>CM029275.1:25951069-26432777 GCA_016920895.1 Vaccinium myrtillus | reverse complement strand
TTTTAACCCAAAAAAAAAAAAATTACACTTTTTAACCCCATGGCTCCTCTCCTATATACTTAATTATGTAGATTTAAACAAAGCCACCTCCTTCTACTCTTTACACTCGATTATTTCTTCTTTTTTTCAAATTCCCCCCCATTATTCCCCTCTCCATTTTGCATTTCAAAACCCATTTTTGCCCTCTCAAACTCTCTATTCAAATTTTGTATTTCTACACATAATTTAGATTTTTCTAATATTGTGTGTTCTAGATTAATAAACGAATTTAACGTAATTCACTTCCACGTACATCATCTAGTTTAATAGAATCAAGCCCAACAAAAAATTCAACTAGTATAGGTACAAAACTTTATAGAGAGTTTTGTACAAAAAAAAGGTTTTTGAATGTTTTTGTCATCGTTGAATAAATATTTTGGAGCCATCCTTTGAGGTTTATTTTTTATTCTTAGTTTCTTCCTTTCCCTTGGTTTTTCTAATTCTATATGTTAGCAGCATATTCATGCCCCAGTTAATTTCCTATCTCGGTCTTTTTTTCCCAACTTTTTCCGAGACTCCTCTACTCTCTATTTGAACATCCAGTGGCAACCTCATAGTACTATGCTTGTGGCTAGATATCCTGAATATCATGCAAATTTCTCAAAATCTGAAAACTTTTCTGGGTAACTTATTACTTAGAGGAATATCTAGTTCAATATCCATTCACTTCTTTTTTTTAGTTTTTTTAGAAAGAAAACAAAACAAGGAATCACTTGAGATTTTAGCTTTGGGAACAAGTTCTGAAGTTCGCCAGTCTCTACTCCCTCGCCATGGCTCTGCCTCAATAGTCCAAAACTTGCCTTTTATTTTTCCCCATTCTTAATTCATTAATTGGTTTTGGTTTAAGTTTGAGGCTTTTTTAGTAATGCATGTTTGGGGCCTTGTGAAATGAAATTGGGCCGTATATATGATGTGCATTTTTGTTTTGGTATTACAAAAGATACCTAGGGGTACTACGACATGGGGCCCTTAAAATTCATATTCTTTTCGTGGACTAAATTTGGCCGCAGCACTTTTTTAGCTCAGGGCCAGCTCTGAGCATCAATACATTATTTTTGTCTCGTACTTCCAGGAAAACAAAAAAAAAATCCATTTCGAGAATATGATAAATCATAAATTTCACACCTCAAACAATATTGTATAAAGCCTTAATCCCCTGTATGTCGTCTCCATGCAAACCTTTGGTAGCTCCAGGAAGAACTTCTGGGTACATGATTGCTTTAGGAATTGAGCTATGATCAAGCCCAAGCAGGTGCCCAATCTCATGCAATGCCACGGTCTCCAAATCATAGGCACCCGGTACTGCGCCGATGGACCATTTCTCGTCCTCATCAAAGTGAAACAGCCCCCCAGTTGGAGCTGCAGCATGCGCGAGGGTACCCTCAGGACCGTCAAATGCGCCCCCATCCCCGTGATTACCGCGTTTGAATCCCATTGTCAGATTTGCCCTTCCCAAGTCTTGGCTTCGAGAGAAGGTAAAAGGGGTTTGGGAAGCCCATTTGTCAAATGCTCTAGCCACGGCGGATATGGCATTCGGGTTGGTACCCGGTAGAAATGCATAAGTGAGTTGGTACGAGGGCCACTTCGGGCTATCAGGAAAGAAAGCGAAATGAGAGACTGTGTGGAGCGCATTATGAGCATGATTCGGCCTCTTTTTCCCTCCTTGCATCCAATTGGTGCCATTGATGATATCGGCCACCCCGCATTGAGGCTTCATCATTTGGGACGCGGTCTGGGCATCTAAAGCCCCGGTGGCCTTCAGATGGTAATTGAGCTGGTACGTCTTGACGGCGGCCTCCAATAAGTCGTCAAAATCGTCGTCGTTGCCATGGCTTTGGTTTCGGGACTTGTTATTATAGTTAAGATAGCCAAATTTCTCAAGATATGCTTTGAGCTGTTGGAGGCCGTTTACGTTTTCACCCTTGCGGCATCCTTCCAAATGCTTGATAAATTCAAAGGGTGATGGTTTTTCGGCCTTGGGTTTTGATCGATTTGCGTAGGAATGGAAAGGGAGGGCTACCAAGGAGAGGAAAATGCATAAGCAGATCAGGTGAAAAGCTTTGGTTGCCATGATTGATTTAGAGAGGAATTGCTTGTATTTGTGGGATGGTGCATTTGCTTCTCATGTCCTAGGCTTATTTATAGAGTTAGTTTGAAAAACTTGTTCAAAATTTGTCAAGTTTCATGGTTTCCCATTTGATTAAATAGGAATTTCATAATATCAAATGGTTGATTTTAGAAAATGACAAAATCATTTGCTAAAATTGGTTGATTTTAGCAAATGGTTTCCGCATTTGCTAAAATTAACCTATTGATGTTATGAGATTTCCATTTTATCAAATGGAAAACTTAAGACCTTGGAAAATTTGAACTGGCCTTTAGACTGGAACTACTATGACAGCAAATGCAAGAAGTGGAGGAAACCAATCAGCCAAAGTCTAATTTTGAAGACGTGTTTTTGTTTTCTCTCTTCCTTCGTTTAAATTTAGACAAGTTCCTCTAGAACATTAATGAAAACTACCGAACGAGGATTGTCTCAATTGGCCAGGGTGTTTGCTCCCATCCTACAGGTGTGAGTTCGATTCTTGGGGTAGGCCAATTAGTTAGGAGTATTTAGTGACCCCCACCTAGATGTTTGTAACTATGTTTAGTGGGTGATGGATCCCTACGGCAGGTCCTAGGTGGATTATTCACATCCTGTTCGGGTGTGGGGTACCTCCAATAGTTTTCTTTAAAAAAAATAAAAAAAAACTTAAAACCACGTGACGTTATAATCATCAGACTTGTGTTGGGCTCGATTTTATTTCTTGTAACTCGGTAACTGTTCAGTCCAATAGGCTGAATAATCTAAGGATCAATTCCATCGACTATTAATGGGACCAAATTAAATACAAACAAAATATCTGAACTGGGCCATAACAAAAAACTTGTATTTGATTATCTTCTCATATATATGGAACATTTTATGGACTATCGCATCCTCTAAGGAGCAAGGATGATCCAATTCCGTTCCAACAAACCTCTACGATCACGATTAGACCTAAGACCAAGAAATTGTTAAGTGCCCATGGTAGCTAACGCCGTGTGCATTTGACAAATTAAGAACTAATTCTAGGCTATCGTCGAAATTACAGTGAATGATGTGGAAGACTAAAAAGGTCAAAAAGCGAGACACCTAGAACTAGCCAACAACATTCAGACGAAAGAAACGGCCTAAGTGAACTCCGAGAAATGAAACGAGCTGACGACAGCCACAGATTAAATAAAATCCAATGGACAAACATGCATAGATCAAGAACACGCCAACACAACCAAACCCCACAAAACAAAATTGTTTTTCCATGGAACAAAGAGCGCTGGCGATGTGTAGGATCAGCTCCACCACACTTTAAGGGTTCAAGCGAATCCCAAGGGTTCACAAAATGCACTTAAAATTTTGTATTTCTACACATAATTTAGATTTTTCTAATATTGTGTGTTCTAGATTAATATACGAATTTAACGTAATTCACTTCCACGTACATCATCTAATTTAATAGAATCAAGCCCAACAAAAAACTCAACTAGGATTGGTACAAAACTTTATAGAGAGTTTTGTACAAAAAAAAGGTTTTTGAATGTTTTTGTCATCGTTGAATAAATATTTTGGAGCCATCCTTTGAGGTTTATTTTTTATTCTTAGTTTCTTCCTTTCCCTTGGTTTTTCTAATTCTATATGTTAGCAGCATATTCATGCCCCAGTTAATTTCCTATCTCGGTCTTTTTTTCCCAACTTTTTTCCTCTGAGACTCCTCTACTCTCTATTTGAACATCCAGTGGCAACTTGTAGACGGCCTGCGGAAATGATTCTGTTTAGCGTTTGGAAAGATTGTGATTGTTAGAGTCGCCACCCGGATTTGAGGTCCGAACCCGAGAAACCGATTAAAAATGACTCATTTACCCATTGGGAAAGATTTTACTGGTCATGGCGGAACCAAAGATTTTTCGGATTTGGGGGTTTGGTTACGAGAGGGGAAGGGTTTTACGGCACCCCACTCGCCCGGTCCGTGAACCGGTCTCTACTCAACATTTTGTGGGATTTTGAAAATATTTGAAATCCAATTTATCCACGTAGACGGGAATCGGGGACAGGAATCACATAACAACAATATATACGCAAAAGATACGAATCTACGGTGGATGCTCGTGCACGTGATCTACATGGGTGATGATGATAACAATAAAGAAAATTACTCCAAATATTCACAGAAGTAAATAACAATAGAAATTGTTCTTCGACACGAGAGATTATAGAACACAAGATACTGATTCACAATCTGGACCCCAGAATAGGGATTGAGCGCTCAACCCTCATTCCTCTCATGCATTTTCCTGTTGGTTTTTCATGATTAATCACATTTGAAGCTCATTGACACTTCAGAAAGGTTAATTGAACGTTTTATTCACCCAGAAATGACTTGGGAGTGTCAAATTAGAATTGTCCACAAAACAGTTTGAGCGCTCCAGGCTCATGGATTGAGCGCTCAAACCAGTTTCTGGTTTCTATGAATTCAAGCCTCTTCATCACTTATTTGCTCATTCTTTGTAAGATCAATCACTAATAAATCCTTTTTAATGAAGAAATAGACTAAAACATAAAGCTTTGATCTTCCAAAGAATGATAAAAGAAGAAGACCACCACGAATCAACAAAGGAAAACACTCAAAAGAGTATGTGAGAGAGAGATCCAGATCATAAGCACAAATATAACAACACACCCACACCAGAAAGAAGTTAAACCATGATCCATCATCGAAACAACTAGCAACCAGCAAATGGCCCTAGAACAGCTTGAGCGCTCAAAGGCATGACCTTGAGCGCTCAAGCCATAATATAGCTTTCTGATTTTTGACCTTTAAATAGATTTTTGATGATTCTCAGGACCTCCAGTATATTAAACAAGAGTGATTAAAGGTGGTTCAGTCACTATCTACCCTTTAAAACAAGGTTTATACACATTAAAATCATAAAAAGACTAAAAGGTGTACATGCATGAACATTTAAGATGTAAAAGATTATTTGGAAAATGAAATAAACACCTCAATAGCCTTTTTATGTTGATCAAAAGTCTGTAAAAAGCCTAAAAGCATAAAACAGTGACTAACCAGAACTGGGATTGAGCGCTCAAGGTCTGAGGCTTGAGCGCTCAACCCTGCTGTAATTGCAGATTTTGAAAATGCTTTGATTATATATTTTGGACCTTGTAAGCCCAATGCAAGTATAAAGAACTTGCTTGAACCTACTGGTCTCTCTCAGAAAACCCAAAATGTGATATTTCACATATTAACTACCTTTTTAACTTGATTGAAAGCTTGAACTTGATTTTGGGCTTGGGGATGGACAATTATGGATGTTTGGTTAGTATTCTGGATGGGTGAAACAGTGTGTGAGGTTTATTGATCAATAGATGATGAGTCGAAATCGTATTTTGAACTTGAAAGATGGTTTTGTAGATGGTTTTGATGTTGTATGGAGTGGTGATGTAGAGAGAGAGAGAGAGAGAGAGAGAGAGAGAACGTTTTCTGGAGCAATGTTTCAATCAGCAACCCCAAAACCAGGGGTAGAGGTTGATTTTTATAGGCAGTGAGTGGGATGGAAGAGAGGAGAGAGAGGAAATGGGTTTGTATTTGAAAGTGGGTTAGGAGTAGATTTAGGAGTAGTTTTAGGGTTGTGATAGAGTGTTTTATACGTATTAGGATCGTAGGAGATCACCCCAGACGCTCCCATGCAGAAAATCTCATGATTAGATGCTCTGCAGATTCCTGACTGGGATCAGAGTTGAGCGCTCAAATCCGTAGGCTTGAGCGCTCAAGGGGTTTGAGCGCTCAAGGTCTCAAGCTTGAGCGCTCAAGGTTCTTGGTGGCAAATTGATGGTTTGGCTTGATTCAACAATGCTTGGGTTGGTTTGGGCTGTTTTGATTGTTTGGGTAATGTTTGGTTGACTCTAATCAAGTTCAAGCCATTTTCACCAGTTTCGGGTAGTCGTAATTGGTCCGTTTCATCATCGAGAATGCTCAAGCGCATCCCAGGTTCAAAATCAGGGTGTCTACACAACCTCATAGTACTATGCTTGTGGCTAGATATCTTGAATATCATGCAAATTTCTCAAAATCTGAAAACTTTTCTGGGTAACTTATTACTTAGAGGAATATCTAGTTCAATATCCATTCACTTCTTTTTTTTAGTTTTTTTAGAAAGAAAACAAAACAAGGAATCACTTGAGATTTTATCTTTGGGAACAAGTTCTGAAGTTCGCCAGTCTCTACTCCCTCGCCATGGCTCTGCCTCAATATTTCAAAACTTGCCTTTTATTTTTCCCCTTTCTTAATTCATTGGTTTTGGTTTAAGTTTGAGGCTTTTTTAGTAATGCATGTTTGGGGCTTTGTGAAATGAAATTGGGCCGTATATATGATGTGCATTTTTTTTTTGGTATTACAAAAGATACCTAGGGGTACAACAACATGGGGCCCTTAAAATTCATATTCTTTTCGTGGACTAAATTTGGCCGCAACACTTTTTTAGCTCAGGGCCAGCTCTGAGCATCAATACATTATTTTTGTCTCATACTTCCAGGAAAACAAAAAAAAAAATCCATTTTGAGAATGTGATAAATCATAACTTTTCACACCTCAAACAATATTGTATAAAGCCTTAATCCCCTGTATGTCGTCTCCAAGCAAACCTTTGGTAGCTCCAGGAAGAACTTCCGGGTACATGATTGCTTCAGGAATTGAGCTATGATCAAGCCCAAGCAGGTGCCCAATCTCATGCAATGCCACGGTCTCCAAATCATAGGCACCCGGTACTGCGCCGATGGACCATTTCTCGTCCTCATCAAAGTGAAACAGCCCCCCAGTTGGAGCTGCAGCATGAGCGAGGGTACCCTCAGGACCGTCAAATGCGCCCCCATCCCCATGATTACCGCGTTTGAATCCGATTGTCAGATTTGCGCTTCCCAAGTCTTGGCTTCGAGAGAAGGTAAAAGGGGTTTGGGAAGCCCATTTGTCAAATGCTCTAGCCACGGCAGATATGGCATTCGGGTTGGTACCCGGTAGAAATGCATAAGTGAGCTGGTACGAGGGCCACTTCGGGCTACCAGGAAAGAAAGCGAAATGAGAGACTGTGTGGAGCGCATTATGAGCATGATTCAGCCTCTTTTTCCCTCCTCGCATCCAATTGGTGCCATTGATGATATCGGCCACCCCGCATCGAGGCTTCATCATTTGGGACGCGGTCTGGGCATCTAAAGCCCCGGTGGCCTTCAGATGGTAATTGAGCTGGTACGTCTTGACGGCGGCCTCCAATAAGTCATCAAAATCGTCGTCGTTGCCATGGCTTTGGTTTCGGGACTTGTTATTATAGTTAAGATACCCAAATTTCTCAAGATATGCTTTGAGCTGTCGGAGGCCGTTTACGTTTTCACCCTTGTGGCATCCTTCCAAATGCTTGATAAATTCAAAGGGTGATGGTTTTTCGGCCTTGGGTTTTGATCGATTTGCGTAGGAATGGAGAGGGAGGGCTACCAAGGAGAGGAAAATGCATAAGCAGATCAGGTGAAAAGCTTTGGTTGCCATGATTGATTTAGAGAGGAATTGCTTGTGTTTGTGGGATGGTGCATTTGCTTCTCATGTCCTAGGCTTATTTATAGAGTTAGTTTTCTAAAACTTGTTCAAAATTTGTCAAGTTTCCTGGCTTCCCATTTGATTAAATAGGAATTTCATAATATCAAATGGTTGATTTTAGAAAATGACAAAATCATTTGCTAAAATTGGTTGATTTTAGCAAATGGTTTCCGCATTTGCTAAAATTAACCTATTGATGTTATGAGATTTCCATTTTATCTAATGGAAAACTTAAGACTTTGGAAAATTTGAACTGGCCTTTAGACTGGAACTACTATGACATCAAATGCAAGAAGTGGAGGAAACCAATCAGCCAAAGTCTAATTTTGAAGACGTGTTTTTGTTTTCTCTCTTTCTTCGTTTAAATTTAGACAAGTTCCTCTAGAACATTAATGAAAACTACCGAACGAGGATTGTCTCAATTGGCCAGGGTGTTTGCTCCCATCCTACAGGTGTGAGTTCGATTCTCGGGGTAGGCCAATTAGTTAGGAGTATTTAGTGCCCCCCACCTAGCTGTTTGTAACTATGTTTAGTGGGTGATGGATCCCTACGGCAGGTCCTTGTTGGATTATTCACATCCTGTTCGGTTGTGGGGTACATCCTATATTTTTCTTTAAAAAAAAAAAAAACTTAAAACCACTTGACGTTATAATCATCAGACTTGTTTTGGGCTCGATTTTATTTCTTGTAACTCGGTAACTGGTCAGTCCAATAGGCTGAATAATCTAAGGATCAATTCCATTGACTATTAATGGGACCAAATTAAATACAAACAAAACATCTGAACTGGGCCATAACAAAAAACTTGTGGAGTATTTGATTATCTTCTCATATACATGGAACATTTTATGGACTATCGCATCCTCTAAGGAGCAAGGATGATCCAATTCCGTTGCAACAAACCTCTACGATCACGATTAGACCTAAGACCAAGAAATTGTTAAGTGCCCATGGTAGCTAACGCCGTGTGCATTTGACAAATTAAGAACTAATTCTAGGCTATCGTCGAAATTACAGTGAATGATGTGGAAGACTAAAAAGGTCAAAAAGCGAGACACCTAGAACTAGCCAACAACATTCAGACGAAAGAAGCGACCTAAGTGAACTCCGAGAAATTAAATGAGCTGACGATAGCCACGGATTAAATAAAATCCAAGGGACAAACATGCATAGATCAAGAACACGCGAACACAACCAAACCCCACAAAACAAAATTGTTTTTCCATGGAACAAAGAGCGCTGGCGATGTGCAGGATCAGCTCCACCACACTTTAAGGGTTCACAAAATGCACTTAAAATTTTGTATTTCTACACATAATTTAGATTTTTCTAATATTGTGTGTTCTAGATTAATATACGAATTTAACGTAATTCACTTCCACGTACATCATCTAATTAAAAAAAATTATACTTTAGAATTTTACATTGTTGGCTTGTAGAGTTGGTTTGCAATATCCTTCGGATCATAAAATAAATTACTTCCGCATATAAATTTTTATTTATTTTTGTACCAAATTAAACTACTAATAGAGATCTTTACGATTAAAAAAATGATTTTTTTTTATAATTTAGAAATTTTACGCCATTGGCTTTTTGGCTTGTTGAGTTGCTTTGCAAAATCCTTCGCATCAGAAATTAAAATACTTTCTCAATAAAAAAATTTAAAATAATAGAGTTAATTCAATAAAAAAATTTAAAATAATCTGTACTTTAGAAGTTTACTACTAATAGTCAACTACAGTTGTAACGAATCTATTCATAATCTACTTCGACTGCTTCAATAACGGACATTAACATCGTTCCACGAAGCCTCATACCTAGTATATGATGTGTGAGTGAATCTGTGTGCAGAGGCTAATTAGTATTTGGTAGTTAATTAGTATTTGGTAGTGTGGTGCCCGCAGACAATTATCCACCACATTTTTTGTGAGGCCTAGTTGTATGGGTTATCCACCACATTTTTTGTGAGGCCTAGTTGTATGGAGGTTCGGCCATCGCAGCAATGCCAACACATGCCACTTTTGAGGGGTTTCAAATCTCATAAAAAAAACAGGGATTTACGGGCCGGTACAAAAAATTAGCAACAATGCTATAGGTACACCACATGTGCACTCCACACCACCTTGAGGTGACAAATGAGGAGAGGATCATTTTTTGGGTGAGCCCCACAGTGGGGCTCTCTTCATTTGCCACCTCAGGGTGGTGTGCATTTGGGATGCACACGTGATGTACCCATATCATTTTTCAAAAATTAGACTCCACTCCCTCTGGATCCAACCCAAATTCTAAAACTTCCCACCGAGGTAAAAATGCTATTTTCTTCCACAATTAGCCTAGGCAGTAGCGGCTCCAGCTCTAACCATCTCCATCTTCAAGGACATCAGTGGCAACGCGCCCCCTCCCCCCCTCTCTTCTTCTTCTTTTCTTTTCTTTTTCTCCTTCTCGCACCGCCGCCTACGGCCACGACTCCTGGTTTTTTGCTAATTCTTGGTGCGAATTTTTCCAAATTTCTCCGATTGTCACTGCGAATATCCCTGAATAAGGTATACATACGCAAATTGGAAATCGTATCACTACCAATGTTCAAAATCAAGTCAAAGGAATCAGTAAAAATGAATTTTGTTGGGTGCGATTTTTTTCATATTTTGGGGCTTCGCCATTGCCACCGTTGGACAGGACAGTGATCTCGTCCAGTCATGACGGTGGGGTGGACGATGAACTTTAGTTAAAAGAATCAGTAAAAATGAATTTTGAAAAAAATTCGCCAGGTGCGAATTTTGCGATTTTTGGGTGCGAATTTTTCAAATTTTAGGACTTCGCCGTTGCCGCCGTCGTAGAGGGCGGCAATCTTGTCATCTTCCAGTTCATGACGTTAGGGTTGACGCCGATGATGGAGAAGACGCGCTTCATGGTGTGGCAGGAGGATCGGTTGAAAATATGACAAGTCAAGGACAAAATGGCAAAGTAACCTACTCACCTAGACCTACAAGTAATTAAAACGGGCGACTATCCTGTACGAGAATTAAAGAGTAGTTTTCTGTATTGGACAGTAAAAATCTAATAAAAAAATCGGTCGGGCTAATGAGCGCTATATTGCACTGCTTAACCTTGTAAAAGTAGAGTAGTACTTTTATCACTTTATGTCCATTCATGTCACGAAGTGTATTCAAGACCTTTTTATCTATCAGCACTGCCGCAATTGATATACTTCTATCATAGCGTATTTGAGAGCCAATTGTAGTTGTTTCTTGGACATTTTCTTGTCTCTCCTCCTCTAGTGTGCTTTTTTATTTTATTTTATTTATTATTATTTATATTCTCTTTATCTCAAATTGTTAGACTATTACAAAAAGTCGGTGCACCACCATCTACGATTGGCCATTTCCTCCGACCTATCTGAATCCGATCTATTCCTCGCTCCGAACGGATCGGCAATACGGAGATCTGTTTGGAGATTGGATAGGATATGGAGTTTTTTTTTTTAAATGTTTGGAGATTGGATAGGGGGTGGAGATAGGCATATCCCCGCCCCGAATCTGCGCCGAATCCATTTCCCGATCCATCCCCGCCCTACCCTGCACCATCCCCGAATTCTTGAAACATAGAAGTGTTGAACTATAACACCTCGTTTTCAATAAAGAAACAGAACGTTAAAAAGAAAAAGAGAATATAAAAAAATGAAATTAACATTTAGTGGCTCGGTTACCGTTGGAATTTAGGAAGTATATATATGGCTGTGAGGCTTGAAGGCTATGAAATAAAATAGCATCTTTTTTGGGTATGTGTCAATTTTTCGGATGCCATTTCAATCCTTCTAACAGCATCGCAATGCAATCATGCAGCACGAGTCGCCGCGAGTTGAAGTACTTGGAAGGCAAGAAAAGACTAGTCCAGAAAGTAGGCGACGTGGCGTCCTATTATTGGGTGCTTGGGGCCCAGGTAAGGAGATTTCCAGAATGAGGAAAGGTTGCACTTTGTTAATGGGTGAATCACCCTAATTATAATTAGGATCATATATTTATAGATATTCTTGGATTTTATTAGATATAATGAGAGATTATGAAATATATTATTAGATTTGGTTAGATTATTCTAGACATAGGATCTTCTAATATAAGTAGCCCTTCCTTTAGTGGAAGAGAAGCCAACCGAAGTGCTGACATGCTCGCAAAGAACTCTTTTAGTTTAAGTACTTTTCTTTATGTTGATCTAGTGGATCCTCCTTTATTCCTGTCGCAACAATTAGCTGATGATTCTGTAGGGGTTAAATACCCCAAGACTTCTTATGTTTAGTTCTTTATAATATCGTCTGTTTACCAAAAAAAAAAAAAGTAGCCCTTCCTTTCACATCACCCACACACCACACATCACACACATACACCTCCTACGCCTCAGTAAGGAAAAAAGAAGGGAACAAGAGAAGAGAAAGAGGAAAAGAAGAAAAAAGAGAGGTTACGCTATCAAGCTCCAAGTTTATAGTTCAACTCTTCCAGGAAAAGATTTGTTGCTAGGATTTCATGTCCATCACAATCTGAGCAAGGTCAGTTGGTTGAAAAGAGGTTTAAAGTATAGGAACTACTTGTGCCCTAGACAACCAAGTTTGAAGATTCCATCCAGAGAAGTCCCTCCTTTCCCACCTCCTCAAATACCATCATCCAAACCACATGTCCAGAATTTTATTCACAGCTCTCTCTATACTAAAAACCCATGGGTCCTGAGTTATACCCCATGATATCCTGTTTTGAGCCAAAGAATCTCCCAACACACCTCCAAAGTCAAATTCTTGAGTCAGCCTTGCATTCCAGAAGTGTTCAAAGGTGTCAAGAACTCCAACGTACATACATCTACAACTACAAGTATGGTCTTGATACAGGGCCGGCCCTGAGATTATGGAGGCTTAAAGCAAGTTTAAAAAATAGGCCCCTCGGTTTTTGTTTAATAGAAATGCAATATTGGTTGCTGATGTAATATAAAAATATTAAACATGGTATTTTAGCTTTGTAATTTAACTAAAACAAACATTTAAATTATTTTATAACATTAGGTAAAAATGAATCAAACATGCATAACGAAGTCCCTATCATTCTCAAACTAATCATGTTATTAATTTTAATTGTAAGAATAATATTTTTTAACAATAAGAGAATTCTTTATGTTAAATATTTTTATCAAAGTTTATGGAGGTAAAATAAAGTGTGTATATATATATATGGGTTTAGTTATAGCCAAAATGGTTTTAGTTTATGGAGGGAAAATAAATTATATGTACGGGTTTACTTATAATCAAAATGGTTTTAGTTGAGAATTTGATATAAAAAGTTAAAAGCAAAATGAAAATAAACAAAAGCAAAAATTGGGAAAAACAGGAAGAAACATTATTGCTCAGTCGAAAACGTTAATGAGTTTTGATCCAGGGACCTCTTGGTTTTCATGCCAGCACGGAAGCCACTGAGGCAAGAGCCAGCTTTTGCAACATTTCGGAATAACTTATATATAAAATATTAAAGTGTGCTATACAAATGGGCCCCTAATTCTGCTTAAATTTCGGAGGCCTGAAGCGGCCGCACCTCCGGCTTTAGCTCAGGGCCGGTCCTGTCTTGATATGGTCTTCACCCTGTTTACCCTTTCCTCGCTCAATTTGAGATAAATTCGGTGTTTTTATATTCTTCTTCAAAAGAAGCTTATCTCCTTCTGTGGTACTTAGTGGATGCTTATACTATAAGTGTCACTTTTTATAAGCCAACCATGCTCGTATATTTAGCCCAGTGTGCCATTAGTCGGGTCCCAAATAACCAGCTCATGCTTCTCAAATGGCTCTTGCTGTTGGAGATTTTTCTTTTTGGCAAAGGAAGATAAGAGAAGCTTCACCGGAACAAGATAACCCTGGAAATCTTGTGTTTGCCTTTTGGACTTCGAAAAACCAGTGTAATTTTAATAGAGATGGTTCCATCACTTGGAACAAATCCTATCATTCCATGTTTATCACAACAGTTTTCAACAATACATTCCAAGAAGATTAGGGGGCTCTTTTCAATCTCCGCCAGCAGATGGTTGCTCTGAATCATCTCTCAGTAAATCAAGTCCCTACATCTCTCCTACGTCAAGAATCCAATAACTGGAATCTCACTGTCACTGACTGGAAGCATAGGAAAAAGAAAAAATGGGAAGGAAGAGTAGTCGAGGTGAGCTTTTCTCTCACCACCTCCCTGCCATACACATCCACACACTTGCACTTGATCAACCTATTAAGTCACCCAATACTTCAAGTCTAAATTCCCTTTTGTAAACTTACGACTAAAAAGAAAATGGAAAAAAAAATGGCTCTTCCATAATAATCTAATGTCTTGATTGTATACTTCAAGTATTGTTAGGAAACATTAGGATTAGTTCAATTGGTGACCAATTCGGTTCATAGGTTTGCATATTTAATTGATCCTATTCTTTACAACTGTTGAATTTTGTAATGCCCCACATTTTTGGGAAACGTTATATTTATTATAAAAATAATAAATAAGTATTACAACCATAATCCACTTCGGGAAATTACATAATTTTCCTCAAAAACATTTATTCAAAATAGGGTCAACTAGGGTTCTTCTAATTCCTTGCACCTCCATTAGCCTCGGCAGCGTCCTGTGCAGCTTCATATGCCTCTAAACTGTAGAATTCCTCCTGTTCATCTCTAAAGTCTGACATAATATGTTAGAGTCGAAGAAGCAACATCGTAATATTATGCCAGGGTTACACAAGTGCAACACCTTGAGCGAGGACGCCCAGTTGATAATCCTACACAGACCTTAAACTAGCAATTCTAGAAAAATATAATAGGTTGCAGAAAATCATTGTAAACTAATTATAGAAATCAGTAAATTCATGCGTGTCAATGTATCAGTAACAAATCAAATCAGAGTGCAACGTAATCAAATCAGTGTCTCGTGTCATTTCCAAATCAGAGTGCAGCGTAATAAGTCAGTATCTCATATCAATTTATCGTATTCACATTTTTTTTCAAATTCCATCCATGTCATCATCTCCCATCACTCGAAAGTTATTGGCCCGTTCTACTTCCCCTTTCTAACGGTCACCAACCTTTCCGCTCGAAGTCCCGGCCGTCATATATCACTGAACTTAACCAGTCTGCTTATAAGGTCCGTCCACTCTGCGTTGCACACGACATAATCCCGACCGTCTTATATCATTGAACTCAACCAGTCTGTTTATAAGGTCTGTCCACTATGTGTTGTACACGTTTAGCACCAAAGACAACCAGTTCTCCCGCGAATTTGGGACAGTGCTCAAACGGTACTACCGCATTCAACTGTACACACTTAGCACCAAAGACAACTAGTTTTCCCGCGAATCTGGGCAGTGCTCAAGCGGTACCTCGACATTCATTTCAAATCCATTTCATCAATTCCGTTTTCATTCTCATTTCTCATCAATCAATCACTCATATTTTAGTAAAACATGTTGTGTCGTATCGTCTCGTGAATCATGCACATGCCGTGAATTTTATAAATCTCCTTTCGTATGAAAATCATTCTCGAAAATCGTGTAGAAAATTATTTCTCGTAAAACGTGTCGTATTAGGTCAAAATCTCCTTCCTCGTAAAACGTGTCGCTTTAAGTCGAAACTTTCATTTGGCAACTTTCTCTCAACAGTAGAATAACCAGGATAGTTCCACATCGGAAGGCCGGGCGAATCCAGTTAGAATCATCTTTCCTTTCTTAGTCAGCTTTGAAGCTTGACTTGTTAACAAACTATCAAGTGTGTTAGCCTTGTTAACAGAAGCACGCCCCTCTCACCACAGGCCCTCCAGGATCTCTCACCATGTGCTCTGATACCACATGATGGGAAAATATAAGAGAAATTCACACACAAACCCAACACATTTTATTAATCTTTCACTTATACATACAAACACTATTACATCTCTCTCACAGACATAATCTGGTGGGTGAAGACCCCCAAAGGGCTCCCACGTTCCTGCTTTCTCCTCTCACTCTCTGTTTGCTCTTTCTATTTCCCACACTTTGTACTCAACATACAACGTATACTTATAGCTTGAAAATGTAAATCACAGCCACATATAGAAACCTACTACATCTACCATATTGAAGCACCAAACAAAAAACCATAGCCAACTGCCCCGAATGGAACAACCCCATCTCTTTACTAATTGCCCATACCCCATTTGTTTGGTCCTTCTCCTCTTAAACTCAACTCTCCCATTTAATCATGGCAGCTCAATTTATCTGTGGCATGGCTCCCTCTCTTTACTTTCCATCTTCTGTTGTCTCTTGTCTCTTTGTCCCTTACCCAAATCATAGCACCCCACACATAATAATCAAGATTATCTCTCAACATCCCCCCTTAATCTTGATTAGCCTTCCGAGACTCATCTCTCGTCCTCACGTCTTCGTCGCTTGACAACCTCTCATTGTCTTCATCCCTTCTCATTTTTTAGAAACAAGCTCCTCCTGTTTCTCGCCTTTGTCTCACCCTTCGCCCTTTCTCCACTCGGGCTTTTGTGGTAGATATTTGAGGCTTCACTCTCACTCTTTTTTCATCAGCAACCTCTAACATAAGGATGGCACTTGGATACCCACCACTGACTCGTCAATATATCGAACCAAAGTTCAATATATCACGACCAGAACAACCAAATTCATCCTCTTAGCTCGCTCTTCGTCTATCGACTTAATATCGCGCATACCAAAGATATCACACGATAAACAAGCCATCTCGCACCACTACTTTTCTGCAAATAACGTGTGGGTAGTCCGTTGAGATGAAACTAAACCATGCACAAACCTTAGGCCACGCACAAGGGTCACCCAAACCTCCTTTCACCCTCATTTGACCATATCCGGGATCGACTCGTAGAGACTTCCACCGACTGTCACCAATTCAATCTTTCCCACTTTGTTTTTTCCAGATCCGAATTTCACGACTTCGTACGTAGCAGAAGCACGCCCCTCTCACCACAGGCCCTCCAGGATCCCTAGCCATGTGCTCTGATACCACATGATGGGAAAACATAAGAGAAATTCATACACAAACCCAACACGTTTTATTAATCTTTAACTAATACATACAAACACTATTACATCTCTCACACACACTCGCACACACATAATCTGGTGGGTGGAGACCCCCAAAGGGCTCCCACATTCCTGCTTTCTCCTCTCACTCTCTGTTTGCTCTTTCTATTTCCCACACTTTGTACTCAACATACAACATATATATACTTAATAGCTTGAACATGTAAATCACAGCCACATATAGAAACCTACTACATCTACCATATTGGAGCACCAAACAAAAAACCACAGCCAACTGCCCCGAATGGAGCAGCCCCATCTCTTTACTAAATGCCCATACCCCATTTGCCTGGTCCTTCTCCTCTTAAACTCAACTCTCCCATTTAATCATGGCAGCTCAATTTATCTGTGGCATGGCTCCCTCTCTCTACTTTCCATCTTCTCTTGTCTCTTTGTCCCTTACCCAAATCACAGCCAAACCCCACACGCAATAATCAAGATTATCTCTCAACAGCCACTCCTATATGTTTGAGAGGATTTATATCTGGCAGACAGTTCTTTCCTCATTCCGAGCTTCCAATTCAGCTATTTTGCTAATAACCTCCTCTTCATCTCCATCATATCCAATTCCAATGGTTTTATTAATCGTCCAAATTGCCAGAGCTTTATCGAGTAGAATTCTTTTTCTAATGTTAATGCCCTCTGATGAGATGGATGCTGATAGTGCAGCAGTAGCAGACCTCAAAACCACACACTTGTTTTTGTTTCTACCACCTTTTTGGTTGCCTGGTTTCACCTTCGAAAGTCCTAGAATTTCATCAATATTTTACCTTTTTTTCTTTCCTTTGACTCCTTTAATTTCAGCTTGAATTGGTATCTAGCTTTCTTCAAATAGATCTAGTTGAGGCCCATTATCACATAATTTAGTATGGTTGAGACCCAACCCCTTTTCACTCGGATTTTCCTCATTAAGGTCCTTGTCCTCTGATGCTTCAACTTTGCTCATCTCCAAACTCGATTCCTCGATTAATTCATTATTCCCTGGAGTAGTAATATTGTTATCCACAATAACCACAGTATTATTGCAACCATCTTCATTAATGGTTTCCAAAAGGCAGTTGGAGTAGTAATAGATGAACTGATTCACTCATACAGTTGCACTAGCTTGCAAGTTCAATGCAATGGTTATTGCAAGTGGAGTGGTAGCTCAATGGTAGCACCTTTTACTCCCATGCATTTGGTGAAGGTTAAAAAAAAAATGTAATGGTTGTTGATCTTGTGGATGGTCAGAAGTGTATTTACTCTTTGTTCTTGTTGTTTGCTTGCTTTTCAGCATCGGTCTTTTTGGACCTATTTAGCGCTTACCTTTCTTCTCATGTTGCTTTGTTGACTTTAGTTACTTCTATTGCAGTTTTGTCAGTTTCAGGATTGTTTCACAGATGGGATGAGTTTTTGTCTTTTTGGGATACTAATTCTCAGTCTCTGGTTCTATATTATGTTTTATATATTAACGTTGATCCTATTTTTTGTGGTTTTGTTTCTTTGGGTTGCAGTAGGTTCACGGCCACATTAAGTCTAACTTGGCGTCGGCTGAGCTAATGGGTTTTGCTATTGATGCTCAACGGAATAAATGGCATGAACCAATCGCATGAAAGACCCGATGCTGGTATATATTGTCCTAAATTATGGCTTTCTTGTCACCACATTATCCGGTTCAGTGGTGATTTTCGAATAGAAGAGGGAGAAAGGTGACAATATCCAGTTCAGTGGTGATTTTCGAATAGAAGAGGGAGAAAATTTGCAAAACCATACAGTTCTCTTAATGTGGCACATGGTTTCAAACATACTACCTTCATACCTTGAGACTATGACCCTCACCCTGATGAATTTTAAGTACATAAAATTTTCAAAAAACATCTACCATAATAGGAGTCTACCGCATATATTCAAAGTACTTGATCTAATTGCCTACTAGCTAGTTCTCAACAGCATTTTAAAAAGTTTAGGGGCGACGGTGCAATAGTCCCTGCATTTTTATAGTATTTATTTAATAGCCGCATGTTTGGGTTAGCTTTGGCGCACCTCAACTAATTTCAGGGACAAATTCTCCGGCGGCCCCAAGGTTTGGAATGTTTGGTCTCTGTAGAATTCAAATATGCAACCTTATGAATGACAAGCAGTTATTGCTTTATCATGTCAATTGGGTTAAACCACCATTCAGTATACGAAATAGTGAGCAACTTATTAGTATCAGCATTCAGTCCAAATCAGTTTTTGTGTAATTGAAAGACTTATGTACCTATAGTGAAGGCACAAATTATGCCGATGACACTACAAGGGGACTTCTCACCCTGTGAGTTCCATCACTCCACATGTACCAACCAAATGAGTACTCATTTCTCACTCTCCCGGTCCCGCTTTCCAATTTAACCGTGATAGTGAAGCTCTTCTTCTCCCCCACGTAACTGAACTCTAAAACTACTGGCGAGATCTCAACAGAGTACCCGGCAGGGGGCATGAACGTTGACATGTACACACTTCTGGTGCTACCAACATGTGTTACAGTCCTATTCACCGTCATGGTGCCTTGGAGTTCTGCTATAGCAAGAGAGGGGTAGTTCAGGTTACTAGGTGATGGAATTTGATCAGGACAATTGAATGCTGGATCGAGTTTACTGGTGCCAGTGATGCAGAGGAAAAGAAGGTAGTCGTTGTATGTGGCGTCATAAACAAGACCGGGATCAACTGCTTTTGCTGGTTGGAAGTGGCCAGATCCATAATGGAATGGGGTCGCTGGATTTCCCATGGCATCTGTTATTGGTTCATATATGGTGTTGTTTGTACTGGCTGCCAAAAGAGAAGAAAAATCCATGATTAAGGCCATACACCATGAAAATTCACGAAAAATCCATGAAAAATTCTGAGAGGCGAAAAGCAGGAGAAATTGTTTCACAGTTGGCTGCTGGATCTTTAGATGACTTTAACCCCACCTGTGGTCATGAGGGCCGATCTTATTGCAGCACTGCTCCAATCCGGGTGTATGGCCTTGATGAGTGCAGCTGCAGCAGCAACATGAGGGCAAGACATCGAAGTTCCAGAGTCAATGTTATACTTCACAACCCGGTCATCTTCGGGAAGCATTGTGGGAGAGGATGCTTCACTCCATGCAGCCAAGATATTCAGTCCGGGTGCAGTGATGTCAGGCTACCAAGAGAGAAAAAAGAGTCGGTGATATTAGTTTCTGAAATCACCAACCAGGTATAAATCTATCCATGAATTTTTTTCACTTTTAGGTTATACAGAAACTGCTGAATATTCTAGTTTATTATGTGCAAGAACATCATTGATATGATCCATTAACTAGTGGAGGGAGATATATCGGTAGGTGACGATCAAACTATTGAACAGGCCACAGGCCCCAGAACCCTTGTCACTCGGATGGATACAATGTTCAGATTATTGAGAATTGAAGACCATATTATCCCTAATACAGCCATAGGGATGTTATAGTCTTATTCATCAAGATGCTTTTCAGCTGAAAAGTATAGTTCCCAGTTCCCACATCATTATGGGAGTAGACTATATAAAAATTCCACAAAGTGATATTTTTCCTTTACTGTCAATTGTCAAAATGTCATTATTTTAGTTTTATAGACGAGGACACTTTTTCTTAATACATTCTACTATAAAAAATTCAGCCTACTGCCTTTCCTACATCTACAAGATGAATATGCATATCATTGTTTACCTTGAGTATATTAGGTTGGAGACCATTGGGACCCATGGAAGAGAAGGCTGCCATGAACGGTGCTGGTCTACTGCTCAAAACAGTTTCCGGTGGGATCAGCATCGCCGTAGGACTATCACTAGATCTAATATAATCGAGGATAGTGACTGAATCATTGGAAAAAACTGCTGTCCCGGGAAGCACATGAGCATCCACGGATATCCCAATGCCATTCACAGGGTTCTGTAGTATGAAACCAATACCACCAGCATTTTTCACCTCCAAGCCCTTCTCAACATTGAATGAATATCCACTTAGGCACACGACAATTTTTCCATGGACAAGAGCTGGTGAGAGAGTTCCATGGAGGCATCGCCTGGAAAATTGATGTTAAAGATTTAACACATTGGGACTTAGTACCAAAAACTTGTTTATAAAATTTCTACTGATAAGCAAGGAGGAAAATTACCCAGTCGTGTCCTTAGTGCTTGTGTCGGTGATTTCTGAATCCCCAGCATAAACTAGTGGGTACATCTTTTCCAGCTTAAACGGTGTCACCGTCTGTCCCTATTTATGGATAAGGGAATAAATGTTAGGAATCAAATTCACATATTTGGCTAGTGTGATTTCTCTCCATTCTCCAGTCCAGTTGAATGGACCGGCTATTTAGGTCTAACGACCCTGCTATGTGGCCACATGCTTTCACCAATTTGTTTTCTTCTTTTGTGGTCTTTGCCAAACGACATACTTCGTGTCCTTCATCAATTTTGTTTTCCAAAAATTTGATGAAATCATGTGGCACTACTTATCAAATCCTTCTAACTTTTCCCATAGATGAATGACACATGAAGGCCTAGAAGATCAGTATCATGGATAAAGTTACTTTCTGGGTTAGAAATGTCTGTTTATATTGGAATGCATATTACCTCAATTTTCTTGCCATTTCCTAGCAAAACAGGGGAACTGAACACTCGGTCTATGCTACTCGCTCCAACAGTCAGGATCCAAGGTGCCACATTTCCCACAGTTGAAGGACCGGGGCCTGTATTACCAGCACTACACACTACTACTATATTTCTCTTGACAGCATGTAATGCACCAATCCCAATCCCGTCTTTTTCATATGGGGCAAGACTAGATGGCAAGATGGAGATGCTGAGTACATCCACCCCATTGGCAATGGCGTCATCAAAGGCTGCAATCATGTCCTCATCGAAGCATGTGTTCCCTGCAACTTTAGGCTTGCCTGGAATTGGCCAGCACACTTTGTAAATGGCAAGGCGGGCCATTGGGGCTCCACCAGTAGCCGTGCCATTGGCAAAGCCGCCCATGAGTGAAACGCCAGAGACTCTTTGGCCTCCAATGGTAGAAGCAGTGTGAGTTCCATGCCCATCTTTGTCTCGGGGTGACCGATAATCCTCTGTGTTGTTGAGGGGTCCATAATATGCCTCATATCCCTTCAGGTAGTATCTAGCTCCTATTATTTTCCTGCATAAAATCACATTGTTTTTTCCATTTTTAACTTTGGGGAGGTATGAAAAACTGTACTTGAAAACATTTCGTTAGGTCTAATGGTAGCACTTTATTCAGTACATGCTTTAAAGCATGGTTAATTTTCTCACTTTCAAAAAAAATGTTACTTCTCCCTCGTTTTCCCCTTGAATTGGTCACCTTTTAGTGCAATGATACGGCACTACGATCTTAGAAGGCCACAATGGCCAAAGTGGAAGAAAAATGCAGGAAATATAATTCATGTGAGCGTGCTTGGAGACGTAAGGCCAATATGAGTCGTACAAATTTTCCCACGTATTGTGTTAAATTCACAAATATACTCCGTATGTAGGAAAAATGCCACCCAACCGTGTTTCGGATAATAATTGACATACAAAAGTTTCATGCAGGAAATTGTCATAACAATCTCACAATGTAATCTTTGAAACTACACGATTCCCTGGTGCCCGATGGTGGTGGTTGTGGTTTGAAATGGAAGAACAATAATCCACAAAAGTTCGTATCATTAGTTGTTTTAAAAAAGTAGTACTAACTACTAAGCCTACGTTTGTATGACGAAAACCCAGAAGACGCTGGATTATGTTCTCAAAATTGTCCCAATGAAAATGAAACTTATCTTAAGTCGAGCATTTCCTTTCCTTGTAGTGTTATGTTAGACTGAACAGCCCAATTGACAATAGGTAGAAGTTATATATATCGCTGTTACCTGTTGCAATGAAATGGCTCAAAATCATCCCCATGTTGGCAGGTTCCTTTCCATGAAGGTGGAATGGGACCCAACCCTTCATCAGTAAAACTCTGTGACTCTGGCCACACTCCTGATAAAATAAAATAAAAAGTAAGAAGAAAAATTTGTCAGTATCATTTGAATTAATCGTCAAGTACACAGGAAGTTACTCCGAAGATGGAAACTTCAATTTTTAGGCTGTTTGCAAAATGGATGCGGGAAAGGACTTACCAAGCGTAAGAAAAAAAAGATGAGAAACCATCAAATTCGTTTAGAAACAACTATATTTTCGTGAAGTCTGTACGTATGACAAAATGCCATTTTTAAGAAACACTAATTCTTTTAGAAATGATATAATTTTCTTGTCTGTATGAAGAAATGCCATTTTTAACTCTCGAATTCTTTTGACCTTTTCTTAGCCATTGCTTGTCGTCAGCGTCTCCTTATCTACCAGGGACAGCATAGGTTTGTGCCCTCTGTGTTTGCGAATTAGTATTCTATGTTCTATGCCTTAGGCCTTTCTTTTAGTCTTCACCCGTCGCTGGTGCTCTTTAATTATGTAAGGACGATAACAAAATTGTACTTTTCTTGTTAAGAATGAAGCTCGTACGCTTCCACCAAAATAACTCTTCCAACTAACGATTCTATCTATACATGATAATGTTAAGTGAAGCGTT
Organism: Vaccinium myrtillus; assembly: GCA_016920895.1. NCBI lineage: Eukaryota > Viridiplantae > Streptophyta > Magnoliopsida > Ericales > Ericaceae > Vaccinium > Vaccinium myrtillus. The sequence goes on along the minus strand of CM029275.1, from coordinate 26,409,389 downwards.
CTGTCATTTCAAAAATTTAAAGGAGGATTCTCGTCAGTATTAGAAGCCTTAATTAGGAGGAATCAGTGTGATTTATACTTGTTTTCATAATCTTTTTGGTTAGTTGCCATGCAACAAATACCATGTATGTAGAGTTTTGAATTGAGATTACCACTATCCAAGACTCCGACGATAACATCTTTTCCACCGTTGGCTTTCTGCAGCAGTAGTTCTTCTTTCATATCATTCAAATGTTGTTCACTTTCACTTTCAAGAAAGTTGACAAAATCCCATGACCTAGTAGTTTGAAGACTGTATCTTCTCGGCTGGCTTTTGAAAACTGAAACCACGTCCTCCATCTCTGTTTGAACAGCCAGAATCAAACCAAAAGGAGTTATCAATGACAAATTTTCATCCGAACAAAAAGGCGGAAACGCTATCTATGCAAACTTATTGTTTTGTAAAAATTCTTTAAAAAAACAACCCATCTTTTGAGAAGCACTTAAATATTGAAGATCATTTGTACCTACTAAATACTAAGATACAAAATGAATGACTAGTTTCATTTCACACATAATTTCTGAAACGTGTTCACGGAAATTACAAGGAATGCTATTAAATGGAGGCATCTATGTTAAACATATACAGAGGTTGAGTTTCAACTAAAAATATTTTCGGTAGTTTTTGTATTTTTTGTATTTTTGATATTCTCGCACTCACATTCTAACTAACGAAAATACCGAAAATACAATAGTGAAAACTCAAATCACTAAAACATGTACAGCCAAAGAAAAAGAGAAAAAACTAAATCGGTTTTATTTTTTCTATTTTGTGCACTTGTGTATACGGGTATTCATAGGAGTAGAGTGTACATAACTACATAAGTAACATTCAACCAAGGATAGAGTTGGGGGTAAAAGTAGTTGCAATTCGACTCGTAACGACTACAAGATCTCTTAATTGGTAGTATTTCTGTACTACCGAGACGAGATCACTTAATTAGTAGTATTTCTGTACTACCGAGACTGAAATACCACTTAGACCCACCACCTATAGATTTCCATCATCAAGCCACCTTGCTTAATCGGGATTCACATTGAATACCCACTCCATCGATCAAGAGCCATCCATTGTAACCCTCCACCATCAAACCACAATAATTGCTTCACCAAGAGTAATATCGGATATTTACCGCTTCACTGAGTGTTCCGCTCTTATATCACTTGTGAGGATCAATTTTGTATGATGCATTGATCATCCACAGCGTGCATAAAGCGGAATCCATTGAGGAGTAACCGTAAAGAAAGAGTCCCTTATATGTGCCAATATAACATGGAAGAACTCAGATCTACTTAAAAGATTAAGCCCGTAAGTAGTGATTATAAAAAGCTAGTTATATTTGTCACTCTTAAAGAGTCATTCCACAATATCAGGGTAAAAAGCTAGTTATATTTGTCATTCTTAAAGAGCCATTCCACAATATTAGGGTCAAAACTATGATAGAAATCGAAAAGAGGCGAAACGTAAGTAGATACTCAAAATCCTGATACCAAGCCCAAAGCACTAAGAACTACTCCCTCCGTCCCAATTTTATAGTCCCTTTTGGGAATTCCAACTTAATAAGGGGACATAATCACTGTACTTTTGAAAACATGTTTTTTCTTGTTTTACCCTTCAATCATTAAAACTTCTTACTTTTTATTACTTTGAACTTAAAAATATAAGGGTAAAAGAGGAAATTCCTTAACAATTACCATTTAGTTTTGAAGTGGGACAATATTTTTGGGACGACAAAAAGTGTCAACTGGGACTATAAAATTGGGACGGAGGGAGTACCATAATACCGGAATGAAACTCCCCATACCCAAAGAAACCTCTCAAAAATAAACCCAAAATGGACAAACCCTAGTACTCCCCAAAGTCTTATATACACGAAAATTAGTCAAACAAAGAAGTTGACAAATTCAAATAGCATATCAGGCTACATTGATGTGCAATAGAGATATATTATTGCCAGCAGGTTATGTATGTTCACCACTCTTAAATAAAAATGCTTGCTCCAATCATGCACCCAAACAAGAAGGAGAAAAATTAATACTCCCTTCGTCCCAAAATAGATATCCAAAAGTACTATTCACACTCCTCAAAAAATCATCCATATATTGCAATCTATAATACTTTTTTCGAGTTTAAAGACTTTGTTAAATAAAATTAAGGAAAATCTGTCAAAAAACTATAATACACTGTCAATATAAATGGTTTTTCGAGAGGTATGAAAAGTGTTTTGGGACATCCATTTTGGGATGGAGGAAGTACTACGTTTGTTTCTTGTTTAAGTATACCGGATAACTTGGCAGCTTCATCAGGGGTGAGCCATGCTGAAAAGCCATTGATGATGTTCTTGTAACTGTAAACCAGAGAACCTTTGGCTTCCAGTTTGGAACTATTCTTTGCAAATTGTAGATAAGAGTGATGATCATCTTCGATTTCGCGTGAGGTCTTTCCGCTACTGTGCTCTCCAATGTAGACAATATAAACCTGATGCCAAAATGAGATTTGAAAGACAAAATTAAAGCTTCCAACCAAAAACTGTAACCAGCGGAAATTATAATAAAAGTGGAGCATGTAGAAATGAAGAAAAAAAATAATACTAAACCTGGACTGGCATAGGTGCATCAATGCTTCAATATTGGTGTGGTTTGGGAAAAGGATCAGATTCCTCTCCAGTCGTATTGATTTCATTGCGAGTATTTTTCAAGTGACCCACTCAATTAAAACCATTGATTGTTTACAGATTGTTGAGAGCATTAGTCACACCACGAATAATGTTTAAAGATCTCAATTGATATGTTTTCTTAAAACATTTATGTTTGAAATTCACTACAACAAAAAAAAAAACTTTTGGAGACGAAATCTAGTGACAAAATCTAAATTTTGTAGCCGAATGTAACAATTTGGCGAGGAAATGTGATTCGTCGCCAAAAGGTACCATTAAGTAATGGAATTTCTCACATTTGGCGACAGAATCGCATTTCCTCGCCAAATATGTCCCATTTGACGATGAAATCGTATTTCATCTTCAAATTTCATTGCTCAATCTAAGTCCATTTAATTTTCAATTTTAAAAATATCAGTATTTTTTTAAATAAAGAATGTATATCTCTATATTTTATAAATAAATTACTTTAAAAATTATTGAAAAAATAGTAATATATTAAGTTATGCAATATTATCAATGAAATGTTAAGTGGCGCAGTGGTTGGAGTGGTAGTTTGGGAACGGGAGATCCCAAGTCCGAATATGATCGACAACAATGTTCTAAGTCTTTGACCAATTTGGTCGCTTTTGGCAACACATACAAATTTCGTAGCCAAAATTGAACGTTTGGGGAAGAAAAGTTTTGTCGACAAAGTTTGTCATACATTTTCACGAAATTTTTCATCGCTAAAAGCTTTAGCTACGAACTTTGTTGTTTTGGAAACGAATTATTTCCTCCTGAAAGACTGAATTTGTTGTAGTGAAAAATAAAAAGATAGGAAAACCGAATCAGAACCCATTTTTTTAAAAATAAATGTGTTTTGAAACTTGATTTTTGATGAACAATATTTTTATGTTGTCGATATTCCTGGACGAACTCTAAAAAAAAGAGCGGCTCGAATCGCTTAAGTGGCCTGGAAAGGACTCGCAAATGGCCAAACAGGACCCTCCTGTTTTCTAGGGAATTTGATGTGTTGTATATTTATTAGTTCTTCACCCTTTTACAATTTAATTAGGTGGACAATTATTACCCATGTCCAACCCGACTATAAAGAAGGAAAACCCAACCCATCAATTAATCAATTACATACGGAATGGAGTATATGTTTATACTGTGGGGCTACAATTCTTCAAATCAGTTGTCCTTCGATCGATTGAGTAGCAGAGTGGATTCCCCTTCACCTGAATCCCTAAGCCAGCACACTTACTCCTCACGTTAGCACCGTACATGACCATTGAGTCCAGAACAAGCTCCGACGGTAAAGTAAGTATGCGAGGAAGAAGTAGAGCTAGGGTTTTAGGGTAGAATTCCCCTCTTTCTTTAGGCTGAATATTACCTTATATAGGGAGTGAGTGACTTGCTCCCCTGATACGGTCGTGTTCTTCAAGCGAGGTAATCGCTTGGCTAACGTCATTGTGACGAGTGCAGACGAGTTGGTTATGAGCACATGCCTCCACTAATATGGTGACACGTGTGATAGGTCGTCTGGCTGACGTCATTGTCATGATTGGAACGGTTATCAGCATATGCTCCGTTGCTCATATACACCATGCTTATGCTGAATCGGCCCTAAGTATTCACCCCTTGGCACTAGGACTCCCACTTGGTTACACTCGCAACCATTTGCTCCTCGGCCAGATAAGCCAAGCCCCACTGTTGCTATGGGTACTTGATTGTTAATGAGTACGGCATAGTGGTATGCATGCTCTCGGCTCTTTGCCGAGACCATGTTCCCGGTTTACCACCCCCCTCCTACCCGGCGTGTTTTGGTTATCTTTTCAGTTATAGTGGGTGTTCGGTATATCCGGCCCCTACATATACAATAAAAAGGTGGTATGGCATTACTAATTTTTGGTGAGGTTAGTAAATAATGGTGTCACGTTTGGAATTTTGGTCTGAAATTAACAATTTTAGTGTGGTACTAGTACAACCGGTGTAGTGTTAGCAGGCTTGGTGTCACAATAGTAAATAAGGTGCGACAGTTATGAATTAATGGATAACTTACGGTTAATATACGTTGACCCATCTGAACCATTAAATCTATGTATTTAGGTACTCATTCAAAATGAGTCAACTTGGATTAAGAGTCATTATGACCGGTGGCGACTCTAAGATTTTAAGTGAATAAGATCGTCAACTACAATGCCAATTGTGTTGTAGAAAAGAACATGGACACTAACACTTTGTGATGTGCTTTCCACTGCAAAACAACGTACACATTGGAAAACAACGTACACATTAACCAAGATGACTTTTTGTAAGAAAAGAAAAAGCTTTGGGCATATTGCTTTTCCTAGGATTTTGTTTAGGAATAGAGCGTTACAAGGTTGCTAACTGAATGTTCAAAGGAAAAAGAAAAAAAAACAAGAAATACATCCTGAAGTCAAATATAAAAAATGACAATGTCTTATAGGAATTGCAAGACATAATGAACATTGGTGTTTTACTTTGAAGGAAAGTACCAAAACATACAACTGCATTTGAAATGAGCATAGGATATCTGTCTGTATGTCATTTCCTTCCAAAAATTATATTAAATGTATGAGTAGATTTACCACAAATGGGTCCAAGAAGGAAAAAGAATTTGCTATAAGAAATTTTCATATAGAATTAACTCTATCAGAGAATGATTTGGAAATGTTATTTTCAAATTTTGTTTGAGGAATTACTTGCTAAAATTATTTTCAAAATTATGAGCCACTTTTGTAGAACATAAGACCCTCATCGTTAATCCTTAACAAAAATATATTATTTTAACACATTTTCCTTTTTTGAGCGAAACATAATTATATTTGTAAAACATTACCAGTCCAAGAATTATAAAGAAGAGAAAACCTGGAGTTGTGCCGATGAGACGGAGAGAAGAAGGCTGATAAGAACACATGAGGTGATGACTTGGCTCTTCATTACTTTGTTAAGGCCTATAGGCTGTTTTTGTTTTTGGTGGTGGTGGTTACTGGTTAGTGTACCTTCACTTTTTCCTTGTAAGTATTTTATGTTGAACTGAATTTAATGTTGAAAATTTTCTTAATAATTAGGAGTTGAGATGGTCAGATTGGTGGCAACGTACGCTTGCGAAAATGCAACGGATCTTCCATTTGTGACCCTTTATGGAGGTAAATATTAAATAGGTTTGCTTCACATCAGAAGGAAACTAGTAAACACACATGGTAATAACCCTAATTTTTGGTAACATAATAAATGATTTTCAATATAAATACTAAACACATATGGTAATAATCCTATTTTTGGTAAATAAAAATTGTTTTATAAATTCAATTGTTTTATTTTATAAATCATACTACACAATCTCTCACATTTACTCCTATCACTATTCATCTCCTCCCTCCAACAAGCATCCTATTCTAGTCAAACTTAGTACCACCCTATTCACTCAAATTTTGATCAATTTTGACTATCATGGACCAATTTTGACCACATTAATGTGGAGATTTAGAGAGAGATCACTACAGCAAATCAGGGAATTCCCAGGGTTTCTTAAACGCGGGAAAAGGTACCAAAAACGCCGGCAAAAGGTTTGTCCCTACGTTTTACCAAGTGTCCCCGATACCGCTGTCGGGAATGCTTCCCGGCGAATTGTTCCCGGTGTTTAGCCCCGCGTTTACTGAAACCCTGGAATTGACTTTCCGGCAGAGTAAAATCCAGTGTCGGTGAGCCCATTGCTGGTGCTTAACAAACGCTGGGAATTAATATCATTGGCGCTTTTAAAAACTCTGGGAATGGTTGTAATGAGCCCGGGAAAATCTTGAAATTTGACCCCATTTCCAGGGTTTAATAAACGCCGGGAATGTTACCGCACATTTTCAAAAACCCCGGAAATGATTGTAATTAATGCCGAAAAATATTACAATTTGACCCCATTTCCGGGGTTCAACAAATGCTGGGAATTGTTTTTCCCCAACAGATTTTTTCCCCTCAATTTCTCTCCTATTTAGCCAACAATTTACATCCAATACATTATCCATGGCATTAAAACATCTCAAATACATTCACCATAAGTTCAAAAATAGCCAAATACATTCCGACATATTCAATACCACCATAGAGTCTAACATAATATCTCCACTACATCAACTCATAAACATTTCTCAAAAGCCATTACACATTGTGTATTTCTTCTAAAATGAAGCCAACAAACCATAAGATACGAACATAAAACACTACGTCGTTGCTACGGGGATTTTCAACGTGGATAAACCAAAAATCAACATCACAACCAAATTTAATTTAGAGTACTTCACGTGTATAAAGAAGTTCAAAGGTCTAAAATTTTATGCATCCCTTGGATTGTCAACAATTGCTTTGACTTAAGCAGCTCAATTTGATCCTTTTTGCAGTTTTCTATTTTGAGATTGACTGAAATGAAGAGGAATCTTAAAATCAAGGACAAGTAATAACATATGTTGCACAAAATTTATCCAAATGAGAACCCCAAATACAAATTTAAGCTACTAATAAATATGATTTCCAGAATATAAAAGATCAATATCTCAGCTCAATTGAAGAAAATCCCGCATATTAAGTGTAATTTCAGCAACTATAAACTGAATAAATGAATGGTGCATAGTCAATTTGCTGAAATAGTTAATAAGGGATTGAACATAGGGAGAAACTAATTTGCCTCAACAGTTTTAAACACAACGTCAAAAGTTTTAAACACAAGGTCAAAAGTTGTGCCCAACACCATTGCAAGGAGATCATCGAATATCACATTTAACAAGTCGGCTTGCATGTTTTTTAATTATTCGTGGTCGCGGACTAAGGACAACATCACGACATTCTTCCTTTGGCAAGCTATCAGTAACAACTTCATTAGGACAATGCAATTCCAGGTTAGACACATCACGCATGGTTTTAGCATATATAAGCTCTTGCACTTCCTTCTTGCACCACCTTGCACATCAAAATGAGCCAGTGCGATTGCACGGCATGCATGTGGACAAGGAATACCAATCATTTGCCACTCCAAACAGGTACAAGTGCTAGATTTGAGATTCACATGCAAGGACTCTCCCTAAACGTTGTTCCTGTACCTCAAACTCAAAAACAGATTGACAGGTTGCAACTACGAATCGAGCTCTAGTTACTTCATTACAGCCACTCTGCAACGGCTTCATGTTTACCACTAAATGATGGCGACACATTGACCATATCTGTTTACTCGACCAGCAGATGATATGATCACTAAATTGAATACAGTCGAACCAAGAAACAACCTGCAGTAAAGAACACCTATGTGTTCATAAACTTCCTTTCCTCTCTCGCCCAACCCCATTTTCCCCATATCAAACCTAAGAGTAAAATTACAAAAAAAAAATAAATTCAAAAAGTAGAAAACACAAACATGTGCGTTTGAATTATACACCATCCTGCTTTGTCAATTTTTTTTCGATCGAATTCTTCAATCTGCATTTGAATCATATACCATCCTTATTTGAATGTCTTTTATATTACGAGTGAACTTGTGCCAAAAGGCTATATCTAGACTACAATCAATAGAAGCACTTAAAGAGGAAAGGTGACAGGAAAAAAAAAACTCTACACAAGTTCATATTATTAGTGTGTCAAGGCAGACAACTACGACCTTCTTACCACAATTTCCATAGGATCAAAGCAGTCATGCTAACAGAACATTGGATAAATGCAAGAGAATATTAACAAGTACCGTGGTTGTATTGGTGAAGGTGAAACTTCCAAAAAGATCATGAAAAAAGATTGATCTATTGATCATAAGTATGCAGAACTGGCACTACCTAGATCTAGGGGCCAGATTTTAAGGCTGAGAATATTATGTTTGTTGATTTTTCCCAGTTTCAGTAGGTCCACTCTTAGCCTGCGAATTAGGATTTGCTGGAGACCACTGGCAGGACAAAAAAGTCTACTTTAGAAAAGAAAACCAAGTTACATCACAACAGTAGTATGGTCACAGAAAGGAAGTATGTAGCATGCTCATACCTTGTGGGCAAGCTTTTCCAGCTTCTCTTGCACAGTTTTCTGCAACAGCCCAAACATATTTTAGGAGGGCCCCTCACCATATGAACACCAGACACATGAAAAGCAAGTATATCCATGGTCTAAGATATAGACATATCCCCGTTCGGCTGCTGTGAATCCAAATACTTAACTAAGATTTGAGAATTTCATTCTGACCTGTTTATTGACAGGAGGAAAAGGATATCTGGATATGCATCTTTACAATGCAAGTGTTTCACTCGTGAATGGTGTGATCAATATCAGATAATTGAACCTATCCCAAGTCAAACTGTACAATCATCTATCATAATATCGTTTATACTTTCTGATTTTCTATATTTTTTCATTAATGATGAGATTTTATCGACTCATAGTATAGCCAGGCTACTATTTGAGCTAGGGACGTCATCTTAAATCTAATGGAAGCTTCCACTTCTCAAACCATCATGCTAACTTTTTTATTAAGAGCACTAGTCAACTCAGCAAGAGCTTGCATGTCAGCTTCCTTTGCTGTTTGTTAATTGTTCCCAATTTCACTAGGTCCACTCTTAGTTTGCGAATTAGGATTTGTTGGAGACCCCTAGCAGGTCAAAAAAATCTCCTTCAGATAATCGTACATCTTTATAAACCAAAGTGTATGTTTTCTAATACTGCAATAAAACTCATGGAACTTGATATGCGAACAATATACTGGATATGAAACTTATGCCTTCCAAGTATGCAAGTATGTAAAGTTCTCATAGAAACAAAAGATCACAACTTCTGCAACAATGATATATTCTCTGTTCGCATTTACTACATTTCAGCTTTCTTTTTTCAGTAGGGATACTATTGATTTCTTAGTATTGTTGCTGCCTGCAGCTCTCCTTGAAAAGAATTCCACATAGCTAGATCTTGTATTCAATTTTCCAATCCTAGGAAAGGGAGTGTTCAACTGTTACCAAATGCATACTCCTTTTATTAAGTTGCGAGTACCTCATTTATCTTTGCATTTGGTTGGCAAACAAATTAACCATGAGGAAAAATTAGCATTTGCCTAGTTGCCATGTAAGGCACTTGTTATTGCCTCCCAGTGATATCGGCCTTTTCTTCATTAAACTTTACAGAATAGGATTACTTCTACTCATAAGGCCTTACGTGAAATGGTTATATATGTTAGTTTTGACAAAAGTTATGGCTAGTTACTGGAGTTTATTAGGCAATCATCTGTATTTGAAGGCTGAACAGATTTTGGCTTCCATGTCCATAAATAATAAAAATGCCTTAATGCTATTAAGTTATCTATTTCAGCAATTACGGAAGAGAGAAATAACTTTAGCATGTTTTCTTTCATTGGTGCAGGTTCTTGCTGGTGCAGTATTGGGATGCGTTGTGGCGTTTCTGGTGAAGAACTCCAAATCAAAAGAGAGAAAACAAAAGAGAGAAAAAACAGTAGTACCCTTGGTTTGACTTCAAGAACAAAAAACCAAAAGAAACACATGAAAGTTATAGAGAATGTAGCTGGACATTGTGCACATTCATTTTATTTAGTTGGCCTTAAGAATTAATTAGGTCGTGCATTTAGTTATGACAGTAGTCCTGCTTTCCGCAACAGGGACTCTGGATATATCTCTTCCGAATTGTCTCGGTGACTATCAGTTGTCATTTGCCGGTGCACAATAGAGGCATTTGGAGACTATTAGAACAACAACTTAATGCAGTTGAATGCACATAAGACCAAGCTTGGAAAAGTAAATGTGATACGTAACAAAGAACATGAATTGTGAAAATGCTATTAGATGAAAAAGGAAAAGGAAAAGGAAAATGGTACATTTTTCTTCGGGAATGACTCGTATAAATCATCATCAAAGTCCTCAAATACATATCCCATGGTCTCAAAGGCCTTTAGCATCTTTCCCAATTTCGATTTCATCTTCTTGAACTCTCGATGGTCAACGGGGAGTTTGGAAGATTTATGATTATGCTTCTTCACAGCAAGCTACTGGGTTGAAGTAACTCCTAACCCACACCCTCGCTTACGCCCGGGTCGCTCGGGTCATATAGCTTGGATGAAAATTTCATCCTCTGATATTGGAGTTGCATTAGACCCATCTTGACATGGTTGCTATAACTCCTTGAGTTTATTCTATACGAAATATCACATGTTATGACCAAAAATAGAAACTATAACATCATATCACATAATAAGATCAATGTAGAAGATAACCACACTACATAACGAACTAATCAACTTGCCAAAATAGCAAAAGTTTCTTCATTAAGAATGTTACCATCTTTCCTTGTATGCGTTTTGACAAACGTATCCAAGTGTGTTGGGTTTTTTCCTAAATCTTTCTCCTATCAATAATTTGAAGTAATGTCAACAGATATTCCTTAAAACCTGTTGTTGAACTCTAGCGTGCGATGTCCGTCCGTTCGTGCTTATTAATGTTTGGGATTGCCTAATTCTCTGATTTCTTGTACTTTTCCCCTGTTAAAAGCAATAATTTTGATTATAAATGATCTTGCGAAAGCAATAGTCCATATTTTTTTATTGTAAATGATCTTACACGAAAGCAATAGTCCATATGTTTCCTGTGAATTTCCCTTGCTCGCCAATTAGATGAGAGTTCCTTTTGAGCAAATAAACAAACACTTGCAGTCCCTCTCTTTCTCATCTCTTTTCTGTGAATTTCACTAGTTTTCCCTTTTATGTGAAATTTCATATGCTCATACAACAACAAATATCTACGGCAACAGGTTATAATTAGTTCCTAGGTCCCAAGCCAAGATTTGCAGTCACATGATAAATCCCTTATCGTAGGACCACTTAATCAGGCATGGATGTGTTAGCCTTTAACCTCATGGGTGTTTTCGTAGAAGTCCCCAACTGCGATCAAGTGTCCTAACCTTAAATTTCAGAATACATTAATATTTTAACAATGTCACAATTCAATTGGTCCAAACAATAAAATACCTTAAAATTTGAACAAATTTTATTAGGTAGGGATGAGTCAGACAAGCTTCTATGAAATCTCTATAAATATCAACAACAACAGGAAAACATCATTATTTGAAACAACATGACAGTAAACGGCAACAACAACAGATATCACTAGCATAGATTAAAGAACAAAAAAAGCCACCAATATTCCAGGACAGAAAACAGACAAAAGAAAAATTAAAACCTACCAAGATAGGGAAAAAACAATAACCCTCCAACCCACCAAAACTTTAAAAAAAAAACACCAGATACAGACCCAACTACGATCCAAACCCCTGTCCAAAATGAGAAAAGACACAAAAACCAAATAGCCAAAGAAGACAAACAAATATGACGAGGGACTAAAAGAGGACTGAAAATAAGACTGAAAACAGAATAGTCCATATGTTTCTATTACCTGTATCTTTTTATCAGTATTCCAATAGTAGACCAAACACCGCCATTAATTGCTGCTCCATAACACAGGGAGGCCTATGTGCTAGTCTATCAGCATCGTTGTCATATGGCGTTGTAGACACCCCAATTTTGATGACTCATGCATCCCCAATGATGAAAAGAATGCGCGATATATACCTCGGAACAGTTGTTTGAGTCGGACAGATCAAAGGAACCAAACCCCCAAAACCACCTGAACCGTACGGCCTGAAACCCATAAACCGTACGACTTGAAAATCCATTTGCACCGTGCGGTGTCACTATGTGCACCGTACGGCATAACCTTGACGCCGTACGGCACCGTGTCCCATCAGCCGGATTCCCGGGAAGCTCCAGCAGCTCAGAACGTATGATGATATTCAGAGGAATTATGATATTCGATAATGATGCGAATTCCGTTTTCGGTCTCGCTCATCCTCCCCTATAAAAACCGATGTCGTCGAACGAAAACAGGAGGTGAAAAAAAAATCAATTCAAAAGAATTTCCAGCAACTCCATTTTCCTCAAACTTGTCGTCTCTCCCGTTACTGTGTCAAAAAAAAAAAACCGTCTTTGATACTCCAATCATCTAACCTTTCAACTACAATTCTCCGATCCTCAAAGTCGATCCTTTTTTAGCTCCGAGTCTTAATCAAGCAAATCCAGAAGTATACATTCGCGTTCAAACAACAAAATCTTCTGAGGGGGGCTTCCACCGGGCTCGAGGAGAGCCCCGTAGCTCTTCCCCGAGTCCAAACAGAGACATTCCAACAAAACTTGAGCCTCTCGGGTTGGCGTCGCGTGATACCGTTCATTATCACGAAATGCCGTCCCAAAAATAGAGGTACATTAGCTCAATAAAACTATTTTCCAAACTGGTTTTCATCGATAAATCGTGGTTTTTGGACAAAAATGGAGTTTGCTTTCAAATGGGTGAAATCCAGGATTTTTTTGAAAATCATGACTCACAGAGGTACCGTACGGCACCCAAGGTGTGCCGTGCGGCATAACTTTGGACACCGTACGGTGTCACTGGAAAAACATTTTTGATGCTCTGTTTTCTAAAATCCGATGCTCTGTTTTTTTTTTTTGGAAAACCAGTGGAGTAAAATTGCATTTTACCCCCTTTACTTTCTGCCTTTGCACTTACGTCCCCCTTTGATTGATTTTCTCGCATTTATATACTCGATTGCGTACCACGTGATTTGTTATTATTATTTTTGTTCTCTTTAAGCATGTTATTATCTGAAATGTTGTTTATGTGAAATAAAGTTTTTCATAAAATCTTTTCAAAGAATAATCCCACAAATGTTTAGTAAAGACCGGAAAGTTTCGGGCACGCGGGGTGCATTTTTCAAACAAAACCTTCCCCGCGGGTAACCTGGCTCCCGAATCCAAATCTTTATTTTTCGCAGATCAAACCATTTTTCAGCGGCACAAGAGTCATTATCTTTCTAAACGGTTTCTCGGGTACCCAACATTCTTCAAGAATTAACCCCGGGTGGCGACTCTAAATTTTTCCTTTTTCCCGGATCGCCCTTTTTCACAAACACAACCAAAAACTCCGTGGATACAATCTCACGCCCGCGCGAAAAACCAGCGTCCACAAAATGGCAACTCCGCTGGGGATCGATATTTTTTAAGTTAATCTTTATTTTGACATTTTACACTTGTAAAACGACCCTTCGAAATCTTGACACCAAGTACGTGCTTCACGCTGTACTAGAAAGGATTGACGTCAGGGTGAAAGCCCGATCAATCTAGACTGGAGCTTTCCTGGTTGTTTGCATGAGTAAAATTTCAAGGTTTCGATTAATTTTAAAAAAAACGAGCCAAACTTGAAAAATATTTGTGGGATTTTTGAAAAGATTTTATTGTCAAACTTTTGCATTGCACGTGCATGGTTACTAGCCTCGCCGCTACGTCATGGTTACCCTACCTGGCTTGCTGGTGTTAGGACATCCCAAGATTCTCAGCAACCTTGGACGATGATGAGTCAACCTGCCGTTACTACCCTTGCCACGTCAGTATTCTGGCTAAGGGGATGCAAATATTGGCTCTAGTCTGAGGAACCCCCTTTAAACCAAAACTGGCTTTCGCATATGGATAACCTTAGAACTTTCCAACCTAAGATAGGAACCCACAGGGTAGAATTTCGTGATATATCCTGCTGCATGATTACTGTTTTTCCTATACCCTGTCGGCATGTTGCCTGTTTATCGCTTTCCGCACATACCATGCTGCCTGTCTACCGCTTTTGTATATACTGCTGTCATTTTGCATGCATACACCAATTAGATTGACCCTAGGTTTTCACTTCACTCATCCGAAGATTACCCCAATAATCTCTGGTCAAGCTGAACACAGAAAAAAAAAATCCCATTTTACAAATCCCTTTGCAAATAGGCTCCACTTTTTTTTCCCAAAGAAAACCAGTAATTCTCTTCACAGAGAACAATGCTGACCAACCGAGCAACAAGAGACTCAAGTCTACCTTCTCCACTCACCACAACGCTCCCATCTGGATCATTGAAGAAGACGAGTCCCCCAAGCCTGAAGAGAAGACCCCCGAAGGTGAAAAGCTCTACAAATGGGTTAACCAGGTCACCGAGCCCAATCAATGGAACAACACTGAAAGCCATCCGGGCTGGAAATTCCATGTCTCGCCGGACAACGGCCCAAACATGCTCCCAGATAGGATCACTATCATGTATGAAGAAGATGATGAAAACTTCTGTCCCATGCCACCAATCAAGTACATTGACGAAGAAGGCCATCCGGTGTACTACTTTGTCGACCCAGTCACTGGCCACAACTACTGGGATGAATGCAATTGTGATGGATGCTACGAAGACTACCTTCGTGACAATGAGGACATATCCCCCCATCAACTTCAGGAACAACATGTTAGGGAGAAGCAGCAGCAAGAGGAAGCCAGGGCCCGCAAGGGAAAGCAGAAGCTCGGTGAAGCCAGTCCACCGTCCACCCCAGTCATCCCAACTCATCCCATCCCGTGAAGTCACAATCTGAACAAAGTTGAAACATGCACCATAACCAGATCTGATCAAGCCGTCGAGGGCTCTTTTGGATTAAAACCAACATCAGTGGTCTAGTCTGAATGTCGAGTCTGTTGCAGTTGAATATCGAGTCTGTCGTTGTTTTCTGTACGGGTTACTTATCGAGTCTGTAATGACCTGTACTTTGCTTATCGAGTCTGTTTTCCGCATGTCGAAACTCCTTTTGTATCACCCCTGCTTGGGTGGTCAATGAAAAAGACATCTTTTATCAAAAATTTGGGAGCCAATTTGCAGTACCGAACTACGTTATGGCCCAATTTGCAGCCAATTTGCTCATACTATCAGTACGTAACCATTGGCAAAAACAAGAGCACTCCTGCACCTGGTTCGGCTCGAACACCCCAACAGCGATTAATTCGGACTGAGTCAAGAGAAGAACAGTCAGCTAGCCTTCCAGTCATGACCAAGAACACAGAGCAGGCAGAGAAGACCGAGGTTCAGATTCTCAAAGAAGCTTTGGAAGATCAACGAGCCGCCAACAACAAGCAGATGGCTCAGATGATGATCTTGATCCAGGACATTACTTCCCGATTGCCTTCTGGGGAATCATCAAACAATCACCCAGAGATAAATGCCATGATGGCCAAGGTGGCCAAACTTGAAGAATCGGTTCAGAAACAAGAAAAGATCGCCGCTATAGGCATTGACATGGAGAAGTTGTGCCTATTCCCTGATGCCAAGCTGCCTGACAAGTTCAAGCCAATTGACTGGGACAAATTTGACGGAAGCGGTGATCCGAAAGCACACCTGCGAATGTATGTGGGTACCTTGTCCATGTATGATGTGGAGAAGAATGCCATGGCGCAAATGTTCCAGCAGACCCTGACAGGATCAGCACTCCGTTGGTTTCTCAACTTAGACAATTCAAAGAAGAAGACCTGGGAAAACATTGGGGCAGCCTTTGTAGCTCAGTACAACTACAACATCCAGCTGGAAATGACCGTTCGTGAGTTAGAATCCACAAAAATGGGGAAGAACGAATCTTTCGCCGACTTTGTCAAACGCTGGAGAGGAAAGGCTTCACAGATGATGGACAGACCCTCAGAGAAAGAATAGATGAGGATTATCACTCGGAATTTGGAACCTAACTTTGCCAAACACCTGGTGGCCTTTCAAACCTCCGCCGATTTCAAGACCTTTTATGAAGCCGGCCTTGCAGTTGAAGATGCAATCCGCATTGGCATATTTGACAAAGGAGAATCTATTTCTTGGCCTAAGCGCGTCTACTCCGGTAACAGCAACACCCTTTTCGGGCCAAACACCTACAGTCCACCTTAAGCCAATTCCTTCTACCCTAAGCCAGTCAAAGCTGAACCGGTTAACCAGATAGCCACCCAGTCTTCACCTATCCAAAACACCTCCCAGCCGAGGAGAGAATTCTACCAATTCCCTTTCCCTCTTACCACTGTCTACAAAAAGCTCCTTGAGAAAAATGCCATCAAGCCTCTTGATCCACCCAAAGAGCTCCCGACAAACCACAACCCAAATGTCTACTGTGCCTACCACCAAATGCCCGGCCATCTTACCAACAATTGCATCCGCCTCAAACACATAGTCCAAGACTTGGTTGATGACGGAACCATCCCAATTCGCAAACAAAAACCCAATACTATTTCCAATCCCTTGCCCAACCACAAGCAAAACATCCAGTGTCACGCCCTGCTTTTTAACAAATCAAATATCATAAAAATCCACGTGGCACTAGTCAAAAGTCAACAACTCTCCATAGGAAAATCTAAGTCCAAGTTCCCTTACATACTTGATCCAAGTCAACAATTCTCTAGGAGGCACTACATCGTACCCGGATGCATGAATACCCAAAATACAAGTTTAGAGTTATTACATAAGTCCAAATTGTCAGAAGATTGAATAACCAAAAGTTACATTCGCTGTGTTTGGTTGAGAGTTTTGAAAAGAATTTTGGGAAAAATTTGAACAATGGGGTCCACCCCACCCCATGACTTTTCAAAGTCATCATCGCATGGGTCCACCCCACCGCATGTCTGAACAAGTGTTCCCTCGAAAGTGTTGTCAGCCAAAAAAATTTCGGAGCATGGGCTCCACCCCCACCCCATGACTTTTCAAGTCATCACCCATTATTTAAATATAAAAAAGTCAATCATCCATTATTTAAATATAAAATGGGTTCATTAATGGGTACCTTTGGCCCCACCAAAACCCAGACCTCACTCGAACACAGTGATAAATTTGGCAGAAAATTTGGCAGAAAAGTCATCATCCAATGGTGGACCCCATTGTTCACTGTTGGCAGAAATTTTTTTCGGGGAGAAGCAAACCGAACACAGTGATTGTCATTTATCAAAATACAAAAGTTGAGATGAAAAAAATATCTTCATGCATGCATAAGCTTCACATAATGCATCACTCCATAAGCATCCGATCTCATGCTCCATGCTGTGTACCTGGGAAAGATAGGGTGAGCTCACTAGCTCGTAGGGAAAACCATACTACAACCGCTAGGCATATAAATATGATGAGTGCATATGATGTGGTTTGCCAAGATAAGAGATGCTCAAAGGAACACGACGGAAGCTAAAACAAGGGATACGTGTCCAAGAAGTACCCACGTGTCCAAAGTGATATCAAGTGTCCAAAAAGATTTCAAGGTGTCCTAGAGTACCCATTAGTTCATTAAGTTTGTCAAAATCATCAACAAGTATCACACATGTCCAAAACCGTGTCCAAGTATCCATTGTTACCAAAATACCATATGTATCTCAAATCATTTTCATTTCCAAGTACTCAACACCACCTAAGTTTCCATCTTTGTTTCACCAAAATCACCCAAGTTACTCACACAAGTTTAAAACCATGTCCACAAGTCGAGTTTCGACAAAACACAGTAAATAATCCAAAATCTCATTTCTCATTTCTTTCATTGAAGAAAAACATCATTTTCATTAGTACTAGGGATTTAATCCCTCTGCCGGGTTCCGTAGGCCCCACGTGCCTTTGCTGGGTATTTGTAGGCCCCGCCTGCCTCTGCCGGGTTCCATAGGCCCCACGCGCCTCTGCCGAGTTCTGTAGGCCTCGCGTGCCTCTGCCGGGTTCCATAGGCCCCGCATGCCTCTGCCGGGTTCCGTAGGCCCCGCGTGCCTTTATCATAAATTTTACCAAATGATGGCATTGGTTTAAAACACCTCATTATCACAAACATCTCATTAAAACTTTCATAACAAATCCATTTCCCAAATTTCATTTCACCAAAGTGCCCTTTCTTTTGAAATGCCACAATTTTCGCCAAAAGGGGCGACCAATCCAATATGTCTTGTGTCCGATACGTATAACGAATTGTCCAATAAAAACACGTGTCAAAGTCGTAGTTTAACGATTTCAAAATAGTTTTTGGGGTTACCACGTTGCTATATATCAAGTATACGAAGTTCCGGACGATTAGAGGTCAAATGGACGTCGAAGGGTGGCCGAAAACCACCCAGAAAACAGGGGCAGCAACATAGAAACAGGGGCAGCAGCTGCCTTGTCCAGAAAATGGCAGATTTTCACCTCTAAGGTGTGGAATTTCAACCCAAAACACAAATGGGATAGTCTAGGTTCCAATTAGAGATGCTAGTCAACAATTAAACATGAAGGGAGGTCAATTCCACTTCCAATTTCATCAATCAACAACCAATTTCGTAGATCACAAAATCAAAATGAGGAAAACCCATACAAAGAGGGAAAACATAATTTTTCAAGAAATTGAAGCCAAGAACAAGATATGTTCAACAAATCACAAGTATATAACTAGAGGAGGTAGTAATTGTTTCCCTACCTCAAGTTTTGCTTGAAAATGGAAGAAGAATGGAACCCTAGGTGTTGAAACCTCAAAATCCTGAAGTTGGAGCTCTCGGTGCAAATCCAAGGTGACCCGAACTCCCCACGGTGCGTAGAACACGAAAATGACATAGGTTCTTGAAGTGGTTGAGTGAGGAGGGGTTAACTAGAGCTTGAGAGGTGCAACAATGGAGGAGAGAGAGGAGAGAGAGGGGCCGATCGGGTTGGGGAGGGAGGAGAGAGTGAAATGTTTTAATTTTTGCAAATCTTCCCCCACACACTACTAATATAATTCCCTTATTACACTACACACCCAAATGTGACTTGTGTATATAATATGTGACCACAATACTTATTTTCATAAACCAAACTTAAGTAAAGACTATAATTGTCTTTACTTTAATTTATTTATGAAAATAAGGAAGTACCCCCCATTTGGAAACAATGGCATTTACAAAATTTTGAAATTCTAATCACATCAAAATCTCATCCCCCCACTTTTAGTACAAAACCGAAAATGGGCACATTTTTCTCCGAAGAAAATGGGCGAAAGATGACTTTGCCTTACTCAAAAATAACTTCCGATTATACCATTTTGATTAGAAAAATCCAAGGAACAATTACCGGGACTTTTTATTGACCAAATCGAAACTTCTCAAAAAAGTGATTTTTCAAAAAGTAATTAAATTTTCTGGGTCTTTACATCCAGATCAGCCAAATATCCTTCAGCTTCACTACAAAAGGCCCAAGCTCTACTCAATTCAATCCAAGCATGTACATATTGCCAGTCATTGAACCAAAACCCTTTGTACCTATGTCAGAAGACTCGGAGGTCTATGTCATTGAACGAAAACTCAAATGGAGTGACCTCGCTGAAGAAGGAGAATGGGCCATGAATGATCAAGAATGGGAAGACTCCCAACAAACATTGTTAATCTCTTGGGACCCAAGCCAGTACATCGTCCCGGAATGTCACGACAAGCCAGTTGTTTACATGCCAAAAGGTCTCAATATCAACCAAGTTGAAGAAGCGGCAGTCTATGCTGACCCTTTGGACATGGTTTCACTCCGGACTCTATTTCAGCACAACCCTTCAGGCAGCTATTCACTATCTCAACTTCCCGAAGAAGAGAATCAGCAAGCCATCGAGACGGTCTTCAATGATCAAGATTGGTTCCCTCAGGCGTACATTATCGGAGAATCTCTCCCATGGCCATCCGCGCCATTCCCGCACACTTCCAACATATCGAGTCTGGTTACCGATCCCCAGGCAACTACATGTAGCGAAGGTGAGGTTATCGACATCCGAGTCGGTAACGACGAAGTATGGACAGTCAATAAATCCATGCTAGACCAGTCTTTCTGGCAAGATTCGGAGGTAGCAAATTTGAAAACAAAATTGGAAGCAGTTGATATCAGCAGTCAGGAAATTCCAGACAGTTTGATAGACTTGTGGTCTAAAGATCAACATGAAAAACAAAAAAAAGAGGCTATCAAAGCCGGCAAGCGCAAGGTCGGTGAAGGATTTGAAGACTTCTGGGGTGAAAACCAACAACTCTGGGAAGATACAGTCAATCGGGTGACGAGAAGCGGCCGAATCTATCAACCGGCCAACCTTCAAAGGAACATCTCACACCAAACTCAGCCAGAAGAATTCATCTGGGATGATCCCATTCAGGAAAATTCACCTCCAGTCAAGCCAGAAGTTACTACTCAACCACCTCAAAGGAACCGAGCAACAGCGGAAGACTTGGTTCAGAAACAGCTTGAAAGAACTCTGGCATCAGTCTCAATTTGGGGTTTGCTCTCTTCCTCCCGGGAACATCGTCAAAAGATGATCAAAACTCTGTCCAACATGGAAGTACCACCTGATACTCCCCCGGAAACCATGGTGGCTCTACTCACTCCAGCTCGCGCAAAGCACGTTGTGGTCTTTACTGAAAAGGACTTGCCCCCAGAGGGAGCTGGTCACAACAAACCTTTGCACATCACTCTCAAGTGCATGGGAAAATGGGTCCCCGTTGTTCTGCTTGACAACGGATACGTTCTAAACGTGTGTCCGCTGCGGACAGCTTACTGCTTGGGTTTCAAGAATAAAGACTTTCAGCCTTCTAGCCTTAGAGTGCGCGCATTTGACAACACTCGCAGGGATGTAGTAGGGATAATCCAAATGGAAGTGGTGATTGAAGACTTCAAAACGGATATCGAGTTCCATGTACTCGACATTCCCTCATCTTTTAACCTACTGCTAGGCAGACCTTGGCTCCATCAATCAGATATCATGGCAGTCCCTTCTTCTCTACACCAGAAAGTTCAACTCGGCTTGGCTACAAGAACTTTAACCATTCATGGAGATTCAGGAATTCGTACCCATGTCCCTGACAATGCACCACTACTTGAAATCGCTCATGGAGAAGAAGATGTCGCTATCGGTGGCTTTTCTTTCGATACTTCAGGATCAGTCCTTACTGTCAAGATGGATGAGGACTTCTCAGTCAGCTCAACTGCCTTGGAAATGATGAGAAAGATGGAATACCTGCCCGGCCTGGGGTTAGGTCTGAACAATCAAGGGATGGTTGAATTCTCCGAGTTTTTGACGAATAATCACCGCTTTGGTCTCGGTTATGAGCCAGCTGACGGCGAACCAAGAAAGGGAAAGAAGATGCAAGCTGGTGCCAAGAAGAAACCCATTCAGTTTGTGAAAGCTCCAGAAGTTGCCTATCAAGGGGAACCAGAACCATTCTGGGACGTAGAAACAAAGACTAAGCTACCAGGCTTCGAAATCTTTGCAAACGATACTTGGGACAGTGACAATGACGCCGAGAAGAGAGAAGAACTGGTTAAGGCACTCCAAGTTGACTGGATCGAAACTCTTGACTCAGGGAATCTCCAATCGCTATTTGGGGAAGAGAGCCTGATAGGTGTGGAAGAGGAAGGCGAGCCTGCTGCGATGCTGTTTGATTTGAAGCCTGATTTGAAGCTTGCCAAGGAGGTAGAGTTGATGATGCTGAGCCAGGATGCCCTTGGAGATGTCACTGCACTCATTGTGGATGCCAATGGAATTTATAAAAATTGCACTTTTGTACCTAGAATCACTTACATTAGCACTGAATTTGAGTCAGAATCTGAGTCTAGCACTGAGTCTGAGTCTTACCCTGAACATGTCATTCCCCCGCATCATCACTTTTCTTTTGAGTTCGAGTCCACTCTTATGTATCACGGCCCTGGGGCCCCTGCATTTGCTATCAATGAAATAGACTTTGCTTATCTTGCTATATCCGAAATAAATTGTGTTGACCCCGACGA
Source organism: Vaccinium myrtillus (assembly GCA_016920895.1). NCBI lineage: Eukaryota > Viridiplantae > Streptophyta > Magnoliopsida > Ericales > Ericaceae > Vaccinium > Vaccinium myrtillus. Next base: position 26,387,083 of record CM029275.1, on the reverse strand, counting down.
TGAAGGGATTGAGTTTGAGGAAAAAATTCCGGAAGAACTTCGATCTCTAATCGAAGGGAAGACGAAAGGCATGCTCAGCCTATAAAAGAAAAATTATTTCTATAAATTTGAAAAATGAAAGCAATCCGCGCATGGTTCAAATTGGTTCCGGACTATCTCCAGAAGAGTTCAAAGCCACTCGGATCTCCTGAAAGAATTCGAGGACATTTTGGCATGGTCACACGCAGATATGCCTAGTATCGACCCCGAGATCGTGGAGCATCGAATCCCGCTTTATCCAGACGCGAAACCTGTCAAGCAGAAGCTAAGGAAAATGAGGCCTGACTGGGTGTTGGAAATCAAGAAGGAAATTCAGAGGCCGATAGACGCTGAGTTCCTGATGGTAACAGAATACCCCCAGTGGGTTGCAAACATCGTTCCTGTCCCTAAGAAGAACGAAAAAATTCGAGTCTGTGTAGACTTCAGGGATCTGAACAAGGCCAGCCCTAAAGATGATTTCCCATTGCCACACATAGATGACTTCATGGATGGTTTCTCAGGATACAACCAGATTCTCATGGCTCCCGAAGACCGCAAGAAAACTACTTTCACCACAGAGTGGGGCACTTACTGTTATAGGGTCATGCCCTTTGGACTGAAGAACGCCGGGTCAACCTATCAGAGGGCGGCTACAACATTGCTACATGACATGATCCACAAAGAAGTTGAAGTTTACGTGGATGACATGATTGTCAAAGCCAAGGAAAGGGAAGGACATTTGCCCGCCCTCAGGAAATTCTTCGAAAGAATCCGCAAGTACAAGTTGCGTCTCAATCCTGAGAAATTCACGTTTGGTGTCACAGCAGGAAAATTGTTGGGATTTATGATCACTACGCGAGGAATCGAGATAGATCCTTCCAAGATCAAGGCTATTCTCGAAATGGAGCCACCCCGGACGGAAAAGGAAGTACGAAGCTTTCTCGGGAAGATTCAGTTTATCAGCAGATTCATCGCCAAGTTAACCTCAACTTGCGAGCCGATGTTTCGATTACTCAAGAAGGATGTACCATTCAAATAGGACGACGGATGCCAGGAAGCTTTCGAAGCCATCAAGAAGTATCTTCAAAGCCCTCCAGTGCTGATGTCGCCGACGCCAGGGCAACCCTTCATCATGTACTTATTTGTTACCCCATCAGCGATGGGATGCATGCTCGCACAAGAAGGCGAAGGCGGCAGTGAGAAAGCAATCTACTACATCAGTAAGAAAATGGCTGGATGCGAGGAGCGGTACACCTCCGTGGAGAAAGTTTGATGGGCTTTGATATGGGCTTCCAAGAAGTTGAGGCACTACATGTTAGCCTACTCAGTGAGGCTGATCTCTCGGATGGACCCTCTCAAATACCTGTTCGAGAAACCAGCACTCACGGGTAAACTGGCACGCTGGTTGCTCCTATTAGCTGAATTTGACATCAAGTACGTAACTCAGAAGTCTGTGAAAGGAAGAGCTGTCGCTGAATTTCTGGCTAATCATCCGGTAGAAAGTCCAGAAGATGTGGGATTCGAATTTCTCGATGAAAATGTCATGACCACGACTAGTGATGTATGATTGCTTTACTTTGACGGGGCCGCTAACCAAAAAGGATACGGGATTGGAATTCTGCTTATCTCACCAGAAGGGTCACACATCCCTTTGGCTTTCAAGCTAAACTTTGAGGTCACCAACAACCAGTTCGAATACGAAGCATGTATCGTAGGGATGGAAGCTGCTCTCGAAATCGGTGCCAAAAAGTTGGAAGTGATCAGAGATTCCAACTTGGTGGTTTCACAAGCAAACGACGACTGGAAGGTCAAGGAAGACAAGCTGAAGCATTACCATAAGGACCTTGACAATCTGATCCATCGTTTCCAGGTTGTCACTTTCACTCATGTTCCTAGATTAAACAACCGGTTTGTCGATGCCTTAGCAACATTGGCTTCAATGGTGGAGATATCCAACGGAGTCAAGCTCTGACAAATTATGATTGAACAAAGGGAAAAGCCCGTTTATGAATATGTCATGGCTATTGATGAGCCTGACGATGGTCTTCCTTGGTATCACGACATCTGGAACTTCATCGAGAAAGACGAATATCCGACTGGAACTGACAAGAAGGACCAGATCGCTCTCCGGAAGTTAGCTTCTCACTACATTATCTGTGGGGGCAGGCTGTACCGAAGATCCCACTGCGGAATGCACAAGTTGTGTGTAAACAGCGAAGAAGCAACCAAAAGCATGGAAGAAGTACACAACGGAATCTGTGGCCCTCACATGAACGGAACCATGCTCGCCAAGAAGATCTTGCGACAAGGGTATTACTGGTCTACCATGGAAACCGAGTGCATCGATTATGCGAGACGATGTCACAAATGTCAGATTCATGCCAATCTCATGCACATACCACCGTTGGAGCTGCATTCTATGGCTTCACCCTGGCCTTTCTCTACCTGGGGCATCGACGTCATCAGCAAAATCACCCCAGCTGCTTCGAATGGGAACAAGTTCATCCTAGTTGCTATCGATTACTTCACCAAGTGGGTTGAGACTGCCTCCTACACTACCCTCACCGCAGTTCAGGTCGCTCATTTCATCAAGCAAAATATCATTTACCAGTATGGAGTACCTCATGCATTCGTGTCTGACAATGGCATTCACTTCAAGGGTAGAGCCGCAGAAGTTCTCGAAGATTTTGGGATCCAGGTCCACAAGTCAACTGTCTACCGGCCACAAACCAATGGAGCTGTAGAAGCTACCAACAAAACCATCAAGTCGATACTGGAAAGAACCATTCAGTCTACGAGAAACTGGCATGAACAGCTGCCATTAGCACTTTGGGGATACCGGACATCCATCCGTACTCCGACAGGGGCAACACCCTATTCTTTAGTCTACGGTATGAAAGCCGTCCTCGCTATCGAACTTCAGGTACCATCTCTGAGGGTCATGATAGAAGCTGGCATCGAGGAAGCTGAATGGCAGAGCGCGAGATTCTAAGAACTCATGTTGTACGACGAAAGAAGGCTCAAGGCCTTATAACACGTTCAAGGGTATCAACGCCGAATCGCGCGCGCTTTTAACAAGAAAGTCAAGTCCAGGGATTTGCAAGAAGGAGATATGGTTCTGAAGGAGATCCGGGCTCTAGTTTTCGATCCACGAGGGAAGTTTCGGCCAAAATGGGCAGGGCCATACATTATCAAGAAGATCTTGTCTGGAAGCGCAACTCAGCTTATTGATCTCGACGGCAACGAATTCTCTACATTGGTCAACATGAATCAACTCAAGAAATACTATCCCTGAGAGAAGCTCGCTGGACTAAAAACCGCAAGGGCGGGCGGTGTCAGGCAAAAATTAGAGCAAGTCTGCTAAGTCGGAAACCCACATCGGGCGGCTTAGGCAAAATTCAAGACAAATCAATCAAAAGAGCTCGCTAGACCGAAAACCCGAAAGGGCGGTACTAGGCAAAAATCAGAGCACAAAAGGAGAGTGAAAATACTCGAGTGAACCCTAGCCAAAGTTGCATGCACGAACTACGTCATGACCTGATTCCTTCTTACGGATACGTAGGCATCCTCACATTGGAGACCGGTCGCAACCTTTTGTAACATCTCTTGGGCTGATCCATAGCCGTCATTTGCGCATACAATCATGATCAATGAAAATCAAAGCAGAAAACTTTCACGATTCACTTTTTATTCAAACTGATTTCTTCGATTACATGGCTGAGCATGATTCTTTCACACAACAAAACAACACAAAAACAAAACATTGGCCCACATGAAACATGTCATGGGTCAGCAACTTATTTCGGGTACATTAAGACTAAAGCAGATGTCAATTTTGATTTCCATTTTCTCTTGCTTCAATTTCTTGTGCCAACCATCTCTTGTAACGCCCCGAAAGCACAATGCTGGAATTTTGATCTCCGGGAACTGTCACACGCTCCCTCCAAGTCCGCTGATAAGCTCGGATAGTTGCATGGTTGAAATTCGGCACAACAAAGGCTTCAGGATACACAAGCGGTATTGATTGACCGACGCCTAGCTGACGAAGAATGCGGCAAGGAATGTAAAAAGTCCAGCCGGACAGACCTGCCAGGACAACCCTGTGACGTCCCATGTTGCTCACCGTCATGGTCGGACGATCCATCCAGTTCAAGCGCCAAGAGATTGTGTCCTCCTTAAGCTGGGAAAACACCTAAACCCAACCAGAAACACTCCTGTGAAACTCCTGATACTCCCTCTGAACAAAGCCTCGTGTCTCATGGACCCTGTTCCGCGGCATTGCCTCTAGAAGAGCAGCATTATCACAAAGCCAAGTCTGCATGAGAGAGAAAACAAGTAAGAAACCTTAGAAAGCCTAAACCCGAGCGTTGAGGTAAAAAGAGAACGAGAGATAAAACCAGAAAAAGGAGAGCTGAGTGAGAAACTTACATGTAGGAGCAAAGCACTGCCTTCAAAAACATTGGTCTGCCCAGCATGGACTTCATCCAAACCCATCAAAGTTTCAGCCAGAACCATTGGAGCCACATCTTTGCGCTCCTCAATCTGCTTGGCCACTCCTACCAGTGCCGCACTCGCCTGATTGTCTGTACGAACGAACAGGAACGCTGCTAGAATCACGAGGCACAATGCAAAGCCTTCAAGACGAAACTGATTAATCAAGCGCAGAATGTTGAGCACACCTCCCTGGATCATGGACCTCGCCGCATTCTTACTCAAGCCCAGCTTTGAGCACAGCACATCAGCATAATTCACTCCCTGAAGAGGAATAACGGGAATCTCCAGGTCAAAGCCTCCAATGTACGCGTGGAACTCTTCCACCGTGGGGCATAACTCTTGAAGACCGAAGCGAAACACATGCACTTTCGGATCCCAGAAACGGACAGCAGCATGAAGCAACTCAGGACGTATGGTTACATCCCGAATGTAACGCATAGATGCCAACCTATGGTCTCGGAAGTTTAGCCAACCAAGACCGTCAAGCTCGTCGAGCCAAGGACGAACCAAAGCTGAGATACTAACATCCATTTGAAGGATGTGGAAAAGAGATGGAGTATATGATTTTCAGAATGAATCTGCCATAGAGGCCAGGCTATTTATAAGCGTTCAAGGGAGAAAGTTTCAAAATCTTGAAAAAGGTGTGCCTCGGGAAGTGTCACACCCTCAATTTTTATAACTAAATTATCTCGCGAGTCCACGCTGGACAATTCAAAAGTCAAACATTTCCCCATTTAAAAGTCAAGTTCTCAATAGATTCCCATGATCAAATGCCTTTGAAAAGTCAAGTCGATTAAATATTCCAAATTCAAAGTCCAAATTTTGAAGTCTCCGTCCCAAGTAATACAATAACCAATTAGAAATCAAATTTGAAATCAAAAGTACATGAGTTCATAGATTACATCATAGCCTCTCAAATACTAGAGATAAACAAAAAGGGTTAAGTAGCTTGAAATCGTTGGTGCTTTCCCAAAAGTCCATGCCATGCACGCACACTAATGCATCCCACACCGTGCTCGTCAGCGTGTACCTGAAAATGATAGGTTGAGCTAAACTAGCCCAGTAGGAGAACTATTCTACAAACGCTAGGTGTATAAAAGTGATACATGCATATGGGGTTTAGTTAGACCGAGTGAATGAACAGATATGTATAGTGATAACCAAACAAGTCAAGACGGACATGAGAAATGTCGAAGCGTCCAAGAGAACACCAAGTGTCCAAACTACAGTTAAGTGTTCCAACAAGAAAAGTCATTCGAGTGTCCAAACAACCCTTTATATATCCATTGGTTTTATCAAAATCACCAGAGTCATTGCATGTATTCAAAATTTTACCAAAGTGTCCACGCCTTACACTATAAACAACCCTTTAGGAATCTAACAAAAATCAACTTAGCTCATTGCGTATAGTGATAGGAGCCAAACCCTTTTAGTTAAAGACATCTCATTTTCCAACATCATTCTTACACTTAATACTACCATTGTCTCAATTCAAGTATCCAATCACAGGTAATAGTCATCTATCATCTAACATACCGAGGAATGTCTCCACGCATGATTTGCCATACGAGCACTACACTATAATAACCTCCATACACCGTTTCTCCCCCATGACCCGTTATATGGATAATAATATAACCAGGGAGTTTAACCCTTTCCGGATATCACAAGCTCAGTATACCTCATATAGATTCAGGGACTATTTCCCTCTCATATAACCCATACATCTCATCATCATTTCTTTCATTGAAGAATAACCATCATTTTAATTAGTGTTAGGGATTTAATCCCACTGCCGGATTCCATAGGCTCCGCGTGCCTCTGCCGGGTTCCGTAGGCCCCGCGCGCCTCTGCTGGGATATGTAGGCCCCGCGTGCCTCTGCCGGGTTCTGTAGGCCCCGCGCGCCTCCGCTAGGTTCTGTAGGCCCCGCATGCCTCTACCGGATTCTGTAGGCCCCGTGCGCCTCACCCGATACATGGGTCATAATAATAACCAACGCTTCTAAGGCGCAATGCTATACTAATATATAGGCTCAAGACCTTCCTTGGTGAAGCAGCACGAGTTCACAAAAAAAATAGAGTTTTCAAAACGAGATTAAGATCCGTTGATTTGTGCCCAAATACCGGAAACTCAACTCCTTCTCAATACCCGAAGGTAGAGGCATCATACACTTCGTTGATTCCGTAGAATACCGAAGGTTTTAAACAAAAGATATCTTCACACGTTCTCAATACCAAAACACCGCATAGTCACAAGACCTACTCATTCACCATGTAACACATGATGTCGTTTCCGTTCATAAACTCATTCACTTACTTGAATCATTAAATGTACCCTCATTTCTATCAAAGACGTGTCTACGAGCCAATCATATTCCCCAACACGGCATCACACTAGTATTTATAATCAATGTGCTTACCAACTCACTTAAACATTTTCGGGCATTAGTATACCAACGCGCACATCCCTTTCTTACTATGTCGTTCTATAAGCATTCAATACATTCACGTGTTTTAGTCTATCTCCCAAATGCATAAATGTATCTATAATGTAATTCGTTCTTTTTAAACCATTTCGTTAAAAACCTCATTTCAAAGTCAAAACCATTTTAAATTTCCAAGCCTATTTCACCAACACATTTCTTTCGACAAATCTTGCCACATGCACGTACACACACCTTCTAAAAACCAACAAACTTTCATGTGACGTAAGATGACATATTCGTTTATAAACCATAGTTCTCGAGTCAAACATAGGTGAAGATGCCAAAGGCCAATTATATGAAGGAATAAGTGATCGGGGACCAAACAGACATCAAAGGGTGACCAAAAATGTAGAGACCCGTAATTTAAATTCCTAAATTTCTTTATTTCAATATATGAATAAGAATTTTTTTTAGAAACCAAGCCATATATATATATATTAATTTTATTTTATGGGTGATTATATAGGTATGCGTGCATTTTTAAATTTACTTTGTTCGGATACGCGACCCATGGAATGAGAGTGTTGGAGACCCACTTTAGGTAGCTTTTAACATTAATTACTATTTATCTTTTTTCAGCAAATAGGTCATAGTGTGATACTTATTAGATTTGGGGCTTGAGGGGAGTACCTAAGGAAGTATGAGGGGGAGTGGTGTGATTTTACCTTATTATATCCCAAAAGGGATCAGAGAGAGACATCGGCTCTCTCTTCTAATTTTCTTTTTCTTTTTTTTCTTTTTCTTTCTTTCTTCTTCTTCATTTTGTTCTTCGTACATCTCTCTCTCTCTCTCCCCTAGATTTTCCCCTCACTCAAAACCAATGAAAGAACCCACATACATTTCACGTATCTAGCATCTAGATCCATTGATTTCGCGGGGGAAGCTTGGGGGAAGCGTGTTCACTGTGGATTTCAAGTGCGGAAGTCTAGGGCTTGTTTGGAAATTTGGGGTTTTGCTCAAAACTCATTCGGTAGGGGTTTCTCTACTCTTGTTATGTGTTTTTTTTTTGGTTTGATTTTGATGCATATGAATCAGTACATTATACCTATTGTGGCTTGGGTTGAAACTCCCCAGAGTAAAATCTGAAAATCTGCTTTCTACGTGTTCTTGCTCTGTCCCGTCCGTCCGGATGGTGGATTTTTTTATAGTAAATTCAGCTTGTTTGTTTATTGTTCTAGCAGCTTTTCTGACTCTCTTTTGGTCTCTGACTACGTAATTCGTTGACATCATCGTGCTAGCATTTGTTATGGTATTGAAATTTGTCGAACCTTTGTAAAGCTTGCATTGAACTTGTATTTTGGATAAATTTTCGGGTACGATGACACTTATACTTATTCGTGTATGCATGACACGTGACAACATAGTGAAAGGGTCTAATGAACATGTTTTTGAATGAAATGGGTCGTTTTGAAAAAGGACACTCGGGGAAAACACTTGATAATTTTGAATAAAAAGGTGAATAATGCCAATGTAAATACTAGGGCCACCGTTCGGTGCGTCCCTAGCCATGGGTGCACGGAGCCCACGAAATCCGGCAGGGGTGCACGGAGCCCACGAAATCCGGCAGGGGTGAACGGAGCCCACGAAATCCGGCAGGGGTGCACGGAGCCCACGAAATCCGGCAGAGGGACAAGTTCCCTATATTTATAATTGATTGGCATTCTGAATAAGTTGAATACGCCAAAATGAATGAAAAGACACGATAAAATGGTAGACTTGGACACATAACACGCTTGTGAGGGTATAAGGGTTTATGAATGAGTTGTTGGACACTTGGGTACTTAGTAGACACTTGAAATGGTTTAAATTGAAAGAGTGATGATGGCTGGAATGTTTTTGTGACACTTGAGACTTTTCAAAAAGGGTTTCATTTTATATACGAGGACCCTAAATTATTAAGTAGGTCGAATCTTGAGGTACTCCCATGGTTGATAGACTCGTATGACACTTTTTCCTTTGTGCTCATATCATCCCATTAACATTTAGCATTAGTAGATAAATTCCTACTGGGCTAGTGTAGCTCACCCTATCATTTTCAGGTACTACTCATGGAGCATAAGTTGAAGTGCTTGGAGTGAATTGCATTGGTTGAAAAACATACACGAAGAAGTTATTTACTTGTTTTATGAACTCTATTTTTTAGAGATGAAATTGTAACTCTACTCATTCAACATTTTTGACATTTAGAAAAAATGTAATAACTCTTAACTCTTTCAATTGTAAATTTATATAGGACACGGGTACTCGGTGTAGATTTTGAGACTTTGAAACATTGTGAGGTGTATTTTGGGAAGTTATTAATAGAACTATTGGGTTACTTTTATTGAGAGATATATTGTAATTATGTTGAAAATCGAGGGCGTGACAAAAAACCACCCCAAAAATAGCAATAGCTGCTGGAAATAAAAGGGGCAGCAACTATGAACAGTGAACAGTGCAGATTTTCACCTCAAGGGTGTGGAATTTCAACCCAATCACAAATGAGATAGTTTAGGCTCAAATTGGAAATGCTAGGCAACAATTAAACATGGAGGGAGGTCAATTCCACTCCCAATTTCACCAAACAACACACAATTTCATAGATCAAAGAATTAAAGTGGGAAAACCCACACAAATTGGGGAAAACATGAAATTCAAGGAATTTGAAGCCAAAAACAAGATATGTGCAATAAATCACAAGCATACAACTAGAGAGAGTAGAAATTGTTCCCCTACCTCAAGGATGTGCTCAAAAATGGAAGATGAATGAAGCCCTAGGTGTAGAAAACCACAAACTCCATGAACGACCTCTACCGAAGCTCCACTACGCGTTCAAGGGACAAGATCAAGTAAAAAATGAGTTACAAGAGTGAGGTTACACTCACAATCAAAGAGAGAAAGGGAAAAACGTGAATGGAGAAAGAACAAGACCCAAATCAAGTGTTCTTACCTCCTTGAGTGCAAAACCCGAAATCCAAGGGAGAATCACGAATCCGACGTGTAGATCTTGAAGTTTTGAGGTTAAAATCACAAGGTTTGGGGTAGAGGTGGAGAGAGAAGGTAGAGAGAGATGATTTTAGGGTTTGTTTCGTGGTTTTAGAGTGGAGAAATGAGCCAAGGACCCCTTATATAGAAGTCTGTGACGAGCTGAAAATTCGCAGAAAGTGCAGCTGGATACCGGTATCAAGAATAAGCCATACCGGTATCTAGAGTTTCTGATGACTCAAAATGAAGTTGGATACCGGTATCAAGAAAAACCCATACCGGTATCTAGAGTTTCTGATGGCTCAAAATGAAGCTGGATACCGGTATCAAGAAAAGGCCATACCGGTATCAAGACTGAAAATTTCTAAATTTCTACCACCTTCACCAATTCAAACCCCGATCATTTCTAACACGTTTTTAACATCTCCAAACACCCACACAACATTGAAACACGTATTCGTACCATTTACTTAACCCCCGGTACACCGAGATATACACACATGTAATACTTAGAAAGAAACACATTTTAAAACATTAATCCACTCATTCACATTACTAAAAACAAATATGAGTAAAAGATATAAAGAATTTCATGGAATTTTACGGGTCTTTACAGGAAGCGTGGCGCGCTGAAGAACGCAAGGATAGGGTAAAAATTTGTAAGCCTTCCCAAGATATGCTTTGGTTTAGCATTCCAAGACTTCTGGGACGTACTGAAATGCATCAGGAAGTCAAGACGGGAAGCCAGAACCGCAGAAAACAAAGTCAGAAGTGGGGCATCCACCGCCGGCGCCGTACGGTGCTATTCCTGCACCGTGCGGTGCAATTTCTTACACCGTACGGCATACTTGGCCATTTTTCAGCCATAATTCCAGTTTTGGCCCTCCGGGATCCATTCCGAACTTCTTTTGGCCATTTTTCTTATGCATACAACACACGAGATTTACGTGGTTCACTACACAGGCTGTGTGGCTAATCCACGGGGGGGAAGGGACGAATCAATCCACTATAATCAATATGGATTACAATCTCCAATCTCCTCTTGATGTTTCTCTTAGTCTCTATGGGTTTCTCTCTCCAAAACAAGCTTCTCCAACCCTAAAACTGATTAAAACGCACGTAAATAAGGTGTTGTACGTCGCCATGGTCCGGACCAAGGTTCTACTCGTCCGGACCAAGGTTCCTGAGACCCAATCAAATGTTTCTGGAGTGGTGGTCCGGACCAAGAAATCCCGCATCCAGACCATGACCCTATGGTCCAGACCAAGAAAACTCCCGTCCTGACTACCGATGCAGAAAGCCCAATTTTGGTCTCCCGAAGTCTGGTCCGGACCTCCAAAGCCTTGGTCCGGTCCAGAGATGCTCCAAACACCAATTTTGAAGCCACACTCAACATATGCAACATGAAATTTCAAAATAAGGACCGTAATTCATCTAAGCTATTCACAAATGAACATAAAATTACAACAAACTAATTAGATTTAGGGTTTAGCTTTTTTTATCTTTCACGTTTCGGACGATTCTATGAGAAGAGCCATGAGAAAGTAAGCGAGGAAAAGGAAGAGAAACTAAGCAAGAAAATGTGTGTAACGCCCCATATAGACCACCCATAGGTCTATTCTCTGGTGCCATAACCCACATGGTCATATACTCGAGTCGCCTTGATACCATTTGTAATGCCCCATATATGTAGACTACTGGCCCAGTACCTTGACTTTGATCCACAAGTCACAAAAGACGGCTCAAAATACTTGAACCTAAGGTACTAGTAATATATTACATGGTTTATTATATACCCGAAATAGTGACTTCTACTGGCCCGAACCCTAAGTTATAGAAAATGTCAGAGAAAAACTAAATTAAATGTACTAATTTTAATTTGTATGCACTTTTTAAACCTATGGGATTTCGTTGAACCCTTCAGCCGCCCCCTAGCTGGTGGATGCCCTAATAAAAGACCTCAACGTCAACGATAAGGTCGGCAAAACACAGGTTGTTCCCATTTCCTGCATGACATTTTCCTATTCAGACATGTGAGAGCCATAAATGCACCGTGAATTGACCCACGAAATATACATTCATCAACACGGTTTATGAACGAGTCCCTCCCGATCAATAAATCCAGTAGTTCGGTTCAGTCTACCCATCATTAAATCTTTTTGTGGATATGGGCCATGGCGTGGACTATTGAGTGTTTTGTTAAAATAATTGAGTCGGACAACTTTTTGTCCTCACTCAATTTTCATGTATTCGTTAAATTTACGTCAATTTTTTTTTTAGATTATTAGGTCATCTTGATAAGTAAAATCTAAAAAGTATAAAATTATTTTCAGAATCTCAAAAAAGTTCACTAAAGACAAAAATAATTTAAAACAAACGGACTTATTGGGTTGTTTTCGTCTTTATTTAAAATTAATTTAGGTTGGTTAATAATTTATTAGTTTTAGCTTTCTCTCGTAGACACGAATCAATAATTCAAAAAAAGACATAAAATTAAAAAATATGAAAATAATTGAATAAGGACAAAAACAATTCTGTAGAATTATTTAGAGAAAATACCCCTGGTGCTTTTTCCATTTATTATGAGCTTTCTCTCGTTGGATCTTTTCAACGGATCCGGGGTGCTAAAAATCTGCTTTTGAAAATCACCCTGAAAATCGCCCAAAACGACGTCGTTTTGGTCAATTACCACTAAGTCCAATTTTGAGAAAATAATGCCCACCGGATCAAGTTGGTTTTTTTTTCCCCCAAAAGTACTTAAATTCAAAGTGCATAAATCCTAAACCCAAAGTGTCTAAAATTTCAAACCGTATAAAAGTGCCTAAACTGCCAAACCGTATGAAAGTGCCTAAATCGGCCCCCAAACCATATTAAAATGCCTAAACCCCTAGGCCCTAGAAATCTCATGAAAGTTCCTAAATTTCTAAAACCTTATGAAAGTGTGTAAACCTCAAAACCGTATGAAGGTGCCTGAAACCCCGAAAGCCCATGAAAGTACCTAAACTTCTAAAACCCTATGAAACCATGTGTCTAAACCCCCAAAAAAATTGAACTAGGAATACTGCTCATGGTTGTTTTGGTTTAAAAAAAAAAAAAAAAAAACTTGACCTAGTGCTAAATAAGTTTCCACAAAAGCCATATTCTCTTATGTTCCTAGGATTCAAAACGACGTAGTTTTTAGTGATTTTTTTGTTCTCCCTTTTGGCGCCCAAAACAACGTCATTTTGGGCGATTTTCAGTGTGATTTTCAGGGCCGATTTCAACGGTTTATGAATGAGTCCTTCCCGATCAATAAAATCCAGTTGTTCAGTTCAGTCTACCCATCATTAAATCTTTTTGTGGATATGGGCCATGTGGGATGGGGTAGCATGGACTATTGAGTATTTTGGCAAAATAATTAAGCCGAATTACTATTTGTCCTCGTTCAATTTTCATGTACTGGTTAATTTTTCGTCATTTTTTTAAGATTACTAGTAATTCATCTCGACGAGATAAATCTAAAAGTATAAAATTATTTTCAGAATCTTAAAAAAGTTCACTAAAAGCGAAAATAATCTAAAAAACAGACTTAATTGGATTATTTACGTCTTTATTCAAAGTTAATTTAGGTTGGTTAATAATTTATTACTTTTAGCTTCCTCTCGTAAACACGAATCATTAATTCAAAAGAAGACATAAAATTAACAAATACGAAAAATAATTGAATAAGGACAAAAATAACTCTGTTGAATTATTTAGATAAAATACCTCTGGTGCTTTCCATTTATTATGAGCTGCTTTGAAATTGGGACTTATTAGCCTTGGTCGTTGGATCTTTTCAACAGCTTAATTACCAACCGTTGAATGTTGTTGCTGATATATATGCTTGTTTTTTTTATCAGCAGATGCAGCTTAGTGCTTTACTACATTAGTAATTGCTTGGAGTCAACTATCTGTACAACTTTGGAGAAACGGTCACATTACAGCAATTTACTTTAGTGCTCTACTTGGATTTTGGATTTGTCAGAAAAATGGGAAATGAAAGAGGGGGCAAATTAAGGTTTTTTTTTTTTGGGGTCAAACGATAACAGATGGTATTATAATTCCATAGAAACCAGAGATTCCATCAAGACCGGGACTCATCCCGGAACAAAGGATCCAAAAGCCACGACGGTGGAGTATCGGTACAAAGACTAGAACCCACACCAATAGAACCACGCCTTGCCAACTCATGAGCTACTAAATTACAAGAACGACAGGCAAAAGAAAAAGAACAAACTTGGAAATTTCTGCTCAAAGTCTTGATATGATGAACCAAAACTCCCAGCTCTTGATTCATTGAAATATCCCCGTTGATCATTTTCACTACTGCTTGAGCATCACACTCAATTATAACAGATTCCATACCCAGTTGAGAGCCAAATTTAATACCTTCCCGAATCGCTGTGGCTTCCACCACTGAAGGGCTAGAACACCAACTAAGCTTGCCCATAATTGCTACAACGAATTTTCCCCTTTCATGCTAAGCCACTACACCGTATCCGCCTTCTCGAGAGTCCTTGCTCCAAGCTCCATCCACATTAATTTTAATAAGACCTCCTGATGGCCTCACCCATAAGTTGTATGATCGCTCACCTTGGGTTACTCTAGATTCAGCCACCAAAGGGTTTGCTGCCACAAACTCTTGCAAACAAGCCACTGCCCTCATACGCACACTTTCAGGATAATTAACCTTGAATTCATAGATTGCACAATTTCTTCCTTTCCAAATGAACCACATAATCACAGCGGCTAAGGCTAAGCACCACTCCCGGTTTACCACATCCTTCCATCGTGCAAGTAGAACATCCCATAATTCTGAAAAAGAACTCACCAGGAACTGCCATGTATCCAATTGAAGAGGACATGTTAACCACACCCAACTAGCCAAAGGACATTCCCATAAAAGATGTGTCACCGATTCCGTTTCATAGTCACAAACTGGACAACAAGCATTATCCACTATTTTCCGATGCAGCTCCCGACCGCTTTGTAGGCAAAATTTCATGGCAGCACTTCCACAAAAAATGTTGGATTTTCCTGGGTGTATGAAGATGACAAATACTTTTCCATTTCGATGCTGCCTTTCCTCTAAATCTCCATTACTTCTTTCCTGATCCAGCGAACCAGACGCTACCATATAACCAGAATTAACCTAATACTTCCCGGAATGTGTGTAGTGCAAAACCAAAGAATTAGATTTATTGGTCCAAGCTAAAGGAATGGACATAATGCACCTTACACTTTCCGGATCAAACAACCTCGAGAGCAAATCCTCCCTCCATGTTGAAGTCTCGGCATTAATCAAATCCTTGACCCAAACTACTCCCTCTTCAATTTTCGTCTGCCTTGGAATGAAAGCCCTAGCCGAAGGAAACCAAGGATCCTCCCATATACGAACAACTGAGCCATTACCAATGGCCCATCTCACTCTCTTTTCCAACACCTTCTTACCTTCCCAAATACTACGCCATACCCATGAGGGATTATTCCCCAGCTCTGCCACAAAAAAGATCCATTTTTTTAAATTATTTACTTTTTAAAAGTCTAGCGGTAAGACAGTTCGGCGATTCAAGGATTCGTTGTTGGAAATAATTTAGAATTTGTAAATACTTCGATTCATGTGTGACACATGCAAAGTCTCTGTGTGTTCGTTGTATGTTCAAAGTACATGTATTTCGTGTCTTGGTGTGTGTGTGGGGAGTCTAAGGCTTAAGAGACTTTAGCAAGTGTTCAATGTATGTGGAGGTTCATGTATCTTGGTGTGTGTGTCAAGATACATGTATGGTTTTAGTGTGTGGAGTCTAGATGAATCTAATGCCCTATATAAAGGGATGTTGATCAATGGTGAAGTTGTACTAGCAAGTGTTCAATAAATAATAGTAGAAGATTACCTTTGTTGAGTGTTTAAGCTACTTGTGCTCCTTGGGAGCTCTGTACGGCCTTAGAGTCGTACATCTCCACAATGTTGTTAGTTTTAGTTATCCTCGACATAGATGATTGTTTATGCCTAGTTATATAATTACTATTTAACGTATTTCGTTGCGCTCCCCAAAACATGACAAATCGTCATTTGCTCTATTTTCTTGTTTTTCTACTTTCGCCATCCTTGTTTTGCTAAAAGAGCCAAGTTCTACGCACTAAGATTGAGAAACCCCGACCCCCCTTTAGAATTTTGTTGACTCAATCGACTCCATTTCATCCAATGAATTTTGCGTTCTTCATTCTTCTGGCCCCCCCAAAACCTTGCCACAGCAAACTCAATTTGGTGGCACAAGCCCTCCGGCAACTTGAAGCACATCATAGCATAGGTAGGTAGGACCATGGCCACCGACTTGAGCAACACTTCTTTTCCAGCCTAATTAAGAAATATTTTCATCCATCCCGCCACCCTTTGGAGCACCCGGTCTTTCACGTAACGAAACATCTCTGTCTTTAACTTTCCCACCTCAGCTGGGAGACCAAGATACTTACCAAGATCCAAATGAACGGGAATGTTAAGAATCGCACTAAGATTTCTCCTCAAGTTAGCACCAGAATTCTTACTAAAAAAAAGGGACGACTTTTGAAAGTTAATAAGTTTCCCTGAAGCCTTACGATAGTTGTCAAGAATAGCACAAACAGTCTGAATTTCGGTTCTCCTTGCCTTGCAAAAAACCAAAGTGTCATAATGGGAGGAGTCCCTCTACATATCTGGAATCCATGAATAAGGTTCCGGGGCTCCGCCGACCAGAGCATTTCAGAAAAACCCTCAGCATAAAGAAGGAAAAGATAAGGTGATAAAGGGTCACCTTTTCGCAGTCGTCGAGATGGAGAAATAAAGCCAGATGGCTGACCATTAAGAAGTAGAGAATAGCTGACTGAAGTAAAACAACCCATGATCCATTTGATCCATCTCTCCGCAAAGCCCATTTTGTAAATAATGGCCCCAAAAAATTCTCACTCCCCCAATCATAGGCCTTGCTCATATCCAACTTCATCGCCATCGATCGATTGGACCCATAACGACAATTCTTCATATAATGCAAGGCTTCTTGAACTAGGATAGTATTATCCGAAATCAATCACCCACCAACAAAGGCGCGCTGACTCTCGCTTATGGTACTTGGTAGGAATCGTCGTAATCTGTTGACAAAAACCTTCGATAAGACCTTATATACTGAATTACATAACCTAATGGGTCGCAAATTAATGTTACTCAAGCTGAATTGAGTGAAAGTAGAATTTATTGAATTAATTGGCCAGCCACTTAGATTTGATGTTTTTCAAAATAGTATTACCGTAAATTGGCATAAAAGACCGCACAAAACTTTTTTCCGCATTACATTCACCATGAAATATATATATATATATAATAAAACACAATGGAAAATGTCTATTCATTCAATCCCAGAATGCTCTACAACTGTCCAATCAATTTTTCATGTTAGCCATAACCATCCAAACATCAAAATAGTGCTCCCTCCATCCCTTTTTAAATGTGTAGCCTCGTAATTCTAACTTATTTTCTATAACATCAATTTTTACAACTTTTACATCTACTTATCACTACTTACCCTTATCAATTTAATAATACCCACACCTTTTCAAAAAGGAAATTTACCCACTAACTTTTCAAAACACGCACTTATTAAGGGACAGCCTAAAATGGAAAGTTAAACACTATAAAAGGGACGAAGGGAGTATTATCGTAAATTGGCATAAAAGAAGGCATCAAACTTTCTTCCGCATTACATTCATCACGAAATATATATAATAATACACGACGGAAAATGTCTATTCATACAAACCCAGCATCTACAACTATCCAATCAATTTTCATGTTAGCTATAGCCATCCGATGATCAATTCTTCTATAATAAGATACTCCGTCCGCCCGCGTTTGTTAGTCCACAAACATACTTTTCTCAGTCCCATAAAGATTGTCCATGTAGTCAAATCAAAGTACAAACTAGAGTGAGATTACTCTTTTACCCTTCTTTTTTTATATTAATTAATAGTTACCATCATTTGTAGAATGGGCTAAAAGGGAAATTTGCCTCACAGAAAGTACCATAATTATGTCATCATTTTGTCTCCTTAATAAGTTGGAATCCCCAAAACGGACCAACAAACGCGGACGGAGAGAGTACAAGCCTAATATTTAAACCTACATTTCCTACCTATTACTAGGGAATTTTTGTACGTTCGATCCCCTAAATTCCTATCCATTTCCTTTTCAATTGATTACCTTTTTTAAGTTGATTACATTTAAAAAGTTGATTATTAGAGAAAAAGGATTGATCACACTTAAGTCATTGATAAATGTTTGTTTAATTACATAGCAATTACCCTAGATTATTCCTTATTGCAATAATGACCCTAGACTAATCCTAATTATGGTATTTTTACATACATACATATACACAACACCTCCCTCTCGTACACTCGTCCACCCACTACCATCACTTTGCTCCGGCCCTCTCCCACACTCCTCCTCCCACTCTCATCACTTCCCTCCCTTTGCCACACTCCTCCACCCACTTCCATGACATCTCTTCCTCTCCCTCACTCCTCTCTTCCTCTCCCTCACTCCTCCACCAACTCCTATTACTTCTTTTCCTCTCACTATATTTATACCTCCCTCCACACCTCCCTCACATCACAATTTCGTGCTCACCCTCCCCTCATATTTCAAAATACATAGAGACCAAGAGAGAGAGTTTCACTTGCGAAAAATTTGAGTGTTGAGAGAGAGAGAAGTGATCGGTACGTGGAGTTTGGCTCGGCCTTAGTGTGGAGGGAGGGTGGAATTGTGATGCTCGAAGGTGTATTAGTAATGGTGTCGCTTGGATTTGAGTGTGGGAGAGTGTATAGGAAGGCCATTTTGCCCCGTTTCGATCTTTATACTTAATTCAGATCAAAGGTAGATATACCTTACCCTTTTAAGTATAAAGTACCCTACAATAGCCTAAATGTAGTTTAGGGGCCTAAGGATTAGCCCCCACATTAAGGGATTCACGAATCCGGCCGAACCAAACAAAACCATGATCTTTTTTTTGGCCAATCCATCCGAACGGCTTGCCATGGCCCATGCGTCCGGATGGTCAAGACAAATTTGACACAGATTCAAACCTTGAACTGGTTATTATACTTGGACCCCTTCACTTTGATATCGATGCGATTTAGACCCTAATGTGTTGTTTGTTATTGTTTATTACCGCATAATTGTTAAATGTTTATGTTTTGTTTGGTTGTTCATATATATTATGCATCCTTATTTTTCACCATTAAACTTTTTAAACTTTAAACTATGTGAAGACCATATTTTAAATTTTTGTCTACCATTGTTCATTTTAACTTATTTAATGAAAATAAGCAAACGCCCCCCATTAGAATTCAATGGTAATGTCAAAATAAACAAATTCCAATCTAGATTTTCAGTTTTAGTACAAAATTAAAACTACACATTTTTCACCAAAAGTAAAGGCTTGAAACATAACAATGCCTTACTTATAAAAACCATGCGATAGTACCATTGGCCTTAGAAAAATTCAATAAACAATTACCGCCACTTTTCATCTTGAAAATCGATATTTTTTTCTGAAAAGTCATTTTCTTTACTTTTCCAGATTTTGAAATGATAGACAGATTTTTAAAAATCACATTTAAAACCTTCGACGTGATGTTAAGAAATAGAAAAACAATAAAGATAATTGAGGTGTTGTTGAGCCAGTAAGGCCTCGGTATGTGTTTAGGACAGTAAAGGACCCCGGGTAAAGTGTCTAAGGAACAGTAAAGGATCCATGTATATGGTACAATGTCCAGCGTGTGTGCCTGAAGCAGTAAAGTACGTAGTGTGTGTGGAGGACGGTAAAGGACTCCGGGTATAGTGTCTGGGAAACGGTAAAGGATTCCAGATACGGTACAGCTCCTAGTGTGTGTGTGGAGGACGGTAAAGGACTCCTGTATGAAATGTGTTGGAAAACGAGTTAGTGGTTGTGGGAGGAAAGGAGCTTGGGGAAAAGATCCATAAAATTCATGTAAGTTAATGGATGGTAAGGAATTGAAACTTTGTATTATCTCTGTTCATATCTCTATTATTGATTTATCATACCTATAGTTGTAATATATATAAGGGTTAAAGCGGTAGGGAACTATCTACTGAGTGTCAAAACTCTTGGTGTTATGTGCTCTGGAGTTTCATGTCAGGTGCCGAGGAAGATGGAGAGTAGCAATATCCTCATCCCGAAGATCAATACCAAACTAAGAGCGTATCGCAGCTACCAAGGGAAAGTTTAATTTCAAGAAGTTTACTCACATTTGATAAACTCTACTTAATTATTTTGTAATCATCATCAGACTAAGTTTAAGTTATCAAGAATGTAAGACTTCCACTGTCTAACTCTAGTGTTTAATTAATCAAAATTCACCCTAAGTTATTAAATTATTTTTTTAAAAGATTTAATTAACATTTCCAAAATTCGGGCCGTTATAGTTTAGTTCTTGAAGCTCTGATTTGGAAAAAGAGAGGATCTTCATTACCTCCGCTTTCACTAGAACATTAATCGGTAAATACCATGTACTATATAGGAGTAAGTAGAGGGTTGAGTAAAATTTTTACCATTTAGAAACTGATGATGCTTCCTGTTAATTTTGTTTGTTAGAAAGGTATCCGTGCACAACACGAGTTTCACACAAAACCATTCATTCTTATCTCCTTTCACGCAGGTTCATTTTCATTGGTATTGAGATCACTATTTGTACAAAACGCGTTTTTAAAAAAAGAAAATTTCATACAAGTTCTACAAAAATGGTTATTTGCCCGATCGCCGGGATTTGAAATAAAACTTATATGAGTTCTACAAATATAGTTTTCTAAAAATAGTTATTTCATATATGCTCCAAGATAAAGAAAGTGTACGTATTTAACTTGAAGAAAGACATTTCGAAAAGTAATGATGTGAAAGTTTGAAAATATTCATTGTCAAAGGTAATATAAATTTTTTTGGAAAGAACAGGCTTGAAGACGACACGTAGTTTGTAAAGAAGATATTCTCCCCACTTCATGTTAGGCCCTAGTGGTGAAATTAAGTCCGTCCACTCCTCTTCCACTAATAATATTTTGTCTATTTGTTTATATTTTCATGTGAGATTTGTATACGTTTTAAGCATTTTTAGGTACTACAACAAATGCTATGTCTTAGATATTTTTATTTTTGTAAATCAAGTTGCATAGAATTGATTTGTATGATAATTACATATTGAAAATATTTTATCCAAGCAATATTCAATCGTGCCTTTAGGCATGTTCATACCCTAATGCCATAGTATTTTCCACATCAATTAATTTATTGTGTCCTCCACATAACATTCTATTACAAAATTATACTTACATTCACCTCGTAACAATATATATATATACACGTACTCTCCGGTCAAGGATCCCGGAAATCCCGGATTGAAGCGTTTTGGAGCATTTAGAAAATGTTTTTGCATGATCCGAGCCGTCCAATGTGTTCAAAAGGTGTTTTCCAAGGCCTACGCGGGAAATCTTCAAAAAAAAAAATACCGGGAAGGGCTTGATCCACGCAGTTTTTCGCAAAAACTGCATATTTAAAAAATTGCGTGGATCAAGCCCTTCCCGGTATTTTTTTTTGAAGATTTCCCGCGTGGGCCTTGGAAAACACCTTTTGAACACATTGGACGGCTCGGATCGTCAAAATTTGATCCGGAACTATGAGATCCGGACCCAAGGGTCCCGGACAGGAGAGTTCCTCTATATATATATATAGCTCAAACTTCTTATCCACACTCCCGGATTTAAGGACAAAATGGGGTTTTTTTGTGTTGCAAATTTTTTTTGGAAAATCCGATCCGTCCAATTTGTTCAGAAAGTGTTTTCAAGGGTCCACGCGGAAAATCATCAAAAACAAATACCGAGAAGGGCTTGATCCAAGCAGTTTTCGCAAAAAATGTAAATATATATTTTTTGCGAAAACTGCTTGGATCAAGCCCTTCCCGGTATTTTTTTTCGAAGATTTTCCGCCTGGACACTTGAAAACACCTTCTGAACACATTGGACGGATCGGATCGTCAAAAAAAAAATTGGATCATGAGGTGCGGAAGTTAGAGGTCCGGATTAGAAGCTTAACCTATATATATATATATATAGAGTAAACTTCCTATCCAAACCTTAAGTTATGGACTACCGTCCGGACTTCACTTTCCGGACCAAATTTCGACGATTATATAGCGTTTTGTGAAAAACTGCCCCGATCAAGCCCTTCCGGGTATTTTTTTTTTGCCAAATCTTTGCGTTGGACCTTAAAATCACGTTTTAAACACATCTAACGGTTCGGATCGTCGAAATTTGGTCCGGAAAGTCGAAAATGCCCCTAGGTCCGTAACTTAATAAGTTAAGGTAGTTTGGATGTGAAGTTTATTGTATATATATATAGGATCAACTTCTAATGAGGGATCCCTCATTTTATTTAAAATGACGACCTCATGCTTCCCGACCAAATTTCGATGATCCGAACCGTTAGATGTGTTTAAAATGTGTTTTTAAGGTCCACTGCGAGGATTCGTCCAAAAAAAATACCCGTAAGGGCTTCATCCGATCAGTTTTTGTTAAAAATATATATTCACCATGAAAAAACATACTCCCTATAACGCCCCAAATTTTGGAAACGTTAATAATATTACAGTTAATTGAAATAAGTCTGAATCCTAATATTTTCCAAATACATTTATTCTAATAGGGTGGGATCTGTCACACCCCAAAATGGGAAATGACCGGCCGTGAACCACAAGGCTAACACGTGGACACGAAGCCTAAAATAAAATAAGCCACAGACCACTAAACGATCATTTTATATTATTAACAAATCAAAACAAAAGTCTCAACATCAGCATGGGGAGCAACCGTCCCATGAACCCAACAATAAAAGTTTCCACCAATGATAACAAAAAGCAATTTATCAAAAATGTTTAACAAACAGCGGAAGCGAATAAATGAAATACTAAAACTAGGATGCAATGTGATAGGCGCATGGAAAGCTTGCTTTTGAGCGCCTAAGTAGGGTGGTTTAGCGCGTTAGAAGTGCGGATTAATGTTTATTTTCTGGTTAATGCGTGCTGCTTGCGCCCTTGGATTGTTATCCAAAACTATTACCCCAAGCGTAGGGTTTAGGCCGGCGGTAGCATAATGACCGGTAAGACCGGGTCGAATCCACAGGGACCGAACGCACCCGGCGTGAGAGTTGACTTGCGAATGAAGTTTTTAGCCTTAAAGCGGCAAACTTGTTTTGTGATTTGATTGGTGGAATTCTCTTAACTTCGAGAACGACTCGGAAGATTAAAAACGGCAAATTAAACTAAGGCAAAGTCTAGGGGTATTTAACGACCATGACTTGGGCTAATCCATCCCCTCTTGATAACCGGCTCGGGACACCGTTAGATGCTCCCGAACGGAAGATTTAGATATTAAAACCATTTGGCTAGAAAATGTGTTTCACAAAGATTAGGATTCTTGTGCCATTTAGACAAACATTTTGATTGACATCGCCCTAAGCATCACACGTGCCAAGTGGTCAAGCCCTTGGCTACGTGAGATCAAAGAGATTAACAAATCCAAATTTTGATACATAAAATTAATCCTAACTCTTTGATCAACAAGAAGTGTTTGCTTTTGAGATGAGAGGAACGGATTAGCCCGAGTCATGGAGTGTTAATCACCCCATGACCAAGCCCAATTAACTACTCACTAGTTATGCTTAAGCTAATCCTAATTAGAAATTTGAAGGAAATTAAATTCATGATTAAACTTGATATTGATATTGAACCTAAGCTTCCCTACACTTTTAAGCCTTGAGAAATTAACAAACAACAAATTTAAACTAGTGTTTCTTAAGGAAGAAGATGGAAAAACAAGAACAAGATTTAACCGGTAGAAATGCAAATAAACTAGATTTATATGTAGAGCCAACAATTACAAGAACTATTAATGAAGAAGAAAATACAATACAATAAAAGCTTACCAAGGTTCTTGAAGAAAATTACACTAAAAGCTTGAAGACAACAATGGAGGAAAATGACTTAAAAATAAAACTAAACTAATGGAGGAGATAGGGGAGAAGAGAGAGGAGAGGGAGAGATATTTATACAAAAGCCATCTCTGCCCTCCAAACATCTAGAAGCATGCTCAAAGTAGCAAGTAATTCAAGTGGAAGCCCAACCCAAAACACCTTTATGTGCTGTCAAAAATTCGCCCGGAACCCACCATGGATCGATCCATCAACACCTTGGATCGATCCATGGAAAGTGATGGATCGATCCATCAGCATCTGTTCAGACAGATTTTTGCCCCAACTTCGCGAGCACGCCCCGGCTTCGTCTGAACTCGGAATGACATGATTCTTGAACCGTTGGAAAGCTCTATGAGTCTACTTTCCAACCCAATTGACCTCATGTTCATAGAATTTGTATCTTGAGAGATATGAGTCTTTTTCTATCAGTGGGTCAGATTTTCTCAAAGTTCGAAGCTCCAGATTTCTTTTTCCTTTGTTCCGGGCCTTCCTTGAACCTTCCAAAGCTCCTTGAGACTCGTTGGTGGGGTGCCATGGTGTACTTGGCCCTTGGATCCTTGAGATGCTTTCCAATGTGCTCTAAAACGCACTTATTAGCTCGGTTGTATGTCAAACCTACAAAAACACACCTTGCACAATATCAAACATATAAAAGCACTAAAACGCATGCATTTGTGACCTAAATGAGCTAGATGAGCCCGGATATGTACAATATTAGGGCCTCATCACACCCCCGAACTTGAACTTTGCTCGTCCCGAGCAAACTAAACTAAAGTAACTAATGAAATAAACTAAAACAGATATGACTTTTAAACCCCCGGGCGGCCCTGGTAGGACGAGTGAAGTCTCGTGAGGGTTTTCAGAGGCGATAACCCACAAAACACAAGTAAACTAAGTACAACTAACTATCTCCCCCATGTAAACTTTTCGAATTTAAAGATACACAACTATGCTCAAAACTTAGTAAACTAGCAAGAGTTCAAAATTTATTATGGGATGCCACGTGCCAACTCAAACTACAAACATTCCATGAATAAGGATGAACAAATCTTTTAACAGAACTCGTGAAAAAGGCCACCACAATAGGCTTTGATTCCAATCTAACTTAAGTGAGGTAAAACATATCCCATGACAAGAGCTAGAAGGTGATGCGATAACCGGAGACAAAAAGTTATGCATACTATCAATGAAGCGCTAGGAATGTACTTGAAAGCTTTTATTCACAAGTAACAAGCAAGTTATAACTAAAGTACAAGAAATATCTAGAATGCATCATATGGAGTAACAAGCGTACCGCAGATCAACTAAGGACTTTATTAGCTTATAATGACCTTGGGTACAAGGAAATGGGAATACAAATCGAGTGATGGCCTTATGCTAGCTTGGATCACTTACCCATTGGCCACCACTACACTCTAACTACCCAAGAGATGCCTAAATTGCTAGATAGATACTAGACTAAACCACCGACACCACATGTCATTTCCCTTGTCGTCCTCCTCATCCAAACTGTTGGTTCTCGGATGTCTCAACAAACCTCACACATGATAATCAATTATCTTCTCATTCCTCTTTGGCTCTTTCACAACATACTTCTTTTTTCTTTTTTTTCTTTATACTTTTTTTTTTTTTTTTTTTGTACAAACTTAAAGCCATAAGAGGTAACATTTGTGGTGTGAGAGAGATGGGTCAATTTTTAGGACTTGGAGAGGTGGGAGACACATCTTTGGGGCTTTTGGTAGGGGAGAGATATCATAAGATTTTCAATTTTTTCTTTTCAACTCACCAACTCCCCACTTCATTAAGATCAATCCCAATTCCATTAGAATATCACAACACACTCCCTTAACATTCCTCCAAACATCCGGTTTACTAAGATTTACAATGAACGGGACTCAGACTTGGTTCGAAATAAGGATCAAAGTGACTCATATGTGGTTTCATAGCAAAGATTGCCTTGAATCATTTCCTAAGTACGCCATAGACTCCAACATGATGCATAAGAGATATTAAAAGACTTTATTATATACAAGAGATGATATATACCTAAACTAAAGGGTAAGAGAGAAACAAAAAGCATGGGATATGACAACGATGAATCTCGACTCAAAGTGGTGACTCACTCACAAGTACTTGGCAAAATTCATTCATCAAGGTTCATGTATATGCTTGTAAGGTGAGTTCAACAACCGAACTCTTGCTATTTAAGAAAACCTTTGAGCATAAGAAGTATCTACGAGCTTAAAATAGCTAGACATGGGGGAAAAATTTATTTAAAAATCGAAAAATTTAAACACAAAACGGAATATGTACAACCTACACTATTCCCTCCCCCCAACTTAAAATGTGCTATGTCCTCATAGCATGAAGACAATATGAAAATGGAGAACAAGGAGGAATAGGAATGTACCGACGGGGTGTAATGCCAACCACCCATACCTCAACCAAAGTGAGGCTTTTCATCACTCCTACTAAGAGAGCGATATTAGAACTGACTCGCTCCGTGATAGCCGAGTCCCCAACAAACAACAATATGTACATAAAGAAAACAACCAAATAATCTTCACGCGATTACACGGGTACTACTTTTCTCCCCGGAACTAGAGACTGTGGATAGTCCATACGTAGCTCAAATTCCGGGTGGCTATACCAGACCATCAAGATTCACCACATCCTTCATGTGGAATGCAAACAACCTTTGTACTATGAAGAGCAATTAGTACGAGCATATCACCCCATTTCAACCCCTCCGTTAAAAATTGAACACGACCATGCCATAAGATAAGATATTTAGAGTAGAGTGATAGCAGTAGTTGCTTAAGAAAATTAAGTTCCACCAAGTGCATAATGCGAACCAAATTTATTTTCAAGGTGTTGACAAGCTTTAATAAAAATGGATTGTAAACAGAATCATAATTATCAACACCTAGAAAATCAACTAGTTCGACTCTTTGAAATTCTTGTGGTGGAGGAGACTCAATGGGAGCGCTAGTGACATTTACCTCAAAAGGTTTCTCGTGAAAAAGCATATCAAGTGTACAACTAGATTCCTCTTGGGGAGCCCAATCAAAATCAGGCTCATCATCCCATATAACTTCTGAGATTTCTTTTTGAGCTGGAATAACCCCTTCATTAAAGAACAATGGTTCTATTACCTCAATGGTGAAGGGATTTTCGAAAGAATCATCACACACTAGTGGCTCATTGCTCGAAATTGCTACAGGCGGCACCTCCTCAATTACAGGACACAAACTCTCAAAATCAATTAAATATGCTGGCTTCATGGCGAGAAATTTGTCCAATGTATCACTAAGGGCTTGCCCTATTCCAATTTCAGTCAACTCACAATATTGGGGCTTTTGGGCTAATTCCTCAAGGTGGTCCCAACACTCTTCGGGAGTTTTATCCAAGAATTCTTCATTAGAACACAAATCAAATTGACATATTGACGGATTTAAACCTCGACAAAAGACAACTAGAAGATCCCCGAACTCATACATAAACCTTGACCAAGAGAAAATTGAACATTTAAAACGCTCCCAACATTGTGAAAAAGACTCATGATCTAGTTGATAGAAATTGGTTACATCTTGTAAGACCTCTCCATAGCAACTTTCAAAGTATGCCATTTTTTTTTTTTTTTTAAAGATTTCTTATTAACAAAAGCTAAAAGCAACAACTAAAACAAAATGAAACTAATAACTAGCAGGCTGGAGGGGTTATACCACCACCTCACCACAAACAGTTCCGAGGGGCTATTCCGCCGCCTCGTTAATAAAACAAGTAATGTACAGAAAATAAGAAAAACTATACAAAAGAGTGGGATACTTACAGTGGAGCAAGAAAAAACTCAAGCTAGATGGACCATTGGGTCCCCGGCAACGGCGCCAAAAATGCTTGCGCCCTTGGATTGTTATCCAAAACTATTACCCCAAGCGTAGGGTTTAGGCCGGCGGTAGCATAATGACCGGTAAGACCGGGTCGAATCCACAGGGACCGAACGCACCCGGCGTGAGAGTTGACTTGCGAATGAAGTTTTTAGCCTTAAAGCGGCAAACTTGTTTTGTGATTTGATTGGTGGAATTCTCTTAACTTCGAGAACGACTCGGAAGATTAAAAACGGCAAATTAAACTAAGGCAAAGTCTAGGGGTATTTAACGACCATGACTTGGGCTAATCCATCCCCTCTTGATAACCGGCTCGGGACACCGTTAGATGCTCCCGAACGGAAGATTTAGATATTAAAACCATTTGGCTAGAAAATGTGTTTCACAAAGATTAGGATTCTTGTGCCATTTAGACAAACATTTTGATTGACATCGCCCTAAGCATCACACGTGCCAAGTGGTCAAGCCCTTGGCTACGTGAGATCAAAGAGATTAACAAATCCAAATTTTGATACATAAAATTAATCCTAACTCTTTGATCAACAAGAAGTGTTTGCTTTTGAGATGAGAGGAACGGATTAGCCCGAGTCATGGAGTGTTAATCACCCCATGACCAAGCCCAATTAACTACTCACTAGTTATGCTTAAGCTAATCCTAATTAGAAATTTGAAGGAAATTAAATTCATGATTAAACTTGATATTGATATTGAACCTAAGCTTCCCTACACTTTTAAGCCTTGAGAAATTAACAAACAACAAATTTAAACTAGTGTTTCTTAAGGAAGAAGATGGAAAAACAAGAACAAGATTTAACCGGTAGAAATGCAAATAAACTAGATTTATATGTAGAGCCAACAATTACAAGAACTATTAATGAAGAAGAAAATACAATACAATAAAAGCTTACCAAGGTTCTTGAAGAAAATTACACTAAAAGCTTGAAGACAACAATGGAGGAAAATGACTTAAAAATAAAACTAAACTAATGGAGGAGATAGGGGAGAAGAGAGAGGAGAGGGAGAGATATTTATACAAAAGCCATCTCTGCCCTCCAAACATCTAGAAGCATGCTCAAAGTAGCAAGTAATTCAAGTGGAAGCCCAACCCAAAACACCTTTATGTGCTGTCAAAAATTCGCCCGGAACCCACCATGGATCGATCCATCAACACCTTGGATCGATCCATGGAAAGTGATGGATCGATCCATCAGCATCTGTTCAGACAGATTTTTGCCCCAACTTCGCGAGCACGCCCCGGCTTCGTCCGAACTCGGAATGATATGATTCTTGAACCGTTGGAAAGCTCTATGAGTCTACTTTCCAACCCAATTGACCTCATGTTCATAGAATTTGTATCTTGAGAGATATGAGTCTTTTTCTATCAGTGGGTCAGATTTTCTCAAAGTTCGAAGCTCCAGATTTCTTTTTCCTTTGTTCCGGGCCTTCCTTGAACCTTCCAAAGCTCCTTGAGACTCGTTGGTGGGGTGCCATGGTGTACTTGGCCCTTGGATCCTTGAGATGCTTTCCAATGTGCTCTAAAACGCACTTATTAGCTCGGTTGTATGTCAAACCTACAAAAACACACCTTGCACAATATCAAACATATAAAAGCACTAAAACGCATGCATGTGTGACCTAAATGAGCTAGATGAGCCCGGATATGTACAATATTAGGGCCTCATCACGTGCACAGTGGTGTTCTTGTTATTTCTGTGAGTTTTCCAGGTATTTTGGCTTTTGGCATTTTGTGTGTGCATGGCTTGAAGTGGAAGCGCGGGAAAGCGAGGCTTGAGAGATGGATTTTGAAAAGTGCAGTCGAAGGATCTCGGTATCGATACCCTTCTTAGGGGTATCG
This sequence comes from Vaccinium myrtillus, assembly GCA_016920895.1. NCBI lineage: Eukaryota > Viridiplantae > Streptophyta > Magnoliopsida > Ericales > Ericaceae > Vaccinium > Vaccinium myrtillus. The sequence continues at coordinate 26,357,292 of CM029275.1, read as the reverse complement.
ATACTAATCGCTTAAGAAGGGGCCAGTTGAGATCCAGAATGTTTGGTATCGATACCCTTCTTAGGGGTATCGATACCGAAGTCTTATGCCAGGTCAAGAAGTCAACGCAAGAGGTTAGGTATCGATACCCTTTTAAGCCGTATCGATACCGAGCAGCTACGGACGACAAAACGAAGGCGTTTTAATGTATTTCGAAGGAGGCCACTATAAAAACAGATCTCTAATCATTAATTAGGGTTCGAAACCTTTCATAATTTTTTGCACTTTAGATTTTGGCGGCTACGGTTTTCAGAGCTTTTTCATTCATCGTTTCCGGATTCAAGTTTCGCTTCGAGATTTTCTACTCGTGGATTGCTGTTGCGTATTAATAACCAAGTTCAATTTTTCCATTGCAATCTACGGTATCGTTTGCTTTTGTTTTTATATTTAATTCTTCGAGCATGTTTAGATCTAGTTTTAATTTGTTTTTTGAAATTTCTATAATCATGAGTGAGTAGTCGTTTAGAGTGCGGCTGCGGGGCGAAAGCGCCCACGCCTAGCCTCATCTATGTTTCACCTCGTGGCCGAATTCACAATTTTCAAGCAATCTTTGAGAACTAGAAACTTTTCTAACGAACAAACCCAGGCATTACCGGAATTCAAATGCGCATGGAATCTGGTGACAGGTGGTGCGCATTTGTTAGGAAATCTTCCTCGTTTTCTAAAATCAGTAAAAAGGTAAATTGTGGCCCGAGTAAATATCGGTGAAATTAGGCGTGGATGCTGGGTTCCCTCAACTGTACTCTCTTGTTTATTTGCATTCAGTCAATTTAGCTTAATTTTCTAGTTAATCAAATCTCATCAAATCAAAGGGTGGCTACCTAAGAGCCAGTTAAAACTGCAATTTCACACTTTTGAGTCAAGCACTTAAGCCGTCTCAGTGGTTCGACTCCGGTACTTCCGGAATTATTGTGCTACACTGGTCGAGAGTCCTACGCTTGGGACGCGTCTTTATTCGTCTTATTTTTAGTCACCTGGTCGGTCAAGCATTTTTGGCGCCGTTGCCGGGGACGGCAGCGAGTGTTTTAAAAGTGTAGAGTCGTAGTTAATTTTGTCTTGTAGTCGAGTCACCATAGGTCGAAACAGACCCTCTCTATTATCGCGACCCGACACATCGGTTAGTGAGAAGAGAGCTGGAGTCAAGTCAGCCTGTGTTGTCTAGTTCTTTATTTTCCAGTTCGGGGGTCGACTCGGATCGCCGTCGAGTCTATTCCCATTAGTGATCTCTTCATAGAATTACCTTTTGAGTCGGTAAGTGTCGGTAATCCACTTTACCACGGTCAGTCGAGTCGAGGTAGGTGATATGGTGAGCAAAGCGGAGTTGTGCAACAACTTTTTGCGGCAACATCTTTATCCAGAGAGTCCACTCTGAAGGACCCATTGTGTTTCCGCGTGAGACACAAGAGGCACGTAATGCTTTTACTTAAACCCTGTCCCGAACACCTCCCGAATTTCCATGGGAGGGAGTGCGATGACCCATACGAACATGTGCGTACATTCGAGGGATTGGTGCGCAACCTCGCGTCCAATACCCAATACGAGAATGCATGCCTCAAGCTGTTTGAGGCAACATTAAAAGATGGCGCACTAATGTGGTTTAGGATGCAAAAGTCTCAATCCCTTACCACCTGGGCGCAAGTGCGCGACGCTTTCTACAGAAAGTATTTCTCTGAGGCTAAGTCTGTGAGTTTTAGGCGTCAGATCCAAGGTTTTAGGCAGGAGAGAGGTGAGTCGTTTCTCAAGGCTTGGGAGCGATTTAAGGAGTTGATCCTCAGATTACCACACCATGGTTTTGAGAGGATTCAACTGGTAGAGTTTTTCCATCTGGGCCTTAATGCAGAGACCGTCCAACACATAGAGTATTCTTGCAAGGGGGACGACTTTTTGTCCAAAACAGCCGATGAGAGGTGGGATTTCTTAGATAACCTAGCTGATAGGCAGAGGGCTTTAGAGCCATCTGATTTTGATCGAGCCGGACCGTCGGGGTCCAACGTTATTCCTGTCACCATTCGTGACCAGCGACTCCAGGCTCAGGTTGAGAAAATGGCTCAGAGGTTAGAAGAGTTAGAAGTGAGACAGACTCGTCCAGTCCATGAGGTTAATATCGAGGAAGTCTGTGTGTGATGCGAATGTAAAGGGCACACCGCAACCGTTTGCCCTGGTTTCCTAGCAGCCAAGGGGGCAAGTCAGTTCACTCAGGAAGAGGTAAATGCAGTTAGGACTTGGGATCCATTTTCAAATACATACAATCCAGGATGGAGGGATCACCCCAACTTTGGGTGGTCAGATTCCAGAACTGGAGGTGGAGGTCAAGCGCAACCCCTTGCGTTGCCTCCGCCGCAGCAATTCCCACAGTCCCAATCGTTCAGGCCCCCGCAGGGCCAAGTCATTCCATACCAATACCAGCAACAGTCTGGTAGGGGGACAGGGCCATCCACTTGTGGTCCACCCCCGGGTTATTCACAGATGACTGCACGCGACCATAAGCTAGAGGATAATGTTAATTCCATGATGCAGTCACAGATGTCATTTCAGACTGAGACAAGGCAGCAAATTGGCGCCCTTACCACTCAGATGTCCCAACTCACTGCGATTATTAGTCACATGCAGCAGGAGAAGGGCAAGTTTCCAGCTCAGGGTAGTACAGCTGGCGCCCATTATTTGGGAAATTCTTCAGGTCCGAATATTCAGAGTCCAAATCAGGAGGAGGCCAAAGCGGTCACCATTCTCAGAAATGGGAAGGAGATCGACAAGACCATCCCACCAAAGCAGAAACTAACTCCACCACTGGAGCCAGTTGATGCACCGAGGGAAAACCCTGAGAGTGTTGAGGAGTCACCTGAGGTGGTGGAGCCTGCTGTTGCGGCCCCCACGACTCAAATGCCGCCAGCAATACCGTTAGCCCCATTTCCCCAAAGGCTGGCGGTGAAGCCTAAACAGAACATGAACCATAAAATGTTAGAACTTTTTAAGAGGGTGCAATTCCCTATTTCTTTGATGGAGGCAATAGAGTCTTTCCCACAGTGTGCGAAGGTGCTGAAGGACCTTTGCACGACTAAGCGCAAGAATCAGAACAACGTAGTTCTGACAGAGCAAGTGAGTTCCATCCTTCAGACTGAGATTCCTGCCAAGTGCAAGGATCCAGGTTGTCCCACCATACCCATAGAAATTGCGGGGCAGACGTTTGATAAGGCATTGTTGGATTTGGGAGCGAGTGTCAATTTGCTCCCATATTCAGCATTTTTGAGATTGGGTCTTAGGGATCTTAGAGAGTCCCCCGTCACACTCCAGTTGGCAGACCGGAGTGTTAGGGTTCCGAAAGGGGTGGTGGAAGATGTATTAATTCGGGTGGGTGAGTTCCAATTTCCCGCGGACTTCATTGTCCTTGATATTAACCCAGGTCCCGAGGTTTTAGAAAAGACTCCCATCATTCTAGGTCGTCCTTTCTTAGCCACCTCCAATGCCGTCATGAACTGCAAAACTGGCAAGGTCCAGTTATCTGTTGGCGAGGATAGGATGGAGGTGGATGTTTACAGTGTTAGCACTTTGGGTGAGGATGATGAGGAGTCAGAGGAGCTGTGTCTTATAGACACACTCATTCAGGAGCATATCGATACAGTCCTGTATAAGGACCCTCTGGAGGTGGCTCTTACCACTGAGGAGGTATCATTCTTAGAGTCAGCAGAGGTGGGCACTTTTCGTGATCTGTTAGAGGTTGAGGATGAGTACGAGGAGGTGTATGGGGTCACTCATGACCTAATGTTCGAACCATTGGGCAATCCTCCGCCCAAGGTTCTTCCATCTTTAGACCAACCACCTAAACTAGAGTTGAAACCTCTCCCGGACACGCTCAAGTATGTCTTTTTGAAGGACAATGATACTTATCCGGTAGTGATCTCCTCCACCCTTGAGGAAGATCAAGAGAGGAAGCTGCTTGACCTGTTGAGAGAGCACATAGGCGCGCTTGGTTGGACCATAGCTGATCTGCATGGTATAAGCCCCACGGTGTGTACACACCGAATCATTCTTGAGGATAGTGTTAAGCCGTCTAGACAGCCCCAGAGGCGCTTGAACCCAAACATGAAAGAGGTAGTAAGGGCTGAAGTGCTTAAGCTTTTAGATGCGGGTATTATATACCCGATTGCCCATAGTGAGTGGGTGAGCCCAGTACAGGTTGTGCCTAAGAAGGCTGGGGTCACGGTGGTGACCAATGAGCAAGGTGAGCTAGTGCCGACTAGGATTCCTACAGGTTGGCGAGTTTGCATCGATTACCGGATGCTCAATGCGAGCACCCGGAAAGACCACTTCCCTCTCCCTTTCATTGATCAAATTCTGGAGAGGGTGGCTGGTCGAGCGTTTTACTGTTTCCTAGATGGGTACTCGGGGTATAACCAGATAGAGGTCGCATTAGAGGACCAGGAGAAGACCACGTTCACATGTCCGTATGGTACGTATGCTTACCGTCGCATGCCCTTTGGGTTGTGCAATGCACCTGGTACCTTTTCCAGGTGTATGATGGGGATTTTTAGTGACATGATTGAGCAGATTGTAGAGGTGTTTATGGATGATTTCTCGGTCTTCGGGGACTCATTCGATGGATGCCTCGAAAATTTAGGCAAGGTCTTGCAGAGGTGCGAGGAGAAGCACTTAGTGCTGAATTGGGAAAAGTGCCACTTCATGGTGACCCAAGGGATTGTGTTAGGACACATTGTGTCCTCCAAGGGTATTGAGGTAGATAAGGCTAAGATAGACTTGATCCGTAATCTTCCTACTCCTAAGTCTGTCAAGGATGTGCGTTCATTTCTTGGACACGCTGGTTTTTACCGGCGGTTCATTAAAGATTTTAGTGCTATTTCCCGTCCATTGTGTCAATTGTTGGCAAAGGACGCACCATTTGAGTGGTCTGAGGCATGTGAGGGGGCATTCTTAAAGTTAAAACGGAGTCTTACTACTCCGCCAATCGTGCAATCCCCTGATTGGAGTCTTCCCTTCGAGTTGATGTGTGATGCTTCTGACTATGCAGTCGGAGCTGTTTTAGGACAGAGGAGAGGGAAAGACCCATGTGTGATCTACTACGCGAGCAAGACGCTCAATGCGGCACAGATGAATTACACCACTACCGAGAAGGAACTGTTAGCGGTGGTGTTTGCCGTAGATAAGTTTCGGTCCTATCTAGTGGGCTCGCAGATCACGGTGTTTACCGATCATGCAGCCCTTAAGTACTTGATGACCAAACAGGATGCGAAAGCACGCCTTATCCGGTGGATTCTGCTTCTGCAGGAATGCCACCTTGTCATTAAGGATAAGAAGGGGGTCGAGAATGTAGTAGCAGACCATTTGTCTCGTCTAGAGTTTGAGGACCCCACCTCTGACCTTCCCATTAGAGATTCTTTTCCGGATGAGCAGTTGTTCGCTGTTAACAAGTGCCCATGGTATGCTGATATCGCCAATTATTTGGTGACTGGGCAGATTCCTTCTCATTGGTCTACCCAAGAGAAGCAGCGATTTTTGAGGAGTGTCCGCCAGTACATATTTGATGACCCTTACTTGTTCAAATACTGTGCGGACCAGATTGTGCGTAGATGTGTCCCCGAGTCTGACCAGCAGGGGGTCATAGAGTTTTGCCATAGTGAGGCGTGTGGGGGTCACTTCTCTGCGAAGAAGACCACCGCTAAGATTCTGCAATGCGGGTTCTGGTGGCCCGATATATTTAAGGTTGTGCATTTGTTTTGTAGGTCATGTGACCGTTGCCAAAAGCTTGGCAAGTTATCTGCGCGTAATGAGATGCCCCTTAGGCCTATTCTTGTGCTAGAAGTATTTGATTGTTGGGGCATCGACTTTATGGGTCCATTTCCTATGTCTCATGGTTATGAGTACATCCTGTTGGCGGTGGACTATGTGTCGAAGTGGGTGGAAGCGATTCCCACTAGGTCTATGGAGTCGAAAGTCGTGCTCGAGTTTCTTAAGGCTAACATTCTGTCGAGGTTTGGCGTACCACGCGCCATTATCTCGGATCAGGGCACGCATTTCACTAGTCGGTATTTTGAGAAGTTAATGGGGGAGTTTCACGTTACTCATAAGGTATCCACGTCATACCACCCCCAGACTAATGGGCAGGCCGAGTTAGCAAATAGGGAAATCAAGCGAATTCTAGAAAAGACTGTAGGTGTGACTAGGAAGGATGGGTCCACTAGGTTAAATAACGCGTTGTGGGCTTACCGCACTGCTTACAAGACCGTGTTGGGTGCCTCACCCTATCGGCTCGTTTACGGTAAGGCCTGTCACCTGCCTGTTGAGTTAGAGAAGAAGGCCTATTGGGCCATTCAGAAAGTCAACTCTAGTTTGATTGAGGCGGGTGAGCATCGAAAATTGCAATTGAGTGAACTAGAGGAGCTTAGGAATGACGCGTATGAGAACGCTAGTATTTATAAGGCGAAGGTTAAGGCATACCATGATAAGAATATTCAGCGCAAAACCTTTAGGGCCGGTCAGAAAGTGTTACTTTATAATTCGCGTCTTCATATTTTCCCAGGCAAGTTGAGGTCCCGTTGGGATGGTCCCTACTTAGTAATCAATGTTTACCCTAATGGTTCAGTCGATGTCCGTGACCCTAAAGATGATAATGTGTTCAAAGTTAACGGGCAACATCTAAAACCTTATTTGGAATTTTTGGAGGTAGGCGAACCTGATGAGGAGTTGGTCGATCCTGTTTATTCGGACGACCCAGTTGTGTAGGCGGTTTTCCGCCTTGTTTTGACGGGTAGCTCACGCATACCATGCTCTTAATTGAGTGTGGACCCGACCCCTGAATAGGGGTACCCATCATTGACTTGGGTTTCCATAGCTTCGCACGCCGCTATTAAAAGAAGGATCGTGTGCCCAGCCCCGGTTAGTAAGGGTGCTTGTGTCTTGTCATGTTTGTTTGCTATATATATATATATAAAAAAAAAATAAAAGGTCCGGTATAGCCACCTAATTTCTAGCCTTAATTATGCGTATCTGGGTTTCTAACAATCTTATTGCCGTGTCTCGGATAGTCATAAAAGACGATTGGCTCTGATTTCTTTAAGGAAAAACCTTGAGAAATTTAACCTGTTGAGTCATGACTTACCCGGGATTGTTATGATGACTTTCTCTACGCATATTTAAGTGAGAAATTAGGAAGAAAAGTAGTACCCGTACCTTTCACGTGACGAAAGTGGGGGTGTTCATTATTTCTTTTATTTTATTTGTTGTGGCCCGGCTTTCAAACGCGGGCGATACTGACATCATTTGTTGCCTAGTAGGTAGTTGGTTCTTGCGTCTTGTGCAGGTATAGATCCTGGGAGCGGTTCTGATGACGACCAGCGACATTGATGGCAAATTCCCCATAAATCGGCCGGGGTCCTGATGGTTGGCTGCCATCCGTCGGTCCATCTCTTTTCCCTTGTTATTCCATATTACGGCTTTGTCTTCATGCTCTGGGGACAGAGCAATTTTCAAGTTGGGGGATGGGGTGTACCTTGTACACGTTTGAGCGGTGCTAGTAGTTTAAATTTAAAATTTTTGGTTAATTTTTTAGTCTGGGGATACGATTGTTATGCTTGGTTGTATGAGTTAGATGAGCATGCTAGATTCTTTTCTCGTTGATTGCCTATTTAACTTGTTCACATGCATATATCTGACATCCATTTTGAATATTTTCCACACCATAAGCAGATTTGAGTGGGTGTTCCCACGTTGTGCACAACATGTCCTTAAAGCATCACATGTTTCTTTGTTTTCACTTTCCGCATTCGCATAAAATAGTAGGCGTTTGAACCTCATATCACGATTTGAATATTGCATATGCATGCGTGAGAGTTGGTGACGTGTTTAGGGGATGAAACAAGGCCATTTTTGCATGATTAGACCAGTACACGTGTCCCATTGATCCCACGGTTAACCAGTCTATGTCAGTTCCTGTGTCAAACTTAGGAAACCGGTGTTTGGGTGGTGTGTCAGCGTGGTGGTCCAACTCTGTGTACATCTGTAGAAACCTGAATCAATGAATGTTGTGGTAAAAGGAAGAATTGGAATGTTGCTTGTGGATGCGATGGTGTTGAGAAGCCTTTAACCGTAAACCATAAGCCCGAACCCCTAATCTGAAAACCAAATTTCGGTTCCCACGAATGAATGCCCATTTACGAAAGAGAGAATGAGTTTGGGTGATTTCCATTGCAAAAAAAAAAAAAAAAAATTATCAGTTAGGTATCGATACCCCTTATAAGGGTATCGATACCGGTTGGCTTCGGAAAAAAAAATAAAAGAGGCCGATCGGCTCTCTCTCTCTCTCTCTTCTTCCAATCTTCTTCTTCTTCTTTCTCTCCTTCTCTCTCTTCTCCTCCATAACCACCCCAAACCCTACCAACAAACCTTCCCAAAAACCATCTAAATCACTACCATTCTCTACCAAAATTCAACCACAACACCCTCTCTTCATCCTCTACCTTTCTATCCGAACCAAAATTCTTCTAACCCACTAAATTTCCAGATCAGAAAAAACCCAAAAACCCATTTTTCTTCAAACCTTTAACCCTCAAACTATGGCATCCAAAAGGCAAGATACGGGCAAGGCAAAGGCTGGGACTACTTCTAGTACAAATGAAATGTTCCGGGGGGTTCTTCGGGAGGCCCTTATCCGGGCCGGAAACCGAGACGGGACCGGGCCCAAATCGATAGGGACGAAGCAATACAGTGGAGGGAGTCGATCATAGGCAGAGGGGTTAAGAATGAGAGACATATAGAGTTAGATGGTGGGTGGCCGGAGCATCACTTGGTGATCGATGCAATAAACAATCAAGGTATGTCTTTCTGGTTTGAACTGAATCCGGGTTACAATAATGCCTTAGTGGAAGAATTTTATAAATGCATGGTTGTGCCTGAAGCTGGAGCTTTTATGAATCCGGGGGCTCGGATTACTTCGGTAATAGGAAGAACCCCCGTGTTTATTGATGTTGATAAAATTGCTGCTGCATTGAATTATGTGAGGCCCGCAGGAGAGATAAATTTTCCTAGGCCAGTTGATAACCCCATTAACCAAGATTGGGTGAAAGGAGAGATTTATGGAAATAGGAGGGATGCGAGGGTCCCTCACTGGCCAGGAAAATTTAAACCGTCATATAGGTTCCTCAACCAGGTTGTATGTTATAACATTTATCCGAGGGGGACTGAGAACAAGCCCCAAGAAAAGGTTGGGAATATTATGTGGGCGTTCACTGGGGTGGACACGGTGTGTGACTGGGCTTTGTTTATCTTTGGGGAAATGATTGATTTCAGGGCTGCATCGAAAAATCTCAGAATGCCTTTCTCGTGCCTAGTGACCACGATCCTTAGGAGGGACGGCGTTCCTGGAGCTAAATTTTATACGAATGACAAGTTGGATCCGGGGAACTTGGATTCTACTATTCTAACTCGGAGTAAGGCTCAGATTAAGGGTGGTGGGGAATCAATGCTTACCCCACCATCATCAGAGGCTCCTATTAAGGATTGGATCAAGAAGATTTTCTGTCAGAATGTGGCTACTATTAAGTGTCTCAAGAAGCTTAAACGGGAGCAGAGACAGATGGCTAGGAAACAGGTGGACTTTGATCATGAGCTGACTTATGTGAGGAAGCATGTTACAGGGGAGACTTCTGCTCCTTATGTTCCCCGTCGATGGCCGGAGTTGGAGGTGAGTGACGACTTTGAGGAGCCGGATGAACCGGAGGAACCAGAGGAGGATTGGGATGAGTAGAACTGAAGCACGGAGTTGGACACGGGTTGGATTGGTGATGATGGTTTTATATTTTACTATGTTTAAGTTGATTAGGAACTATGACATTTTATGTGTTTGTTGGAGGTGCGACCGTATGTGCGGTCGGTGGGTGTGTTAAAACTTAATTCGAAATTTTTAGGGTAGTATGATGTTATGATATTGTGTGTTAGTATGTGATGTCCGTATTGTGTTATCTGTGTTGGTGACGGCCAGTCTGGGTAGATTGACCATGAGCTTGTATAGGCCGTCACCCTTTTGCATGTTGCCCTTTATTTTGTTAACCACGGTCATTACAAGCCTAACAAAGCCCTTAGTTGACCCGATGCACGTCGTTTAACTCTTTGCATGCATGTGTTATATTGAATCATGAATGTGTGGTATCTTGATTCGTGAGTTTTCGTTGAATATTTTGGCGTTGCGTTGACTGGCACGTGGTGATTTTTCAATCCACGGTGTTCGCCAGGCGCCTCACATGGGATGTAGAGTGTTCGGTGAGTATGAGTGATTGTGTGTCACGTGGGAGCATTCTAATTTAAATTTTTGTGGAGAAATGGAATTATTCGAGTTTTGGTTGGAGCATGCATGTGACCGAGTTGTGGGTAATAGCGAGATGATACTCGAATTGTTCATCTAATTTTGTACAGGTTGCATAACCCTCGTATCCCTTTTTGAGTCACTATGTTAGTTCTATTCTTTTCGTTTCGTTCGTTACTAGGGACTAGCAACGCTCAAGTTGGGGGATGTGATAGGCGCATGGAAAGCTTGCTTTTGAGCGCCTAAGTAGGGTGGTTTAGCGCGTTAGAAGTGCGGATTAATGTTTATTTTCTGGTTAATGCGTGCACAGTGGTGTTCTTGTTATTTCTGTGAGTTTTCCAGGTATTTTGGCTTTTGGCATTGTGTGTGTGCATGGCTTGAAGTGGAAGCGCGGGAAAGCGAGGCTTGAGAGATGGATTTTGAAAAGTGCAGTCGAAGGATCTCGGTATCGATACCCTTCTTAGGGGTATCGATACTAATCGCTTAAGAAGGGGCCAGTTGAGATCCAGAATGTTTGGTATCGATACCCTTCTTAGGGGTATCGATACCGAAGTCTTACGCCAGGTCAAGAAGTCAACGCAAGAGGTTAGGTATCGATACCCTTTTAAGCCGTATCGATACCGAGCAGCTACGGACGACAAAACGAAGGCGTTTTAATGTATTTCGAAGGAGGCCACTATAAAAACAGATCTCTAATCATTAATTAGGGTTCGAAACCTTTCATAATTTTCTGCACTTTAGATTTTGGCGGCTACGGTTTTCAGAGCTTTTTCATTCATCGTTTCCGGATTCAAGTTTCGCTTCGAGATTTTCTACTCGTGGATTGCTGTTGCGTATTAATAACCAAGTTCAATTTTTCCATTGCAATCTACGGTATCGTTTGCTTTTGTTTTTATATTTAATTCTTCGAGCATGTTTAGATATAGTTTTAATTTGTTTTCTGAAATTTCTATAATCATGAGTGAGTAGTCGTTTAGAGTGCGGCTGCGGGGCGAAAGCGTCCACGCCTAGCCTCATCTATGTTTCACCTCGTGGCCGAATTCACAATTTTCAAGCAATCTTTGAGGACTAGAAACTTTTCTAACGAACAAACCCAGGCATTACCGGAATTCAAATGCGCATGGAATCTGGTGACAGGTGGTGCGCATTTGTTAGGAAATCTTCCTCGTTTTCTAAAATCAGTAAAAAGGTAAATTGTGGCCCGAGTAAATATCGGTGAAATTAGGCGTGGATGCTGGGTTCCCTCAGCTGTACTCTCTTGTTTATTTGCATTCAGTCAATTTAGCTTAATTTTCTAGTTAATCAAATCTCATCAAATCAAAGGGTGGCTACCTAAGAGCCAGTTAAAACTGCAATTTCACACTTTTGAGTCAAGCACTTAAGCCGTCTCAGTGGTTCGACTCCGGTACTTCCGGAATTATTGTGCTACACTGGTCGAGAGTCCTACGCTTGGGACGCGTCTTTATTCGTCTTATTTTTAGTCACCTGGTCGGTCAAGCACAATGTCCTATGGAGGTCGACACAAAGAATTCCCCAAGATGCCGCCAAAGTCCTCACCTATTGACTCGATTTTCCTGAAAATGATGGTGGATAAAATCCGTCAGCTGACAAGCTCAGTGAATGGCAAAACATGTATAATAAATACAGTTCTAAAACAGGGATAAAAATATATTAATATGTAAACATAATTAGGCATACGAGGTGTACCACAAAACAACAATTTATATCAACAAATCTTTTTACCAGTAACAAGTCTTGTTTTGGTGATCACAGTACGATATCCAACAACAATAGGGAACCACATCCAATACCAAATAGTACCATTGCCAGTGAACAAATATCTCAAAAATTGGATCCAATATCGAAACTTAGAGTCACCACGAGTAGGCAGCCCGTGGAACTTTTCCCTAAGAACGATCCGGCGAAAGTCAGCCATTGAGCATTAGGGTCACCGGCCAGGACACGGCCTCTTCCCTAATGGCCAGAGTCACCCGCACACAGAGGATTAATTTCCCTGGACTTTCAATAATAAATGTTCCCATCAATATCCACCAAGTTCTCACCAAAAAGAACATATTGTTTTTATCGCATGCCAATTAAAAGATCAAACATAAACAATTCATGTTTTCAATAATCAAATGATAATTTTCCCAAAAGAATAATTTAAGGGACACGACGAGTTCGAAAATACGTAACATGTTTAACCACTCACCTGGGTCCGAAAATAATGCAACTCGGACACGCCAAAAAGAGACTAACCTGTATATAAAATAAAAGAAATGGAATGACTAACTAATTCGAACATAAACTTTATAATTCAAAAAGCTATATGATACTAAACCCAAAATCTAGCCTAATGCAGTTACTAACTATCAGTACGTGTAGACTTCATGCCACAAGTAACCCAAACCTTAAATCTAATATTTCCAATTCCTAACATACACAATCTGATTCCACCGTGCACTTATCAAAGCACCACAAGACTTAAGGCCACTTGTTACCCCTTATGGAACACCAACTGGGATCTCTATCACAAACATTCAAATTAAAAATAAATAAATGGTACCAAAACCTCATTACATTCAAAGCCAAACAAACACTGTCATTAATTGGCACAAACATGGCATACAACTTCTACCGCCATTGCCAAGCATAACCTCCACCATTTCTCTCTTTCTGCACCAACCCGCACCACGACAACTGATTTCTCCCAAAAAAAATTAAATACCACAAATAGAGCAAGGGAAAAGTGCAACCCAATAACTGCTTCTCCCTATCAAACCCCATGACCAAACTAATTGAGAGAGAAGAAAAAATACTGACCTATTCAACGGATTGATTGAGAACCAGAGCTAAAAACCACCTTGAAGGATCACGCTGCTGCGGCTCTCACTTCCCTCTCCTATTGTTATCTAATAACAAAACCCTAGTTAATGAGATGTATTTATAAGCAACTTAATTAGTTACTTCTCACTAAGCCACGAAGCCTCAAAAATAGCTAATTAGGAAAACAAAATGTACAAGTGGCAGTATATATTCCTATAATCTGACCCAATAGAAAATTCTACACTTAACCACGTACCACTAATTTTATTTTTTTTTGAAACTCCAAAAATTACAATTGTGCCAACATTACCCATAGTGCGACCCGACCACAACACCCAATTGTAAATAACGCTTATTAATGATAAAAAAAAAATAAAAGGCTAAGCCCTTGCTCTAGTAATTTCTCATCTCAGCAGCTCCTCCGGCTCCGAATTGCTCCAAGCTGTAATACTCATCTTCATACTGATAGTCTGGCATAATATATACGTCAGAGTCGCAGAGCAACATCGTGGTATTATGTCAGGGTTACACAAGTGTAACACCGTGAGCGAAAACGCCCAGTAGATAGTTCTACCCAAATCTTAACTAGCAATTCTAGAACAATATATATATCTGGTAAAGTAAAACAAGAGTTTATCGAAAACAGTATGTCTCATGAGAGCAAATGTGTAAGTGTCAATGCAGATAAGAGTATATCGTGCCCAAGTAAATAGTGTCTCATATTATCAAACAGTGTCAGCATTCTTCTTCAAATTTATCAGAGTTGGGCACTATTCCGACCACCGGGCCACAGTCCAGTTCACTCGAAAGTTATTGGCACGTTCTACTTCCTCTTTCTAACGGTCACCAACATTTCCGCTCGAGGTCCCGGCTGCCATGTATCACAGACGCAACATCATGACACAAAGTCCGTTCACCCCGCGACACACATGAACATAACTTCTATCGTATAGTATCACGGACGCAACATCATGATACAAAGTTTTATCCACTATGCTGCTATACACACAACATCATGAAGGGCGGCGCTACAGCGGCACAACCGTATTCCTTAGTCCTAACCACATCATGGGCGCAACATCATGAAGGGCGGCGCTAAAACTGCACTATCGTTTTCATTTCCATTTATTTAATCAATCCATTCTTATTGTCATCTCTTTTCTCATCAACAGCCATTCAATCATCATCTTGTAAATCATGTCGTGTCAATATCGTATCGTGTCTCGTGAATATGCAGCATGATTTATAAAACTCATTTCGTGTCAATGCATCTTTTCTCGAAAAACGTGTCACATAAAATATCAGCTTTTCTACGCGCTATCCTTTTCAAACCAGTCTAGGAATAACAAAAAACAGTACTGATAGATTATGAAATCATTTATAAAATCTATTTTCTTTTTGCGACCTTCTCTAAATGAATGGAATAATATTAGTGGGCCTATCCCGAGCCCATCACAATAATTGAAACCGTTCATTTTGTTGAGCTCATCAACAACTTCAATCTTGTAAAAAATGATGTCAAACGTGCAAAGGGTTTTCAAAGGGGGGTATCTGGGGCCAGGGTGTTCTCTTTTAGGGATATTTATGGTACATCATGCTTGCTTATGACTTGTTGGAAAGGACTGCCGTGTCCATCAACGATAACCGATCCAATATTTGATTTGACGTACGGGTCAGATGAATATCTTTGTGCATCTAAATAGATTGATTTCTTAGGGAAAATGATTTGGATACATCATTTGTGCACTCTAAATACACATCCAAAAAATATGTTTCTTCTCATTTGCCACATCAGGGTGGTATGCATTTGGGGTGTACAAATGGTGTATCCATAGCATTAATTTCTTAGGACTCCTGGAGTTTGAACAATTACCCATGAAGGATCCCCTGGTTTGATTTTTTTTTTTACAAGATGGGATTTTTAGATTATTACCGAAGAAAACGATCATATTGAATCAACTCAACCTCAATATTATTACTATTCTCCGCGTCGATGATGTTCACTAAGTGATTTTCTGGTTTTTTACATTTTACGAGAGAGATTATTTTTCCTCACATACAGAAACGAACTCATGAGATGAGGCATTCCATGTATTTTGCATATTAAATTTTTTGAATACATATCTTCATAAAAAAACTATTACAAAATACTTATCATTGTACAAACTTAAATATAAAGTCGTCTAAAAATAAATAATTAATCATTACAATATAAAGGAGACCAACATGTTTGAGGCTCCTATTGTTTACATTTTTTAGGCCTAAAGTGATGACTTCATTGGCTTCTACTATTATGCCATGAGCAGGCTCTGTTCACATATATCAACTAAAAGAACCAAAAAGTCAAAAGGCCATCCTTGGTGGAAAACACCCCTAATTAGTTGCGCTGAGAATTACTACTTCACAATGACATGAATATTTGGATATATACCTTGGATATATACCTGCAACTCACTCAAATTAATGACGAGATCGTCTTGCATAATTACGTCACCATTATGAGTAAATTTCAGTAATAGTAGTACTACTAGTTGTTGGCTAAATGATCATGCACCCTTTTAGTGGTTTGTCCAAATGAAAAGTGACGTCAAAAACCAAAAAGTGGGTGGATTATTGGCCCAATAATCCACCTATTTTGGCTTTATTCAAAAAAAATTGAGTTTTGACCGTAAATTTATATTTGTTAGATTCGTCTCGTCGAGAGGAATCCAGAAACCACAAAATCTTGATGCAAAACTAACGGATGCAAAAAAAATTTGAATAAGGACAAAATAGAAAAACAAAAAAACCATAATCCAGTTTTTTACCCAAAGGAGGCCACTAATTGTATTTACGTTTGTATTCGGACACCTGTATCCAAAGCTTTTCATTTGATCTACTTTGTCTTAGCCTGGTGGTCAAGACTTGAGATTTATGTGTTTGCTCCTTATAAGTTTTCAAGTTGAAAACTTCTCAAGTGTTATTAATTTCTTCAGGATCGTTTCATACAAAAAAAAAATTCTAGATTTAGTTGGGTTCCCCGCAAATGGATGATGGGATTGGCATGTAGGATGAGTCGAGGTGCACGTAAGTTGACCCGAACACATGTTTTAAAAAAAAAAAATGAACTTCCGTAGTAGCAAATTCACCGACTATGTGGTACCATTGGTGGAGTACACTGAAGCAAATTTCGGTGATTGACGGGCTCAAATTCAACTCCCATGCAGGAAAATGCAGCCAAAGAGGAAATCAGAGGCTTATCTCATACAGTACCGTATCCGCGTGCAATTAATGTATCCAATAACTCCCCAACTAATATATGTCCTCTGGCTTAATTAAAGTCAAAATAGTGTAATTGCCTCAATTTTTGTATATATACTTCCCCAACAGCCTTCTAATTTCATAAACTCCACACATCTGAAGCCTTTTGTATCATAACATAAAATTCTCATTTCCTGCTTCCATTTTATTCAATAACATGGGTGGTGAGCTTAAGAAATGGTTGGTGGGATGCATGGTGATGATGGTGGTGTTGTTTCAGAGTACAAGGTACAAGGCTGAAGCACAGTCTCAAGTGCCATGTTACTTCATTTTCGGTGATTCATTGGTGGATAATGGCAATAATAACAACATTGCATCCCTGGCTAAAGCCAATTACATGCCCTATGGAATTGACTTCCCCGGCGGTCCGACTGGACGGTTTTCCAATGGCAAAACCACAGTAGATGTTATCGGTGAGTTCTATCTTTCTCTTTCTATTTCGTTCAAATATGATTATTCAACCAGTAACTAGAATACAGAGCCTAATGACGTGACATAAAATATTCACACTTATATTGCTATTATTAGTCACTATATCGCATTTGAGTATAAATGTACCAATATCATGTGTCTGAGAGGAACATTAGGAATTAATGTACAGAGAGGTATATTAGGGGGAAAAGGGATGGTGGAGTGCCCTCAAACTGTTCATCCGAGCAATGGATGGTCTTTGAGAGTTTTTATAGAAAAATCTCTGCATCCAAAATGGAAAAGTTTTCCTGTATATTGTTTTCGTATTTCTTGCTAATTCTTTCCAACAATGCTCTTATGATCATTAATTAATCAACGACAGCTGAGCAACTGGGATTCAATGGATACATTCCTCCTTATGCAACCGCAACAGGACGAAACATACTCAAAGGAGTGAATTACGCATCAGCAGCTGCTGGGATTAGAGATGAAACAGGCCAGCAATTGGTAATTAATCTCTTATCGTATGAACAACTCATATATATCATCATGATATTATCATGTAACAAATCTTCAGCTATTCAACTTATGTGTTTGATGTGAATACAGGGAGGTCGTATCAGCATGACTGGGCAAGTGAATAACTACAAAAACACGGTATCGCAGGTTGTGAACATACTTGGTGATCAAACCTCAGCTGCTAATTATCTAAGCAAATGCGTATACTCGGTCGGATTAGGCAGCAACGATTATCTTAACAACTATTTCATGCCCAGTACTTATTCGACAAGTCGGCAATATACACCTGATCAGTATGCTGATGTTCTTATTCAACAGTATGCTCAGCAAATCAGGGTAAGTGTTTAGTTTTAATCTTTTGCAAGCAGAGCTGGCCCTGAACTAAAACAAGTCTTGCGGCTGATCTAAGCCCCAAAAAAATACGAATTTTAAGGGCTCCCATATTTAGTACTCCTAGATATCTTTTGTAATACCCAAAAAAAAAAAAAAAAAATTGTACATTGTATATGAGGCAATTTCAAACTCAAATGAAAGGTTAAATGAACTCTCCATTCTATCTATTGAACATGTGATTGTGGATAAGATTGATTGTTTGGACATAAAAAGTACTTTTTCTGCTAAAATTGCAAGAAGATTGACATATTAGATGATGCTTTCAAAATCTTGTAAGGTTCATTTTATTTTTTTTAATTTTTTGGATTACTGATACTTAAATGATGAGTTTGAAATATTCTTAGAATGTTTAAAAGGGTTATTTCTCAGTGAAGAATACTAGTATTTATTCTTGGATGTGTAATTTACCTACTTACATTTTGCACCTTAAAATTTTGGAAAAAGTCCTCATTTTGATTTTTGCTTTAAACCTCCAAACAGTCAGGGCCGACTTGTTTACAAGTGTTATCTTAAAATTTGGTTCTATTTTATAATATTTTAAATATGCAATAAGGATTTTGTTTCTTGCAATAGAACTTGTACAACTTCGGAGCAAGAAAACTGGCGTTGATCGGAGTGGGGCAGATAGGCTGTAGCCCAAACGAATTGGCCCAAAACAGTCCAGACGGCAGAACTTGTGTAGAAAGAATCAACTCAGCATGTCAGCTATTCAACAACAGGCTTAAATCCCTTGTCGACAACTTGAACAACAATTTCACTGATGCTAAATTCATATACATCAACGCCTATGGGATTTTCCAAGACCTAATAACCAGTCCTGCATCTTTCGGTACGTATTATATATAACTCACTTTCCATTTATTTTTACAAAATTGTTGAAGAAAATACCATTTTGCAAGAGCTGAGATAACCTTTCCCAAAATCATGGCTTATTTTCTCGGCCTCTATCACTCACATGGGAATTGATCTGTACTTTTTGGTATGTCGAACGGTTGAATATTACATTTAAAAAAAAAATAGTTTTCGCATTCAAGTGTTCTAATTGCATATTTGTGTTTTTCAGGGTTTAGGGTTACGAATACTGGTTGTTGCGGAGTAGGGAGGAACAACGGTCAAATTACGTGCCTCCCATTACAAACTCCATGCCAGAATAGGAAAGAGTACATATTTTGGGATGCATTTCATCCAACTGAAGCTTCAAATATCATTCTCGGGAGGCGATCGTATAGCGCCCAATCTCCCTCCGATGCATATCCGATGGACATTCGTCGCTTGGCTCAACTCTAAAGATGAAGATAAAGATAGAGACCGAGATTGAGATGATGTATCGAGCATTTCGATCAAAAAGATCGTAATTTCATCCTACTTATTAAGTTGTACCACTATATGACTATAATGCTACGCATATTGTTTACGTTTCTAATTTGGAAATTGATTTCCAATAAGCTATGCAATTGAGGTTTTGTTAGAATATTTTGATTTGCTGTCCACACTCGAGTCTTGATGAATAAATTAATTGAGTTGCATGACTCCAACGTTCAAGCAACTTTTAAGTTGGTTGGAACGTACTCTTCCAAGTAGCAGACTAGCAATACATATCATTTACGTGTGATGTCACACCAAGTTTATTCAATCTTACCATTGACGGATATTATATTCTCAATCCTCTAATTATTAGTAGAGTCCAAACCTTTTCCTATCCGGTTAGATTGTACACTCCATGCACTATTTAGCTGGAGCTATTCGGGAAGGGCCGGCCCTGAGCTGAGGCGTGTAAGGCGGCTGACTTAGGCCCCCAAAATTTGGCCAAAAATTAGGGCTCCGGATATGTACACCCAAGTCAAGAATATATATTTAATCTATCACTTATTTAATCAATGGGCTAGGAGCTAGCCTAGCGGAAAATCTTAACTTTTCTATCCAATAGGTACAAGGTTCAATTCTTGGGCCTCCATTTTCCTTCCTTATAACAATAATTTTTTCCCTCTCACAAACTCACACTTCTAAAGGGATTTTTTTTTTATTGGTGCAAAAATAATATGACCAAAAACTAGTTTAATTCGAAACAACGGAACGAATCATCGAAAAAAAATATATAGAGTAGTAAGTAACTATCATTTTGAGGTTAGCTTTATTTTTTTTAAAGAGAACATAGGGCCCAAATTTACAAGTTCATCTTAGATCCCGAGAATCTCAGGGCCGGCCCTGTATTCGGGCACTACTCGAGTCAAACAAAATGACAAATGGTAAAGCGAGCAATGGAGCTAGTTGGGTACGTAAAAGTGTAAGAGGGAATATTCATAACAATAAATAGCATGAAATATTTAATGTGTATTTGCTAAGATTTTATGTAACGCCCTGATTTTACGGAACGTTAATAAATCAATTTTTTTTCAAAATGAATTCTTTTATTTGGTAAAAAAAGCGAGAAACATACATAGTCATAGTTATTACAACATCGTTGAGGGAATTTAAGTCTCCCAATTATTACAAATCTCAAATACATATGAACTCTCAGAATAAAATTATTGAAAATTTATCAAAGCAACTAAGGATAGGGCAACCAAGGCTCGTTGACTTCTCCTTCTCCAGTGTTGACGTCAGTCATGTCAAATGGTGCCTCCGTTTCTTCTTCAACACCTGGCATGGGATTACAAGGGTACATAGTACCGTGAGCATAAAACGCTCAGTAGATAAATCCTACTCCTACTTAACCCACACGTATCTAGCACATAAACATGCATGGATAATCAATAAGATAAATGTAATAAAAATCTTCACTTTATTACTATCCATTAACCTATGTGACATCTAAGATTTCATCCTCAGAAATCTTTCCTACCCTGTAACCTCCATTTTAAGCCAACTGGCGTGATTCGACTCCCCCTTGTAGATTAAGGTCCAGATAAGAGCACCTAGGTTAGCTACCTGGGTCTCCCATCCACGACCACACAAGGAATGAACAAGACTTCACCGGGTTGTGACACAAGCACGCTGCCCCGGGTTGTGACACAAGCACAATTCCACCCTTATAACCAAACCGTTCAGGAGCCAATCACCACCGTGCCTTACCCAGGGTTTCGTAATCTCAGTAACCAGAATCCAAACCAATTATATCTCCTCCAGGGCCCACAACGGTCACCCTCACAACAGGGTCCAACCCGTTCACCCATTTACTCATCATCATTTCTCATAATTGTTTTTCCATCATTACCTAATCATCGTCTACAATGAATTTCTCACGTTTCATAACCACCCCAGTGATCCTATTGTTCAATCTAAATTCATGTACCAACTTAAATAGCAATACGAGCAATTGTACGAAACTAAACCAATAATCCATATACACAATCAAGAATGAGGACAGTAATAAATAATACACACAAATTTTTAATTTCAATGCAAAATGTAACATAATCACTTCCTGGAAGAGAATAATCCAAATGCATTAGTGCAACATTACCATCATGTAACTTGGTCTACGTATTCTTTATATGTCAATAGGCTTCACAAGGAAATTCTTACTTATGGCTAAATGCCAAACCTTCTTGGCTGTTATGGAAAAATAAGATTTCTATTTTGTAAATAGGAAATCAGAGAACACAAGTAATATTGTTAGCCACGTTTATGTTACTTAGAGAGGACATGGCCGGCTAGAATGATAATTAAAAATACTATCCTAGTGTATGTCTTTGCAATGCACGTGGTACAATTGTACAAATCTGGAAGCTCATGCGTCCTATGTGTCATCAAATAGGCAACCCAATTCATAAGTATTGGTCTCGGTGAAACCAAATGTGGGACTGACTGTCCGAATAAATATTTTTGGCAGTCATGGGTTTGTTCCCCGTTTTGAAGTTTCGAGCTACGGAGTTTCGTTTGTTACCCAATTAAACATTAAATTAACACATAAAAGGGTTCGGTAGGATAAACCTACCTTAAGTCCTACAGATTTAGCTAAAATCGGAG
Source organism: Vaccinium myrtillus (assembly GCA_016920895.1). Lineage (NCBI taxonomy): Eukaryota > Viridiplantae > Streptophyta > Magnoliopsida > Ericales > Ericaceae > Vaccinium > Vaccinium myrtillus. Next base: position 26,335,526 of record CM029275.1, on the reverse strand, counting down.
TTGTTCGAGTGGGACACGGTGGCGTCGAGTGGTGGTGGAATTTCTCCTTCTCCGGACTTCTTCTTCTTCTCTCACCTTCTGTGCTCACTCTCTTTTTCTATTTTTCTTTCTATACTTGCTGACGTGGTGTAAGGAAGAAAAGGTAAGGGCAAGAGGGTTGATATACTTGATGTTTGGGAGACAACAGAGTAATGAGGATGGGGTGGTTATTGCCATGCAGGGTAGGGAGCTACAGGGATTGGGAAAAGCAAATTTTGGGGATAACGAATTTATAGAGTTCCGACTATTATAAGGCTTAGCATTTATATATATATAGAATATACACATATGTTCCCATCCACTACTCTTACCATCCACACTTTTCAATTCCCGATCAAATTTTGATGATCCGAACCGTCCAATGTGTTTAAAACGTGTTTTTAAGGGCCCCCACGAGAAATCATCAAAAAAAAATACCGAGAAGGGCTTCATCCGGGCAGTTTTCGATAAAACTGTATTTAATCGAAAACTGCCCGGATGAAGCCCTTCCCGGTATTTTTTTTTGATGATTTCTCGTGGGGACCCTTAAAAACACGTTTTAAACACATTGGACGGATCCGATCATCAAAATTTGATCGGGAAATGCCTTGTCCGGACATTCCCGGACCGTGGCTATCCCGGATTGGAACCGGACTGTATATATATATATATATATATATATACACACATATACATATAGGCCTATGCATATATTCAGGTAAGTCTAGTTTAATAAAAACAATAATAATTGAACTACAAATTTTACTTTAAAAAAATTTTACGTTAATAAAATCTCAGATCGTTACAACCTATCCCCCTTAATTAAATTTCGTCCTCGAAATTAGGGTTGCCTTTGGGTGGAAATAGATGTGGATGGTTGGCGCGGATCTCGTCTTCGCGTTCCCACGTGGATTCTTCTATCCCTCGATGCCTCCATAGAACTCTGACCAATTTTATAGTCCTTCCCCTTATGTTCTTCTCCCCGTGATCTTGGATCTCTACTGGTTGTTCTTCAAAAGTAGTGTCCTCATCCAAAGTGACTTCCTCCCAGTTGATTATATGTGTGGGGTGTGCCATGTATTTGCGTAGCATAGAGACATGAAAGACATTGTGGACCTTGGCGATCTGAGGTGGCAGTGCCAGTCGGTAAGCCACCTCTCCGATCCTTTCTAGGATTTCGAACGGTCCGATGTAGCGTGGCGACAACTTTCCTTTTTTCCCAAATCTAATGACACTTCGACGTGGCTTGATTTTTAAGAACACGTGGTCGCCGACATTGAATACTAATGGTCGAGTCCTCTTATCAGCATAACTCTTTTGTCGACTTTGTGCTGTTAAAAGTCGTTGTCGGATGACTTTGACTTTCTCTGTTGTCTCTCTGACTAACTCCGGGCCAAGTAGGCTTGTTTCTCCCACATCCGTCCAACAGATAGGTGATCTGCACGGTCGTCCATAAAGTGCCTCATACGGAGCCATTTCTATACTCGCTTGATAACTGTTGTTGTAGGCAAACTCCACAAGCGGTAGATGCCTTACCCAATTTCCCTTGAAATCTAAAGCACACGCTCTAAGAATGTCTTCTAGGGTTTGAATTGTCCTTTCGGACTGTCCATCGGTCTGAGGGTGAAAGGCTGTACTTAAACGCAAATCTATTCCCAAAGCTTTCTGCAGGCTTTGCCAGAACGTTGAAGTGAAACGCGGATCTCGATCGGATACGATAGACAGTGGTACCCCATGTAATCGAACAATCTCCTTGATGTAGAGTCTACTAAAGGATTCCATTGTGTCAGTCATACGAACTGGTAAGAAGTGTGCTGATTTGGTTAGTCGATCAACGATCACCAGATGGCGTTATGAGATTGTGGTGATCTAGGTAATCCAGTGACAAAGTCCATTGTGATATGCTCCCACTTCCAACCTGGAATAGGTAAGGGTTGAAGTGTTCCTCTCGGTTTTTGGTGTTCTGCTTTCACTTGTTGACACGTAAAGCATGTGGACATGTACTTTGCCACATCATTCTTCATTCCTCCCCACCAGTATTGACGGCGAAGGTCTTGGTACATCTTGTTGCCACCAGGATGAACGGCAAAATTCGACTGGTGAAATTCCCTCAATACTGATTCGCGGAGGGTACCTAGGTCAGGCACAAAAATTTTGTCTCGAAATCTAAGGCTCTTGTCCTCATGGATTGCCCAACCCGTAGTAGCCTTCCCAGTTGCTAGTCGATATCTGATGAAGTCGCATTCTTGGTCGAAAGTTTGAACTAATAGAATCTCTCGGTGAAGTGATGGTGTAGCGTTCAAGGCAAATAAGCACGCTCCCCCGTTGCTAACTGTAGGCTGCAATCTAAATTCATTGATAGCCTCCATCATCTTCCATTCTCTTATGGCCAGATTAGCCACTTGTCCTCTGCATCAGCCACAACGTTTGCCTTGCCTGGATGGTATGATAGGGTAAATTGGTAATCATCCAGGTATTCCATCCATCTCCTTTGCCTCATGCTCAACTCTTTCTGGGTGAACAGATACTTGAGACTTTTGTGATCCGTGAAAACTTCAAACTGTTCCCCATATAGATAGTAACGCCAAGACTTGAGAGCGTATACCACTGCTGCTAACTCCAAATCGTGTGTGGGGTAGTTTCTCTCATGTGGTTTAAGTTGTCGAGATCCATAGGCAATAACCTTCCCATCTTGCATCAGAACACAGCCTAATCCTTCCTTTGAAACATCACATTACACTGCATATCCCACGTTCCTCTGGGGTATGATCAGTATAGGGGCACTAGTCAATCTGGTCTTGAGTTCCTGGAATGACTTCTCACATGCTTCATTAATTCCACTCAAACTTGACTCCCTTCTGGGTTAAACGAGTCATTGGTTTACCCAATGCAGAGAAATCTTGAATGAATCTCCGATAGTACCCTGCGAGTCCTAAGAAACTTCTGATCTCAAAGACCGAAGTTGGCCGCTTCCAATCCATAACAGCCTCCACCTTGCTGTTGTCTACAGATATTCCTTTCTCTGATACAACATGTCCAAGGAATTTAACCTCTTTCATCCAAAATTCACATTTGCTAGCCTTGGCATATAATTGGTTATTTCGGAGGGTTTGCATTACAATCCTCAAGTGTTGCTCATGTTCTTGTTCAGTTGATGAGTACACCAGAATGTCGTCGATGAAAACTACGACAAATCGATCCAAGTATGGTGTGAAGATCTTATTCATGAGACACATAAATACTGATGGGGCATTGGTGAGACCAAAGGGCATTACTACAAACTCGTAGTGACCATAGCGGGTTCGAAATGCGGTTTTTGGGATGTCACTATCTTTGACACGTAATTGGTGGTATCCTGATCGTAGATCAATCTTCGAGAAGCAAGTCGATCCTCTCAATTGATCGAATAAATCATCAATTCTCGGCAATGGATAACGATTCTTGATTGTGGCTCTGTTAAGTTGACGATAGTCTATGCAGAGTCGTAGAGTTCCTTCTTTCTTTTTGACGAATAAGGCAGGTGCCCCCCACGGTGACGTGCTTGGACGAATGAACCCTTTGTCTAACAGTTCTTGCAATTGGGTCTTCAATTCCTTTAGTTCAGCAGGTGCCATAGAGATTGGTGCAGTCCCGGGTTGTAATTCAATTGTGAAATCTAGCTCTCTATGTGGTGGCAATCCAGGTAATTCTTCAGGAAACACATCCTCATATTCGCACACAATGCAAGGTAGTCCCAACTCCATACGATCTGTCTCCTCCAGTGTTAGGCTTGCTAGCCATCCTGATAGTTGATTGTGCCACCTCGATCGTCGTGATATCGTCGTAGAGAGATCCTGTCTATCCCCCTTAAATTTGAAATAGGTACCATCTTGCGAATATGCCGTCACTATCTTTCGATGGCAATCTATAACAGCACGATGGGCGGATAGCCAATCCATTCCCAATATGACGTCAAAGTCAGTCATCTCTATGACTCGAAGGTCACAAGTCAAACGCAATCCAGAGACTTCTATTTCACACGCCTTACATACTAGTCCTACAGAGACCTTACCACCTAATGGTGAAGTAACATGCATCTTTGTTCTTAGAGGTTCTGTATCTATCCCAAGTGATTTCATACAAGTATTAGATATGAAGGAGTGCGATGCACCAGAATCGAATAAAGCTTGAACACATGTGCTGAACAATATAAGGGTACCTTGTATCACTGCTGGGTTATACTCCTCTGACTGGAGTGCAAATAATCTGCCTCCAGTAGCTCAATTTTGTCCAGCAGGTTCCTTCCTAGCCCCACCATTCTGAAATTGACGAGGTTGTTGTTGATTCCACCCGATCTTTTGCTGATTCGGATTCCCTGGGAACTGATTCCCAAATTCCGCCGATTTTGCTTGGGGCTGATGCTGTGCTCCATATCCCGAGTTTCCAGATCCGATTATTTGAGGACACATGCGTCTGATGTGGCCTTCTTGACCGCAGCCGTAGCATTTCTGTGGTCCCATCTCTCGATTCAACTTCTAAGTCTGACCCGAGTTCAGATTTCTCCACGGTTGGGTCTGTTGCTGAGGGCGTGAATTGTTTTGAGTGTAGGGTTTTGGTGCAGTGTATCCTCGGCTGTTGGAATTGTTGTTCAGGTTGTTGTAGTTGTTAGTTCGAATTGGTCCACCAGATGTTGAACCGCCTCTCCTTTGTTCCAAGCTAGTTTTGAAGTCGAAGCCACTCTCCATTCTGAGAGCACATTTCACCACTTGAGAATAAGTGGAGTACTCCTGAGCCATTACAGCTCGACGCGTATCACCGAGTCCCCATTCAAATTTTCTTGCCTTGTCCTCGTCCGTAGGCACGATGGCTTTGGCATATCAAGACAGCTCCTCGAATCGGGCAGCGTATTGGGTGACATTCATGGTACCTTGTTTCAGATTCATAAATTCCTGAACCATTGCCTGTTTGATAGGGGTGGGGAAATACTTATCGAGAAATATTTTCTCGAAGTTCTTGAAGGTCATTGTCTCAGTGTTGTGGGTGGTCTCGATCAGTTTCCACCAGTGTTGAGCTTCCCCTTGCATCTGGTATGTGGTTAGAACAATGCAGTCATTGTCCCCACGGATGTCTAATGCTTTGAGAATTTTCTTAATTTCTTCCAGCCATGCTTCAGCGGCGGTTGGGTTTGGTTCTCCATGGAAAGGTGGTGGGCGACGCTTGCAGAATTCATTCAGTGCTTGGCTTCTAGTCATGGGTCCATGTGGCACGTGTGGAGCTTGTTGATGTCGAGGTATGTTAGTAGCGGCAGTGACGAAGGCTTGAAACAATTGGGCAAGATCTTGTACTCCGATTTGTCCGTTGGCATTAGGTTGAGACCCAGGGTTCTGCCCGTTGTTCTGCTCGCTATTCTGTCCGTTGTTTTGTTCATTGTTCTGGCCATTACGGGTGGTCACCATCTACCAATTAGAGCTTAAGTTAGAAGGGGGTATTCTAATGCACATGTTTTGCAAGTAACGTTCTTGTGGAGATATGAAATTCGAACTGCTTGAATATAGGAAAATACTAATTCCATAGATAATCAAAGGAGTACAAGGTTTATTACATGAATGCATGAAAGTGTTACAAAAAGTCACATGAACTTTCCCGTTTTATTACTACTAACTAGGGTGCGCAGACAAGTCCGACTAGTACTACTCTAGCCTAGGTCGTGGAATGGTGGCTCTTCTGGATCTTCGTCCTCCTTTGCATCCGAAGATAGGTCAATGTAGATTGGAGGTGCTGGTGGTGGCGGTGAGAAAATCTGCACAGGCGAGTCTGGAGGTGGTGCAGACGATCGGGCAACGTGCGATCCCACGCTCTCAGGTGAGCGAGGTCTAGATGGAGGTTCTGGAGGTGTGAGGGCCTCCGCTCTCAGCATAGCGTACTCAGCGTCACTATGCTCAATCTGCAGTGCTCGACGACACTCCCTCAAGCTGCATTTCATCCGACGACGTACCAACTTTCGCTTCCGTTCTGCTGAGTGCCAACGAAACTCCTTTTCCACTTTTCTGATGTCCCTCTTGAGACTCTCTTTTGCCAAGTACTTGAGTCGGCGCTCAAAGTAGTGCTGGTCCCTAGGTTGAATGTCTCCTCTGCAACCGCGAGTGGTGAAGAAACCCCAAGTATCGAAGCTGAGGTCAAGTGACTCGGAATCGGATGCCATCCTACATTATATACATTTTAAAACTAAAATAGAAACATAGTCAGTATATAAATTTTTTATTTTTTTTTACTTAGAGAAAGACTAATATTCCGTCAAAAGAGTAATAACATACATAAATTGCTCAACTACTAACATTACGCTTAGAAGGTGATCTACCCATTATACCCAAGGTCCGAGGGTTCGAACCTAGAGCTCTGATACCAAGTTGTAACGCCCTGAATTTACGGAACGTTAATAAATCAATTTTTTTTCAGAATGAATTCTTTTATTTGGTAATAAAAGCGAGAAACATACATAGTCATAGTTATTACAACATCGTTGAGGGAATTTAAGTCTCCCAATTATTACAAATCTCAAATACTTCTGAACTCTCAGAATAAAATTATTGAAAATTTATCAAAGCAACTAAGGATACGGCAACCAAGGCTCGTTGACTTCTCCTTCTCCAGTGTTGACGTCAGTCATGTCAAATGGTGCCTCTGTTTCTTCTTCAACACCTGGCATGGGATTACCAAGGTACATAGTACCGTGAGCATAAAACACTCAGTAGATAAATCCTACTCCTACTTAACCCACACGTATCTAGCACATAAACATGCATGGATAATCAATAAGATGCATGTAATAAAAATCTTCACTTTATTACTATCCATTAACCTATGTGACATCTAAGATTCCATCCTCAGAAATCTTTCCTACCCTGTAACCTCCAGCGTAAGCCAACTGGCGTGATTCGACTCCCCCTTGTAGATTAAGGTCCAGATAAGAGCACCTAGGTTAGCTACCTGGGTCTCCCATCCACGACCACACAAGGAATGAACAAGACTTCACCGGGTTGTGACACAAGCACGCTGCCCCGGGTTGTGACACAAGCACAATTCCACCCTTATAACCAAACCGTTCAGGAGCCAATCACCACCGTGCCTTACCCAGGGTTTCGTAATCTCAGTAACCAGAATCCAAACCAATTATATCTCCTCCAGGGCCCACAAAGGTCACCCTCACAACAGGGTCCAACCCGTTCACCCATTTACTCATCATCATTTCTCATAATTCTTTTTCCATCATTACCTAATCATCGTCTACAATGAATTTCTCACGTTTCATAACCACCCCAGTGATCCTATTGTTCAATCTAAATTCATGTACCAACTTAAATAGCAATACGAGCAATTGTACGAAACTAAACCAATAATCCATATACACAATCAAGAATGAGGACAGTAATAAATAATACACACAAATTTTTAATTTCAATGCAAATCACTTCCTGGAAGAGAATAATCCAAATGCATTAGTGCAACATTACCATCATGTAACTTGGTCTACGTATTCTTTATATGTCAATAGGCTTCACAAGGAAATTCTTACTTATGGCTAAATGCCAAACCTTCTTGGCTGTTATGGAAAAATAAGATTTCTATTTTGTAAATAGGAAATCAGAGAACACAAGTAATATTGTTAGCCACGTTTATGTTACCGAGAGAGGACATGGCCGGCTAGAATGATAATTAAAAATACTATCCTAGTGTATTTCTTTGCAATGCACGTGGTACAATTGTACAAATCTGGAAGCTCATGCGTCCTATGTGTCATCAAATAGGCAACCCAATTCATAAGTATTGGTCTCGGTGAAACCAAATGTGGGACTGACTGTCCGAATAAATATTTTTGGTAGTCATGGGTTTGTTCCCCGTTTTGAAGCTTCGAGTTACGGAGTTTCGTTTGTTACCCAATTAAACATTAAATTAACACATAAAAGGGTTCGGTAGGATAAACCTACCTTAAGTCCTGCAGATTTAGCTAAAATTGGAGTTGTTCGAGTGGGACACGGTGGCGTCGAGTGGTGGTGGAATTTCTCCTTCTCCGGACTTCTTCTTCTTCTCTCACCTTCTATGCTCACTCTCTTTTTCTATTTTTCTTTCTCTACTTGCTGACGTGGTGTAAGGAAGAAAAGGTAAGGGCAAGAGGGTTGATATACTTGATGTTTGGGAGACAACAGAGTAATGAGGATGGGGTGGTTATTGCCATGCAGGGTAGGGAGCTACAGGGATTGGGAAAAGCAAATTTTGGGGATAACGAATTTATAGAGTTCTGACTATTATAAGGCTTAGCATTTATATATATATATATACACACACATATACATATAGGCCTATGCATATATTCAGGTAAGTCTAGTTTAATGAAAACAATAATAATTGAACTACAAATTTTACTTTAAAAAAATTTTACGTTAATAAAATCTCGGATCGTTATATTTTATATGTCAAGTTGTTGTAACATAAACATAAGGTTTATTGGTGATTTTCAGGTGTCGAAAACTGTTGGAGTGTGTTCTTATTCTTTTTTTTTGGGTTTGGGAGATGGTTAGATTGTGTTGTGTCTAGATACTCCACACTCTTGATTAAGAATTGTTGACATTGCCATGAGAATCCTTGGATTTTGATTGCAAGAGGTATATACATTTCATTTGCATTTCATGCTATGGTTTTTACATGCATATCATTGGTTAAATTGATTAGAGGACTCATGAAAACACTCTTGTTTTTAAATCTATGTCATTGGGTGCTTGACCGACCGGGTGACTTAAAATAAAGACGCGTCCCAAGCGTAGGACTCTCGACCGATGTAGCATAATATCCGGAAGTACCGGAGTCGAACCAAAGAGACGGACGAACGTGTGCAGGACTCAAAGATGACGGGTTCACAGTTTATCTTGGCTCTTAGGTAGCCACCCCTTGTTCAATGAGGTTAATTTACTAACTAAACTACCAAACTAAATTAACTAAATATGGATTTGAAAAGGGGAGTACAGCCGTGGGAACCCAGCGTCCGCAACTAGTCTAACCAATGTTTACTCGGGCCACAATTATTCATTTTATTGATTTTAGATTAAGAAAAAGGATCCCTAAAAAATGCGCACCACCTATCACCAGATTCCGTGCGCATTCGAATTTCGGCGATGCCTGGGTTTTGTTTGATAGAAGAGTTTTCGTCTTCTAAAATTGCTCAAAAATTAAATTAATTCGATCCCGAGGTAGAACATTAATCAAACTAGCCACGGAGCGCCTTCGCCCCGCAGCCGCACTCTATAAAACTACTCGCTCATGATTCTATTAAACGCAACAATAATATTAACCCTAGATCTAAACATGCTTCAAACAATTGAAATAAATAAAACACGATACCAAATATTTGCAGCGAGAGAACGGATGCAAAGAACAAGAAATCAAAACTGGAAATCCTGAAGAACTTGAATTAAACTTGAATCTGAAAATAAAACTAAGAACAGCAGCCAAAGTTAATGAAAAAAAAATCTAAGCTATGAATGTCTAGGATCCCTAATTTCGAGTTATAACGGGGTATTTATAGTAATCCCTTTTAATTTACAATCAAAATCCTAAAACAAATCGGAATTGCGTCGCACGAAGACCAAAACGCCACCGTTCCATAGCCGAGATAAGCTCTCGGTAGGGCTACACCAAAAGTGGTGTAGCCCTACCTAACCCATTAAGGCTGATAAGCTCTCGGTAGCGCTACACCAAAACTGGTGTAGCCCTACCTAACCCATTAAGGCCGCATTGACCGTTGACCTCAAAGTTTGACCGTTGACCCTTAACCCCGCGGTAGCGCTGCACCACTTTAGGTGTAGCGCTCCCCAAGGCTCTGTTCACTTCGTGAGCCTTTTCGTGCCACTCTTGAGCGCTCCAGAGAAATAGGGTAGCGCTCCCGGCGTCATTTCTTCGTTTCCTTGAATAATTCCCTTGAACACTTAGTCTCCACGGCTTTGCTCTGCAATCCAATCTTGGCGCTAAAACATCCTTATTTTCCTGAAAATTAACAAAAACACAAAAACATACCAAAGCAACGCATCAAGTGGAAAATAGGGAATAAATTAGATAACAACGTGTTAAAACTACCCTATTTAGGCACTTATATCTACGATATTGCGTGCCAATCATTGGGTTCCTTGAGTTGCCTTTGGGTTCGATAGAGAATTTTTTGAAAATCGAAGGCATGTAAAGTATTTGGTTTTCCTTTGTTTGGAAGGAGAATTTTTTTTCTATGGTATCAACTTTCCAAAGGCACATGCTCTCATAGTGCCATGGTGGCATGAGGGCACTCCCAAGCGTGCTCAGAGCGAGGCGGTCCTCCTGAAATGCTCTTGTAGCTGGCCATCACTGACAAGCGCTCTAAATTTGCACAACACGAAAACATTTTCCTGTTATTCATGTATTCTTTATGCATTATAATTGATCTAAACTTAGTGTTTGATTATTTTTCTTGTCAACCTAGTGCACACTTTAATACTTTTTTTTTTATCGGCAAAGAAAATTTCATCTCCATAAAGGGCAACTGAAATTAGTACAACAGAAGAGGCCCTACATTGAGGTAGTCTCAAAGGGAACAGAACCCTCCTACTTCTAGAGCTCGTAGAAACCTAATCTGCCCCTCACCTCCCATTTTATATAAGAAAAATACAATAAAACTCTTGTTAGCAAGAGACCAACAAGACTCCCCATGGGGTCGAAGCCCAAAGAAAACCAAAGCAGAGACAGCTGGCCGAACAAACCCCGTGCCTTCCAATGCCAATGATGCGGTGCACTGCCCCAGAACAAACCAAAAACCCCTACTCAAGATCCTTTTCAAGCGAATATCATATGCCTGTCACTAGTACCCATGCAATTGAAATATCACAGTCCGAAAAACCAAAACAGCCCTACTTCCCAAAAATGCCCCTATTAAGATTACACACTGCCCAAGAGCTAAACCTCTGCACCAAACAACTTGCCGGAAGAAACCACCGGACAACCACCTGCCACCACTAGAGCACCCCTAAAAAGCCACAACCGCCTTGATACTCTACTAAAATAAACCCCAAATCTCTCCCTCCAACCGGCCACCACTTCGCACCACACCGCTGCTGCCTATGGCATACCCAATATACACAAAAGACCAAAAAGAAAGCCCAACCAGCCATCACCCAAATCAAGCCCAAGCAGCCGCCCCTCATCACCTCAGAAAAATGGCCCTTCTACAACCACCATCGCCACCACCGCCACCACCAAAACCCTCCACCGTCGCACCACCGAGGAGAAGCCGTCACCTCCAGAGCTACCAACATCTCTGTAAGGACCCATGATTTCTTGCATTTTATTTTATTCGCAATATGTGATAGTGCCCCTTTTATTTATTGTCTTGAGATACGCTAGTTGTGTATGTATACATATTTATTTCTCGGGACTACGTATGTAGGTCATGGGACGAGAGTTAGGGATCACAATGAATTAATTAGTTAATGATGGGACTTGAGGAGATGCCTTAATACTAGAGGGGGGTGTAGTGTAGTAACTACACATTTAGTCCCAAATTGGGACGAGAGAATCACAAAGTCTATTTTCTTCTTTCTCCAATTTTTTTTCTTTCTTCCTCCCTATCTCTCATCTCACGGTCTCTCTCTCTCTCTCTCTGAAAATCCTCCACAAATACATGAAGACCAACCAAAATAAACTGTAGATCCTTGATAATCTCGACACCTAGACGTGGAAATTGCGTGGAGAAGCTTGGAGAGCCGAAAGCTTAGAGAAATCTGGGTTGGGAAAGCTAGGGTTTTGTTAGATTTGGGGTTTTGCTCAAAACCTCTTGAGGTAGGGAAATCTCTACCCCTACAAAATGCATGTGAAGATTTGATATGTGTATTGCTCTTATACTTGATCAATCTTCTTTGTTTTGTGAAACTCTCTTGAAATTTCATTATCAATCCCTTACTCTCTAGTGTATATGGCTGATTATTTGAACACATTTTTGGGTTGGGACCCCAAATTCGTGATTAAGATAGTTCTAAGTATATGTTTGAGTGGGAACTTGAATCTGCCTCTGTTTTGGACGAATTTTTAGATATTTTTCTAGAGCCTGTAAATTTATGAAACTTTTACTGTAACTACCCATACATGTCTTCTATACTGTGGTAAATTTTCAGAATTTAATTTGAAGTACAGAAAATATATAAAATGGTATACCGGACTGTGGTAATGAAATTCGCAGTGCTGACAGCACTGTCACATCTTACGGAAACGGTTACAATTTTGTCTAGGAAGCTTGAAATCTCAATCCGCTTTTTGATTCCGAAACTAGATTCGTATACCTTCGAAAGTATGTAAGGTTTGTATCTTAATTTCTTATAGGAAATAGCAGTTTTTTATTTGAAGTCGGTGTGTCCGCTGAAATTACTTGTGGGATGCGTACAAACACATGAAAATCGTTTGAAAGAGAGTAACGGGCACGAGTATACGATGACACGTATGTGAATTGACATAATGATTAACTAAGACGATGAGGCATATGGACACCATAGCGGTACGAATGAGCATGAAATGAAGTTTACTATGTGGTAATGATGACACGGGGCCCAATAGGGTATGCCCGGAGTGACACGGGGCCCGATAGGGTATGCCCGGAGTGACACGGGGCCTTTATGGTATACCCGGAGTGACACGGGGCCTTTATGGTTTGCCCGGAGTGACAAGGGGCCTATATGGCATGCCCGGAGTATAACTTAATGTCTTAAAGGAATGAATTGTGTATGCTAAATGTTTAGGATACATATGACGTGTCGGGTATGTATCGGGTACGATGAGATGGTAATAAAGGAATCCAGTGGCTTAATATGGTATAATACATTTTAGTGGGTTCTCATATGTCTTTTGTATAATGTTATGTGATATCCTTGCTCATTTCCGTCTTGCACTTCCATTTCACTTGCATTTAGTTTTAGTAGATTTTTCTCTACTGGGCAAGTGAGCTCACCCTCACATTTTCAGGTAATCAACAAAGTGCATGAGGTGGGTGTTTGTCAAGTGTGCATGTTTTGAAAGACATATATGAAGGAGCTATTTCATCATCTTGTAGAATTCATTATTTTTTTTAAAAGATGATTCTGTAACCCTAAGTTTAATGTAATGTTTTGAACATTTGGAAATGATGTAAAAATTCTTTATGATCTATTCACTGTAGATTTGGGGTACAGGTATCAGTTGACTTGTTTGTTTAGAGACTAGAAGTTATGAATAACTTTGACCTCGCGAGAGAGGCTTGGACTTGACTATGGATATGTTGACTTTTCTTTGGAGAGATCTTATTTATTTATGTCCAAAATTTGAGGGCGTGACAATCTCTGACCGGAAACCAACAAGGCTTCCAACATTCATCGGCAGCAGCACGTCTCAATAGAGAAGATGAAAGAACTATAGCAAACGGGAGCAGCCATCAAAACTTCCAAATGTCAGCCACTTAGCCACCCGATGTCGTTAAGCCCGAGGACCGGTTATACCCAACAGTGTAACCGGCGGGTGAAACCAAGGCGCCAACGGAGAAGGAAGAGAGATGGTTAGGGCAGTGGAGGATCGGGGGGAGGCAGGCGGCGGCGGCACCCCCGCCCCCCAGACGGGAGCCCTAAGTGATGAGAGGTTTTTAGAGAGAAGGAAGAGAGATGGTTAGGGCAGTGGAGGAAGAAAATATCTTTGGTCATTTGAAAATCCCAAATCGACTATACACTTTAATACTTGATCCATGTATTTGCTCTAAATTGATTATTTTCTTAAAAAACCTTCATAAAAATCATATGTTTTAGACATCATACATTCATGTCTGCAAATCTACATGGCCGGATGATCCGAAGCTGTGTTTGATACAGAGAACAAGAGGTGTTGGACTCGAGGAGGCTATGGAATCAAGAAGAAGTTTGGGGAGCTAAGTCAAGGTATCAAGTTAGGTGTAGCTAGGTTGGGGCAAGTTGGTCATTCCTTATCATGTAATACTTGATTTAACCTTTTAATTTATAACAATTAGTAGATTAGGCCGTGATTTTATGCTTAGGGTGTTTAGACTGTAAATAGTTTCCACGTAATTAATTGTACATGTGTTTGAGTTCTTTAGATTACTTGCCTATTGCCTTATTTGTTGAATTGCTTGTTTCACCATGGAGAATAATTAAATTGGGTAAAATCGGAATAGTTAATTTTTAAATTAGTAGTCTTATTCACCCCACAAGGACTTTTAGTGCTTTACTTTATTTTGATAAGGGAAAATGGGGTACTTCAATATCCTTCCCCACAAACACCTCTACTTATTTTTCCATCCCACCTACTTTTACTGGTTATGTTTTCATCCCCATACTAAAAAAACAAAATTTGCCCTTATTAACATAATTTTGTTCATTTTTTCTAACCGTATATAGGCAGTGATTTTTAAGACTAAATCATAAACATCGAGGTCCTAGGCTGTAATTTTGGGATTATACATAATATAATATCCCACAATTTACATTTTCTCTATGCTTCTCCGCTCTCTCTCTCTCTCTCCAAACTCAACGCTTACCCCCATCCCAAATCATCCGTCTCCCATCCCAAATCTTCCTCCAATCCCGTCACCCAGTTGGACATCCTCCATTGTTGCCTGTAACCGACCTACATCACCATCTGATTGTTGTAGAGAGCAACCAAAATCTAGTTATGGAGATATAATAACACAATTCATTGCAAAGAACGACTTCCATAAGGAGGAGGAGGATCCATATATACTTGCGGTAAATACCATTGCTCAAAGCTATACTCAGAGGCTACTAGGACGCCGATGGCCAGAAGATTCTTTGACCAAGATGAAAGTTTGATCATAGCCCCAATCACTGAATCTTTCAAGACAGTGCTTTATATAGAAGTCGGGATTTGAGAAAGGCCAATCCATTTTGTGGAGAAGTTGGTGGAGTTAATGCCAATGGAGCCTTTGAAATGACATGAAAGAAGTGGTAATACTGCCCTTCATACAACTGCTTGGCTTGGACACGTACCAGATTGTTGGATTGTAAATTTTCACCATAATTAATGTGCCCTACATAATTTTTACACATTTATAGTGACATGTTCAGTATTTACCATGATTATTGGAAAAATCAATTGGACATATTTTTACCTTGATTATTTTACATGTTACCATCTTTATTGGCACGTACACAATTTTATCATGAATTTTAAATTTTACCATATTTATTTTAGTGTAGAAGGTTTTAGCATGAATATTCTAAATTTTACCATCTTTATTGCTGTTGAAATTTTTTTAAAGTTCACTATATTAACTACCGTTGAACAAAATATTAGCATAATAAGTTATATAAGGGGAAACGCTAGTTCCATTCCAATCCTTACATCTGTTATATAAGGAAATAATATCATTTCCACTTATTTGAAACCCCCCACTATTTTAAAAAATGAATGATTTTAGGTAATCATGATCCCTCCAAAACTTCCACAATTTCAAAAATGCATTACTTTCGGAATCTTAAACCCTAAAAATCAGTAACTAGATTTTGTTGTTTATGAATTTATATAATACATTTTCATTTGGGTAAATTATATTAAGCCCCCTTTAACTATCACCCATTTCCGAGTTATCCCCTTAAACTATAAACTCGGACACTTAACCCCCCTTAAAGAATACTAGTTTTCACACTCCGCACTTTTCGTTAGGCTTTCGTTAAGATTTTGGATGGAAAACCTCATGTGTTACGCACATATCATGATTTATAAAATCTAATGACTGAAATATCCTTCAACTTGTCGAACAATCCGAACATACCCTTTGGATGTGATAAATTAGGTTAACCCAAAAGTGAATGCCATTAGTTGACTGAAGCCCTAGCATTTTGCGAGCTTTGCATAATTGCTGCTATATACAACACAACTTTGCTTAATCCTCAAATTTAGATCACTATTTAATTTCAAAAACCTAAGTATGTCACTCCCTTCAACCTAATCACTGCTTAATGCAACAATCACAAGGGTAGATAAATTAACATCCGATACTGATAATATCCCAATTGACTGAAGCACTAAACATCGTAATCTCAAATTCCAAACATTCGATGAATACAAACCCATATTCCAAGTAAAGATTGCTTGCAACCTAACTTTGTTGTAGATAGCGTCGCGACAAGCGTAGGGCTAGGTCAGTTGCAACATAAAACCTGGAAGTACCGGGGTCGATTTTCACAGGGAAGGGTCGGAGCTAGTGAGAGGCTTACTTTATAGTAGGGATTTCGGCGTAAGGACGGCCAACATTTTGGTTTGTTTTGTGGATTTCTCTCTACCTCTAAATGATTAGAAAATAAAGTTTGACTCGTATTTAAAGGTGGCAAGGTCTAGGGGTTTCAACACCCATAACCTAGGTAAATTCATTTTTCTCAATGATCGGTTCAGTTACAAGGCCAAATGTCTCAATCAGAATATTTAACAATGAAAATCATTTATGGGGTTTATAAATGGAAAGAACCTCATTTGTGCATTTTATCGAACACTTAAGAGTGCCATGGTTCCAAGCATTGTGTGTGCCATGTGATTTGTCTACACCCAATCAAAGAAGTTAACAAAACTAAGTTTAGATCAAAATTTGAGTGCTCTATCCATTCACAAACCCACAAATTCAACCCAAAAAATCTAGAAAATGAGTGCAACAATGGGATAAATTCTTTTGGGCATTTTTACAAACACTTGGAGTGACATAGCTACAAGCATTATATATGGCAACAGATCAAGTCCTTGCCTACACATAATCAAGAAGGTTAACAACTTCAAGTTTTGATACATAAAACTGAACCTAACCCAAAACCAAACCAAACATTAAGATTAAATGAGAGAAAAGTGAGATCCACCAAGCCTAATCTACTACTCAAACATGCTTAAAGTACACAACAAGGAGAAAAACGTGATTAAGAAAAACATGGCAAAAATAGAAATAAACACAAGATTTAGATAGATTAAGATGTACTACAACATTAATGAAGAGCAATTACCTTAAAACTAAGTACATAAACTTGGATCTTAGAGAAAAGTTGGAGCAAAACCTAAAGGAAATGAAAGGGAGGTAGAGAAAGAAAGTGTAAAAGTGGGAATCCCCTAATGTTCTGATGTTAGGTGGCTTTTATAGCCCCAAAAAATGTGCACTTTTGGTCTAAAATGCCCCCCAAGATTTAAACTAAGTCGGGCCAGAAATTCGCCAAAAAGTGCAGCCAGTACCGGTAGGCACAAAATGTGGGTACCGGTACTGAATCTCACTGACAATTGGAAAAGTGCTCTATCGGTACTGGCTGGAAAAATTGTTGATTTCCTTCGTCTTGATCTCTTGACCTTCCGGCTTGTCATCGTGACCTCTAGGCTTCCCGAGTCTTGTTCAATGCTTCATTCTTTAACTCCCGGGACTCGGTGGCGGAATGCCATGTGGCCTCGGGTGCTCGGGCACCCCTTGGTTCAACCACAGCGTCAAAACACGCCTTATTCTCACCTTTTACTTGAAACTAACAAAAATCAATCTCGCGCAAAATCATTCATATAAAAGCCACAAAATACGCGTGCATGTGATCAAAACAAGCGAGATAAGCCCCGTTATTTACACTTTTGGGGGCTTAACAAGGATGCACGTGATGAAGTGGATACTTGTGCGATATGTACAAAGTGATTGTTTATGATGCATGAGATGCATAGAAGAGCATGGGATACATGATGTATGCAAGGCATGACTTGATATAAGTTAAAACAAATAATAAACATGAGTAACCACACAAGATAATGACAAATGAGTGGATTTTATGCAATAATCTATGCAAGAACAGACTGAAATGTAACGACATAACCACAAACAGAAGCTAAAGTTTGGCAAGATACGACAAAAAAGAACTGTTTTCATCAGAAGTGGATCTGCTCACTAGTCATGATCTGAGCACTCAGGTGGAGATAACTTAAGCGCTCAAGTGGACTTGAGTGCTCAGGTCATCTCCCTCCTTTGTTGCCGCTACTTTGCTTCCATATTTCAGACATGGTTCTATTTTTCTTGGTTTATCATGTTTTCATACTCATAACCTCTGTTGCTTCAGAGTCCAGCTCTAGATGTTGGTCTGTATCATCCTGTTGAGGAGTACAAGCTGCCTGAGCACCTCGTCCTCTAGATCCCATTGTTGACCTTTTGTCGTATGGGGTCCCACCGGGCATGATAAAAATATTTCTAGTGAAAACGTTCAAAGAAACTGCAAAGCCTGAGCAGTTTGTGTAACGGGCGTGCAAGGACTGTGTGGTACAATCAGATTTGTTGTGAAGACCAGCGTGCCTTTTTTGACTTCGTAACGTGACGGTTGTGTGCGGCCCAAAAGGTAGAACCACAAGATGGTTCGTGGTTTGCCTTATTGTAAAGGACTTTAACAATTTTCCAACGGTTTAGAAAATAAGTAGACAACGAAATAAATACAATCCAATCTTTATTAATAAAAATTAAACAAGAACTAGGCTATACTAGAATCTTGTAGAAGTAAATAAACTCAATGGAGTTGGTGGCTTCAATGGTTTGAGGATCTTTGTGCCGGATAAGTCGAGAGAATTGGTTTGTAAGCGCGAACCCTTTTTTAGTCTTGAGTTCTCATATTTATAGGCCCTTTGGAGTGAAAATTGAACCTTGGCGCCAAACTCTTCTCTTGCCAAGACAATGCCACGTGTCCTTCGAGCTTCCCACCTTCACCACAAGCTGCCAAGTATCCCATATTATGCAATTTTTCCTCCACCATGGTGGTTATTTGAAGTTACTCTTCCAACTTGGAGCCAAAAAGGCCTTGGCGCCAACCTCCCACTTCCCTATTCTTCGGATCATGGGGTAATGGGGAGAATGGAGACTTGGCCGAAGCACAAGGAGCTGCCAAGTGTCAATATCTAACTCATCTTTCCTTGGCATTATAGGATTTTATGAGCCCTTATTTATCTAATATTTATTTGAAATGTACGGTGTAACCTCTCTCTCTCTAGAAAACCAGAGACCCCTCCTCCTAGAAAACCAGATCCAGTTTTTCTCTGGGCGGGGGAGGCACTCCGCCGCGCCTCCTCCTCCCCCCGTCCCCTCCCTTTCTCTTCTTCTATCCCCTTCTCTTTCCACCCTCTATTCCCACCATTTCCCCTTTTCAGATCTACTATTTTTCTTCATATAAAAAATCGATCGGTTGCAGAGGTTGTAGATGGTCGGCGACTCTGGAGCGGTGGCTTTATCGGCATCATGGTTCTCGACATCCGGGGTCCTCTGGGTCGCTTTACCGGTTGATAGGTGACTCTGTGTGGGGTTCCTGGTCGGCAACGAGGGCTGCTCTCGGTGAGTTCTTCTTCCTTGCTCTTTCCTTCTCCAGATCTGTTTATTTTTTACCCCCTTTCCATACGCCTCAGTGGGTCTTCCACTCTCCCTACCTTGATTACTCGGTTTCCTCTTCCAAGAGCATCTCCGGCTGGTTTTCTGATGGGTTCTCCAGCTTATGCTTAACGGCGTGGTGATGTTTCAGTGGGGGTGGTTACCATCGTGGTCTCCCGCTACGGTTGCTGTTGGGTGCCGTGGTTGTTGCTTAACGGCTTGGGGAGCTTCCGAGACAGTGTGTTTGATGGTCATCGGCTCCGCCGCACTTGGGTTAAACGGCGGTGGTTTGGTGGTTTTTGTGGTGGCGGTGGCTGTCGTTGGTGGTGCTGGCTGTCGGTGCTTTGATGGCAGCTTTGGTGGATGTTTTGCACTTTGGTGTAGGGTTTGGTTAAGGGTTTTCTTAGTGGTGGGCTTAGCCCATTTGTTTGGGCTAAGTTCTTTGCGCTTTATTGTTTTATTCAGGCTTTTTAGGCCTTTGGGTGTATTTTCAATGTTTAATCTGGGCAATTTAGGCCCATGGGTGTTTGGGCTCTGCCCTCTAGGTGTTCCAACTTTTGGTTGGATTTTTTCTCCCCACTCGATGTAACCTTTGTCGAGTTTCCTTAGTAAACTTTTGTTGCCGATCAAAAAAAATAATAATTTATTTGAAACCCCACATTAAAAGGGCTTTAACCATTTCTTCCTAAACATATGGGCATAGAGTTGGATTTTAAACTTGGCCGAATAAATGTAAACATGGGCCAAGTCTCATAAAAATTAATTGGGCTTTAGCCCTACAAGGCAAAATTAATGTGGCCCATTAATTTTACAAGGGAAATTAGCCAACCTTGGTTTAACTTTATCCGAAATTAATTCTTTTGGCCTTGTTAAGATTTTGTGCCAAATTTAGATATAAACAGATATATACATCTAATTAATGACGAGATGATCTGGGAGTTTTGTATGGGAAGTTTGTGTGCTAATTGATGTGGTTTGTCCAAATAAAAATTATGGGGATGTAATGGAAAATGCTATACAAACCATCTATTCAGACATTTGTATCCATTTCATTTCCTTTAATCTATTTTGTCTTGGTTTGGTGGTCAAGACTTGAGATTTATGAATTTGCTACTTATAAGTTTTCAAGTTTGAAACTTCTAAGGTGTCATTGATTTCTTTGGGCTCAATCCATACAAAGTTTTGCTCTAACTTTAATTGGGCTCTCCCCACGAAAGGATGGAGCACGTTGGATTAGGCCTCCAAAATGAGTTGAGGTGCACGTCGGAACCCCGAAATTTCATAAATAAATAAATAAATAAAACTTCCGCAGTAGCGAATTCACCGACTATATGTGGGTACCATACATTGATGCAAATGTCAGTGATTGACTGAATCAAATTCAACTCAATTCCCATGCAGGAAAATGCAACCAAGCAGGAATTCAGCAAGTGTCAGAGGCTTATCTCATAGTCCCATATCCGCGTGAAATTAATGTATCCAATAACTGCCCCAACCAATATATGTCCACTGACTTAATTTAAAGTCAAAATAGTGCACTTGCCTCCAGGCTCCAGTTGTATATATACTTCCCCTACAGCCTTTCAATTTCATAAACACCACACATCTGAAGCCTTTTGTATCATAACATAAAATTCTCATTTCCTGCTTTCCATTTTATTCAATAACATGGGTGGTGAGCTTAAGAAATGGTTGGTGGGATGCGTGGTGGTGGTGATGGTGGTGTTGTTTCAGATTACGAGGCATGGGGCTGAAGCGCAGCCTCAGGTGCCATGTTATTTCATTTTCGGTGATTCGCTGGTGGATAATGGCAATAATAACAACATTGCATCCCTGGCGAAAGCCAATTATATGCCCTATGGCATTGACTTCCCCGGCGGTCCCACTGGACGGTTTTCTAATGGCAAAACCACAGTAGATGTTATCGGTGAGCACTCTCTCTCTCTCTTTCGTTCAAGCAGATTATTAAGCAAGTAACCTGAATACACACCCTAAGGACGTGATATAAAATATTTAAGAGTCAAATTACTATTGTTAGTTCACTGAATTATATATATAGAGCCTGTTTGGGAGCTTCCTTTTCGCGTTTTCCGATTTTCGTTTTCAACTTCTGCCTGTTTGGGCGCTAGGTTCTGAGAACAAGTTCTGGAAAACTCATTCTTCAATTTCGAGTTTTGGAGCAAAAACCCAGAATCAGCTCTGAGGTTCCTTTTCCCATTCTCATTTTGCATTCTCATTTTTGGTTTTCCCGTGACCCTGCCAATATGTACCCCTTATCCTCTTCCACACTCGAGAACCACAGAGAAGACAAGGAGATCTTTAACACAGAAAACCCTTACCTTTGATCCGTCCGCCGTCGATGAATCGGCTAGACAGTCACCGATCATAGATTAGACAGAGTGTTCTGTTTCTGGGTTTGTAGAGATCGTCGTCGTTTGAATCGGCTAGACAGTCACTGATCAACTTTGATCCGACTGATGTTATATAATCTTAGAGAGTCACCGATTGATTACGTATTCAGTTTTAATCCGACTGATGTTCTTATTCAACAGTATGCTCAGCAAATCAATTATATAATAAAATTAATTAATTTCCCAATTTGCGTGAAAATTTCCGGATATTATTTCAATGACAAGTATGTTGGGATGGTTTTAACAAAAAAGGGGTAAATTGGTAAAAACTAATCCATAACTCATTTTCATTATTTTTCTCCCAAACACTACTACTTTTGCAAAATGCATTCTGTTTTTTTCTCCCAAACACTATTTCCAGATTCAAAACTCATTCTGACCATAATCCAAAAAGTCAAAAAGTCAAAAATGAAAAATTGAAAAGTTGGCTCCCAAACACCCCCATATATACGTTCATATATAATCCATTATCATGTGTTTGAGGTACATTGAGGATTGTAAAAAAGAAAAGTCATACTCGGAGCCAAATCTTGTTTAGAGTACTCTTATGATTTGCTATTTCTTGGTAATTCTTACCAACGGTACTTTTTACCATTTGCTAAATCCACAGCTGAGCAGCTGGGGTTTAATGGATACATTCCTCCTTATGCAACCGCAAGAGGACGAAACATACTCAGAGGAGTGAATTACGCATCAGCAGCTGCTGGGATTAGAGATGAAACAGGCCAGCAATTGGTAATTAATCTCATATCATATGAACATCTCATACTATGTAACAAATCTTCAGCTATTAAACTTTATGTCTTTATGTGTCTGATCTCGGATGTGAATACAGGGAGGTCGTACCAGCATGACTGGGCAGGTGAATAATTACAAAAACACGGTATCGCAGGTTGTGAACATACTTGGTGATCAAGCCTCAGCTGCTAATTATCTAAGCAAATGCATGTACTCAGTCGGATTAGGCAGCAACGATTATCTTAACAACTATTTCATGCCCAGTACTTATTCGACGAGTCGGCAATTTACACCTGATCAGTATGCTGATGTTCTTATTCAACAATATGCTCAGCAAATCAGGGTACGTATTCAGTTTTAATCTTTTGCAACTGTTATCTTACAATTTGGTTCATATTATTTTAAATGTGCAATAAAGATTTTGTTTCTTGCAATAGAACTTGTACAACTTCGGAGCAAGGAAACTTGCATTAATCGGAGTGGGGCAGATAGGCTGTAGCCCAAACGAATTGGCACAAAACAGTCCAGACGGAAGAACTTGTGTACAAAGAATCAACTCAGCATGTCAGCTGTTCAACAACAGGCTTAAATCCCTTGTGGATAACTTGAACAACAATTTCAGTGATGCTAAATTCATTTACATCAACGCCTATGGGATTTTCCAAGACCTAATAACCAGTCCCGCATCTTTCGGTTCGTATTATATATAACTTACTTTCCATCTATTTTTACAAAATTGTGGTAATTGATATGTACTTTTTGGTATGTCGAACGGTTGAGAGATGGTTGAATATATGGTAAGACATTTTAAATAATAGTTTTCGCATTCAAAGTGTTACTAATTTTGCATATTTATATTTGTTTTTCAGGGTTTAGGGTTACAAATGCTGGTTGCTGCGGAGTAGGGAGGAACAACGGTCAAATTACATGTCTCCCATTTCAAACTCCATGCCAGAATAGGAATGCATACATATTTTGGGATGCATTTCATCCATCTGAAGCTGCAAATATCATTCTTGGGAGGCGATCGTATAGCGCTCAATCTCCGTCCGATGCTTATCCAATGGACATTCGTCGCTTGGCTCAACTCTGAAGACAAAGATAAAGATAGAGACCGAGATTGAGATGATGTATCGAGCATTTCGATCCAAAAGATCGTAATTTCATCCTACGTATTCATTTGTACCACTACTATATTAATACGCATATTGTTTACGTTTTTAATTTGGAAATTGATTTCCAATAAACTATGGAATTGAGGTTTTGTTTGAATATCAACTTTGTTGATTGTTGAACGTGGTTAGAATATTTTGATTTGCTGCCGACACTCGAGTCTTGAATTAATTGAGTTGCATGATTCCAACGTTCCTCGCATAGAAATGGTTCTAAAACCGTTACTATAACCCATTTCTACCAACGGTTTATCCAACCGTTACTAAAAAAACCGTTACTAGATCTTGGTTTTTTTGTAGTGAATGCACTAAATTGTCACAAAATTACTATGTTACTAAGTAGTCTGATTGAGTAGGAAAAGGATATAGCAATACCAACTAAATTTATCTACTACTAAAGTTTAATAACAACGATTATACAGTGAAAGCCTTTAGAAGTTGCTTGGACGGTTTAGGAAAGTGAGGCTCTAATCCTAACTTTGTGGGGCAAGTCCTTGTGCGTATCCATATTAGTTATGTATTTTCTATAATTTAATATATTTAATAATTAATTAATTTTTTTATGTAAATGTAATAAATAATTGAGCTATAAGATGTAATTATAATTAGTTTTTTATATTATTTTCTTAATCTAAAAATTAATTTATAATAATTTGTTATTATATTAATTAATTTTTAGGATCAAAACTTTTTTTTAGGTCTTTACTTTTTTTTAATCTTTAACGTAAAGATTTAAAAACGTCCATTTTTCGGACCATAATTTTTCAAATTTTTTTTGTATCGAATTAAAGATCTCTATTAGAAGATTAATTTGGTGCAAAAGGAAATTAAAAACTATGCGCATAAGTATTTTATTTTCAATCCGAAGGATATTGTAAAGCGACTCGACAAACCAATAAGCCGAAAATGTAAAATACTAAAAGTATGTAATTTTTTAAATTTTTTGTATCAAATTAAAAATCTCTATTAGTAGATTAAGATTAATTTTTTGCATAAAAAATTAAAAATTATGTGCAAAAGTACTTTATTTTTTTTATCCAAAAAATATTTCGAATGAATAGAAGAGTAATTAGCACATCTCCATAAATATAGACAGGGTCTGACCTATCCATATTTATGGAGGGCTGAGGGTCCAAAAATATAGCCGGGGCATATTTATTGAGGGTTCCACTATTGCTCCCAAACCAAGCCATGGAGTGGGCCTAGGATTGGATATGAAGGGTGCATACACGACAATGAACGGTTTGGATATAAAAGTGTCGAGGTGAAATCTGAGTCGTCCATCGGAGGAACGGACGGCTCGAATGTACAGGGGACTGCACAGCAGCAACTCCAGATCCCAAAAATATAGCCAAGGGCCCAGGGCATATTTATTGAGGGTTCCACGATGGTTTTATTACGGGCCGGTACAAAAAACAAATATTTATTACCACTAACTCCAATCATTCTTTTTAATTACCACTAACTCCATTAAAGTCAATCACTCTTTTTTTAGGCTTAGGCACTTAGGGTGCACTTTCCTATTTTAGAGTTTTAGTGGTTTAGGCACTTTCATAGGGTACCCTAGGATTTTAGGCACTTTCATAGGGTACCCTAGGGTTTAGGTTTAGGCAATTTCATAGGGTACCCTAGGGTTTAGGTTTATGGTGCACTTTCTTATTATAGGGTTTTTAGTGGTTTAGGCACTTTCATAGGGTACCCTATGATTTTAGGCACTTTCATAGGGTACCATAGGATTTAGGCACTTTCATAGATTTGAGGTTTTAAAATTAAAAGTAAAAAAAAAAAAAAAAAAAAGAGGAGAGAGAGAGAGGGTGGGAACTGACGGCACATGGGCTCTTGTTCCGTGTTCCACATGGGGTGGACTGGACTTATTGGAGCTATGCGTGCATTTTAAGAGGGGGGCTGAGTTGGATGTACATGGCACCTTTTTTCTGTACCGGCTGGTAAATTGCTCGCCTTTCAATTCAGCAATCCAAATGGGATGATGGACAAAGAAAGCATGAACGCATTGAATGGGAAAAGGATAAGCGTGAAGAGCATTAATACTCTTGGAGCCCGTTTGGAAGGGGAACTCCCTCCATAATTATGCACCCGTTCATATCCATTCCTGGCCCACTACATGTCTTGGCTTGGGAGCAATCGTGGAAGAGCAATTTACCAGCCGGTACAGAAAAAAGGTGCCATGTACATCCAACTCAGCCCCCCTCTTAAAATGCACGCATAGCTCCAATAAGTCCAGTCCACCCCATGTGGAACACGGAACAAGAGCCCATGTGCCGTCAGTTCCCACCCTCTCTCTCTCTCCTCTTTTTTTTTTTTTTTTTTACTTTTAATTTTAAAACCTCAAATCTATGAAAGTGCCTAAATCCTATGGTACCCTATGAAAGTGCCTAAAATCATAGGGTACCCTATGAATGCGTTCATGCTTTCTTTGTCCATCATCCCATTTGGATTGCTGAATTGAAAGGCTTGCACACTAAAGTCAATGCTGACCCCAACTTGGGCAGCCACACCAACACTTTTTTTTTCGAAAGACAAAAACTTTATTAATCTCTGAAGACAAAGATTAAGGCCATTCACAACAGCCTCCCCAAATTTGTCTCTAAAAAAAATACTCCCTCCGTCCCTTTTTAAATGACCACTTTCACTTTTTGACTTTATTTTTAAATTGTCTATAACTTTCAATCTATAATATATTATGTACTTTTGAAAAAATTGTATTTTAGAACTCATTGATTTCTATAAAACAAGATTCATATTGCATATTTTATGTAATATAGATTGAAAATTATAAACAACTTTCGAATCCAGCTGGAATAGTAACATCATCACTTAAATAGGGACGGAGGGAGTAGTGACCAGTGCACATTTTTCATTTTATCAATCCACGTCTCCAACAATTCCTCTCTCTATTATTCTCTCTATTTTAATTAAATAATATATATATATATAGGAAAAACTTCACATCCACTCCTCCCGGATTTAAGAAAAAATGGGTTTTTTTTGTGTTGCAATTTTTTTTTTGAAAATCCGAGCCGTCCAATGTGTTCAGAAGGTGTTTTCAAGGGTCCATGCGGAAAATCTTCAAAAAACAATACCGGGAAGTGCTTGATCCAAGCATTTTTTCGCAAAAACTGTATTTTTTCAGTTTTGCGAAAAATGCTTGGATCAAGCACTTCCCGGTATTTTTTTTTGAAGATTTCCCGCGTGAACCCTTGAAAACACCTTCTGAACACATTGGATGGATCGGATCGTCAAAAAAATATTTGGATCATGAGGACCGGAAACGGAAAGACCGGACTAGAAGTGGATCGTATATATATATACTCCTATTATATAATTAAGAGAGAGAGAGAGAGAGAGAGAGAGAATAAATAAAAAAATGGGGGAGGAATTAAAAAAATGGGGGAGGACTTTTGCGCCAAATGAGGAGAAATAAAGAGACCGGATGAGGAAAACATTAAACAATTCCAAAGGGAGTGAACAGTGACTCCCTATATGGGCAGTGATTTAGGGAGTTACTGTAGCATTTGATATTTTGTTTGCTTGTTTAGGGAGCCTCTTGGAGCTTGTTTTTGGGGTTTGGCTGAGTAAAATAGAGATAGGGAAGGGTTTAGGCAGTTTCTTGCACTTGCCCTAAAGGGGAAGAAGCAAAACAACGGCTTCAAAACTACGGAAAAAACACAACCCACTAGAAGATCATCGCCACTTCACACCCACGCTTTGCGTACCATCAAATGAATGTTGCTTATTAAAATTTGTCTTCAAAATGCAATGTTTGGGCATATGCCTCAGGGCACTAAATAATTTCTCCAATGATTCAATGGGTCATTTTTTCAGCAAGAAACAGAGAAAAGAAGCATGTAGGAATTACCCGTTAGGAAAGACGAACAAAGGGAACATTCCACGTTCCAGAATATAGACCACCAAGAAACGGACTCGCAGGCGGTCCTTTTCTTGGGAAAGAAATAAAACCCCAGAAAACATAAATTCTCTAAGTACAAGAAAATTGCCTCCTGCCTTCATCACCATCGATTTTGGATGTTAACGTTAATACAACTCTATATTCGCATAATCATAAAAGTTTGTTGGAGTTCGGTTCGGGGACTAAACAAGCCAAACCTGAACTCAATTTCACCGCAAATGCACTTGTCACCATCCTAAAACAGACGAAACAGGGGGGTCTCTACACCTCAATAACCAGTCTTTATATGGTACATGAAGGACTACAAACGAATCGAGCCGTTCGTGAACTATTCGAGGCTCGACTCGGTAAGAGCTCGTTCGAGTTCAATTCGGGGACTAAACAAGCCAAACCTGAACTCAATTTTAGGCTCGATTATTAAATGAACCAAACCTAAAGTTGACAGTATTCGGCTCGGTTAGGCTCGCGAATCCAGAGTATGTATATATCTCATAAATTTTCACATATAACCTTCACTATGTATAAAGTTTTACATGTATAAAATGAAAATTTTATAACTTGTACATGTATAAACCTGTAAAAGTACTATACACTTACATTTTAATACGTTTCTATAATTTTGTATATGTATGAACTTATTTATGTACAAAATGAAAATTTTATTAGTAGTTCTAGACCTGTGTAAGAACATAAATATCTAATATTCTTTACTTTTTAAGGCTCATGAACAAGTTCGAGTTCGACTCAAACCTAGGGAAGCTCGGCTTGAGCTCGGCTCATCAAATTTTCGTGGAGTTTGAACTCGGCTCGAGTTCGCTTAAAAATTTAATGAACGAACCTGAACACTCTAAAATTCAGCTCGTTTGCAGCTCCAAGTAGATTGTTAAGTTTCTAATCTAAAACACCCTCTAAGATCACAAACCACCCTTACGAGACCAAGTGATTAGCCTTGAGACGCTTACTTGTTTGGTGTGATGCCCAAGGTTCTAGTGTCACTGCTGCAAGCTCTTGCTTTCCCTTCTCATTTTCCCCTCCCAACACTGAGCATGTGCTCGCATACAATTGCGAGAACAATTTGAATAAAAACCAAAAAATAAGCCAAGTAACTTATAGCTGAAACCCTCTCTGCGATGTGTAAGCACTCGATCAGTGGTTTCGCTAGAGAGCAATTTTTTCCTCTTATATTTAAGGAAAGCAGAAACCTGAAGATCTCAAATTCTATGATTGAGATTGCCGGTATGGAGAGCTTAGGTGCGCAATTTATACTGGTGGTCAAAAAGTAGTCTTTTCGAGGTTGGTTCTAGACACATTTTATGAGAAAGTGCCGTGCATAATAGCGACCGGGAGAGGACAACCCAATATTGCAACCAGAATGTTCGTGCATAAGCTGAGATAGATTGCGATCCTTTCGGTTTGCGAATATTGCTTACATACAAATACAGATCTAGG
The DNA here is from genome assembly GCA_016920895.1 of Vaccinium myrtillus. Classification (NCBI taxonomy): domain Eukaryota; kingdom Viridiplantae; phylum Streptophyta; class Magnoliopsida; order Ericales; family Ericaceae; genus Vaccinium; species Vaccinium myrtillus. The sequence goes on along the minus strand of CM029275.1, from coordinate 26,306,420 downwards.
ATACTGGCTTACGATAAGAGTTTTCTATGTTTTCATCCCTTAAAACTATCCCAATTTTTTCTGTGGTCCTAAAACTATTAAAACCCCTTATGTCATCCCTCCACTATGTCCTTGCAACATATTGAGTCCAATTGGTAACGGCAATAGTCTATTTGGACGGAAAATGAAGCACGTGCGATTTCCCCTAAACATGAGGGGGCTGAAATGCTATTTCACCCTCAGATATTTCATCCCTGTTCCAGTACTCCCCCCTCCCTCTATCTCGCTCTGTTTCTCTATTCTCTTTCCTCCCTCTCCCTCTCCCTCTCCCTCTCTCTTCTCAATGTTTTTGGGTATGAATCACCCTCTGAAAACAAGACAGCTAATCTTCATTTAACTTCTAATTGCATATTTGAAAAATATTTGCTAACTGAAAATATCTACAAAGCAAAATGAGAGTTCAGGTTAAGAATGAGCATTACTCTCCTCATAGACTATGTCAACAAACAATTAACTAGTAAATAAGAAAAAATAGCCTCGACGGATTGGGGGTATAGAATTGATGTTATTCACTATATAGTAGTAAATAAGAAAAAATAGCCTCGACGGATTGGGGGTATAGAATTGATGTTATTCACTATATAGTACGTCGATTGTGTGGTAATCGCTCAAAAATTTTCCTCAACATTACTTGAGAGATTATGATGTTAGATGGTATTTCAATGTTTTATCTGAATACATTGTGGCCCCCTTTGGTGTCTTAACTTGTGGAAATTGCATATCTCAACAATTCGCTAAATATACGTGAAATCATACTAATAAAAAAATTAAAAAAGGGGGAAAAAATGCTCTCTACTGAAACCACTAATCGAGTGGTTACACATCTCAGAGAGATGTAGCCTAGCGGAGGCGGGGAGGCTGCTGTGACCAAAGATTCCAGACCAAAGTGGTTACAGTGATACCAGTTTGGTTTATTCCCTAATGGAAGAGGGCATACAATTTCCATGTTAGTTAAACCTTAAAGAAAACAGCAGTCCGAGCAACAGCCAGAGGATTAATAAGATAGTCGTGCTATCGCATTACTCAAATAGATTAAAAATGGGCTGTGGACTAAAGGAAAATATTATCAAGTGTTGAAGGTGATTACATTGGCAGTGTATGTATAAACTATATCCCAAGCAATAGAAGGCATATGTGAACTTTACGAATAAGGACGGCAACCAGGGCTACTAGTTGAAAACTAGCACCTAAGAAAACTGATTTCCTAATTACAAAATAAAACATAAATTGCCTTTTCTTCATGAACCTAAAAATTAAATTTACTGCACACTTTTTTTTGATCAATTTACTGCACACTTACATGGTAAAAGGAGCATAAATCCCATACATTTATATGCTGTTGGTAGAGTGAGATGAACGGTTGCGGCTACTTCGATCTTTCCTCAACATGGCCTCGAAACTAGGAAAGCATTTACAGGTTCTAACCTGTAAAATACAATGCCGAATACAGGTATTATGAAACCGGCAAGTTGAATAAAGTTCTGTATAATAAGTTCATAGAATAAACAAAAACTTAATTTCCATCAAATTTGGGAGCAAGTTAGAGATCAAACAAACAATGTTATATATACCATAGACAATCATTGAAAGATATTCGAATTTCGAAAACAAAGCATTGGGGGCAATTTGGACCTCCCCAATGTTTACAAACTACAATCTGATTACTCCAAAGTGTCCTTAGTGTGTCTCCAACGTTTGGTTGCATGTCCCTAGTGCAACGCAGGCCTTGAGGGCGAGCCGGCAAAGCGGCGGCTGCCCCCAAAATTTGGCCCAAAAAAAAAACCCACTTTCAGGTATTGTATAAAAATGTTCTAGTATTTTACCTTTAAAAGAGGCTGCAACCCAGTGGTGCATGGGCGATTCAAATATGTATTAGGTTTAGGGTTTGAGTCTCAATTGTAGCCTAAAACATTGTCGTGTTTCTCAAGTATTTTTTTTTACTGAATTGTGTTTTCTAGCTTTTGTTGATACATATTTCTATAACCTCCCATTGGAAGCTACCTAGGCCCACTTAGGAAGAGCCCTTGTATACAGCTTAAGAATATTTTCTTCATCAACCCCACTTACTTAAATTGACCTTATCAAAATCCATTTAGGTCCAACCTATGCCTAAGTTCGACGAAAAACAAATATCCATAAAGGACCAAAAGTCATTAATTTGAACTACAACAAAATTTAGTCAAACATGTAATTTAATAAACTGACTATCTTGTCAGTGGAAAATGGAACAATAAACAACCGGAATAAATTGCTGAATTAGAGAAAATAACTGTATAAGTGACGCGAGGTTGCAATTTGTAGGGGTCCAAATATACCGAACACCGGATCTGCGTAAAGAGACACCTCTTTGATAGTCTCCGAGAAACTGTCATAGAGGGACTCTTCGGATAAAAGACTCAACATTCACAAAGGGAATAGAGTAGGGGTTCGGCCGATACACCGAGCACCTTACTCACTTTTCAGAGACACCTCCATGAATAATCGCCGAGAGATTAACATTGAGGGACTCTTCGGACGGCGTGATTCAACTTGGTTGAGAGAAGCAGAGTGGGGTTTCGGACCACTGTCTCGGTAAAGTACCGAGAGCTATCATATATTTGACTTGTTAATGACCTTTCAGGGTTGATATCAAGAGACCTCGGGACGTACCCGAGGGATGACTTAAACCGACTCTATGATTCGAGAATGTTCCAAAAGGTTGAGTGCTGAGTCAGCAGGGCAATTAATGCGGCATGTGCCCGTAACAAACTGTGATCATGACAAGTGACGTCATCCGAACGGTTACGACACGTGTCACGTTTCCACTGGAGGCGTGTGCCCACGGAATATTCTTTCGGGCTCGTCACCGTGACGTCAGCCGAGCGGTTAAGTCACGTGACGAGCACAGCTGTGCTCGTCGGCCAAGCCAAGGCTCACCTATAAAAGGTAGACTTGATCACCTGAGAAAGATACGCATTACTCTCCCTTCTAAACCCTAGATCTACTCTTCGCCTTCTCCGCTTACTTACTTGACCGTCGGAGTTCCGTTCTGGGCACCAAGGTCCAGTCCGGTGCTAACGACGTGCTGAGTGTGCAGGCTTAGGCGTTATTGAAGAGCAGGGGTAACATCTCCGTCGTTGATCACCGCCAGGAGGGACTACAGGAGAAAGAGGGCTCCACACAATTCATTCAGTTATTTTTATATTACAACTTCAGTTGTTTTTTTCTTTTTTGGGAAAATTGGTTATTGCAAAATTATGATGCCAAAATACCAAATTATATTGTTTTACATTCTTGAAATGATAACTTTTGGAACTTTCTTATAGAAATAATTAGGAACGCCTCACAAGTTCGCCTTGGGGCCCAAAAACTCATGGCAGCGTTGCCCTAGCATGTCCCCAAGTAGTCCAACTGAAATTGTATAATGAATTTTTTTTAATGTGTCTGATAGTAGATGGGGTGTATGTGCTTTCATGCAGGTAAGAGCATGCAAGAAAGGACAACCAGAAGGACCACCACATGGACTACAGACATTGAGTTCCACGGATAAGGTAGTCTTCAGAACAACTAAACAAAATATGAATAAGTTTCTAGAGACCCGCAAAGAGTTTGTCACATTTCGTCGATTGCCTTCCTTCTAGGTCCAATTGAACAGATAAGTTCATTATAAAGGTTCACTTACGCCATGCCGTTGTTTTTTATTCACAAACATATATGTTTATGCACATATACACACACATATATAAGCACATAGATAAACAGAAAGAAGGAGATCCCTCTTGACTATGTTTAGAGAGAGAGAGAGAAGAGAAACCTTCCAACCACTCTTGTGACCGATACTGCTATAGATAGTCTCCAACCTAGAAATTATTTGCCTGAATGTAGGTCTCTTTGCTGGGCTCTCATTCCAGCACTCCTCAATCAACCTATGCCAATGATATAGGATTAAGACTGCTATTAACGTAAATATAACCTCAAAAAACCAAGAGAAAAAGGCAAAGATAACGAGACATGAACCCATGTATGAATATCTGGATGATTTAGTATGTCTAGGCATGGCCCAACCATGTAAATAATGTTCTTTGTGCATATTGACATACCTATCTGCAAGTACAGATTTACAATTCTGAAGCTATGCAAGGATTAATAAAAAAAAAATGAAACCATGGAAATGACGAACAGAACTCAAGTTGATGGAGCTGTTTGCAGTATAAGTAGGTGACATTAACTACATAATAGCTGCTTCTCTAAAAAAGGAAACGGGAATTTCATAAGGTACTTTGCCCTTAACATTCCACCAGTAATATACTACTACAACAGTACAACCCAATTTTCGGTTTGAGAGACTCAGATAGAATATAAATTGCAGCACTGAAACCTGTCATTCTCATCTACAACACCAATAGCTACCAAAAACGTTTTCTGCCAAATGTTGCAGCTACGATGCCCTCCCAATTTCACTATATAAAAATTTTCTTTTTGTTTAGTTGGACGGTCTTTTCCTTCACTTCTTGATGAAAGATGCACTAACGGGAGATATGCCCGTGCACTTTTGAAGGAAAATGAGATTATCTAACACAACAACAGGGAAAAGAAACAAGGCATATATAATTGAGAAGTAGGAAGTTCTTGGAAAAAATGGAAACTCATTAAACCAAGATGCCAAAGGCCAGTTTAAGTCAGAAAGTGAAAGATACTAATATAATTTTTGTTCACCTATATAGTTGACTCCCATTAAATTGCTAATTAAATCAATAAATTGAAAGTTAGGTTTAAACAAGTTAACAACCCCTGCTGTTCTAAGTTAAACTCACAACAAGAATACTGCAATATTCTTTCATGTCACATGACATATAATGACTCGTGTATTAATGACATGTGCATTTCCATTGAGACAAACAGTAGTTACCATAGCAATTGTTGGCAATTATCCTACCATAACTGTACTATTATATCCTGTGTTGCATGAGACAACTTCTAGCAAAAGACGTTACTAATTTGTTTTGTATCGTTCCTATTGTCTTGATTTTATTTTTCTCAAAAATGTGGATTCATGTCCGTAACGTGTAGTAAGTCCCATGTAGTGTTTGTCCACACTTCTTAGCTGGAACTAGGCATCACACTTTACTATCTTCATTTAAGAAAAAGAATAGTTAAGGGCTGAAAATGTCATGTGATCAATCACAGATATTATTTTAGGGGAAAAAACCTGGTGTCTACAATTATCAAAATGAAAATACTAATCATACTTTGGAGATAATAGTGATAGAAGTGGATAACATCAAATACAAAGAAGTGCAATAAAATGCTATGATACATACAAAGTAAGATAAAACTTTAAAGTACGTTTTGCAGACAACAAGAAGAGACACATAGACCATACTCTTTAAGTCCATGGGCATAATGCTGAGCTGGAGCTCGAAAAGGAGGGCGAACATTTGCGGCGTACGCTTTAGGGACTTCATTTTCTTGCTTCGAAGAAAAAGGGAGGCAGCCTTCAATCATCTAAGTTATAGAACATAACCAATTCAAACTTATAAGCCTATTATGACCAAGGAATTTGTCAAAGCATTAGCTGGAATATTTAAATTCCTTTCCAAATAATTAACTGGGGTTATCAAGAAAATAAATCATATGAATAAAATTTGTTTTTCAAGGAAACAATTTAATCTTCCGATCTTCCTACTGGGGACATCGGACATCCTCCAGTAGTTCTCAAATGAGTAACAAACAGGGCATCAAGAATACCAAAAAGAAAAGATTGATGGGATATCTTTGATCCCTTGGTGCTTTTATGACATTGTTTCCTTTGATTTGTCTTCTGTCAATTAATGTTCTTAAAACCACCAACAATTACAATCACTTTATTAACTTTCCTTTTCAATGAGAGTTGGCCATGGAGTCACGAATCCCTGGCTTCCATCCTTGAATCAAGCTTTAGTATTTGGTCACAACCTAACTGGCCACTGTCAAAGAAATGTCACAGCATGGAACTTGGTGTTGAATGATGCTTTTGTTGAGATGACAGAAATCATCATTGGTATCGATCAAGTGATAAAGAAAGAAGAACGAGAATATTGGAAGAACATAGTCAATTTATTATGCTGAACAGAGCTCCAGTATTTTTTCAATTTATTAAGCTGAACTAGCGATGTTTTCACCAATGGATGTTCAATAAACTATTTGATTATGTGTCGGGCAAGATGGGCATTTGCAATATCAAAGCACCGGCTTGATACAGGATACAGATTGTTACAATAAGTACAATATTCAGTGATTGGTAATTTTTTAGCTCTCTGTAGTTCTACTTTATACCTCAATGCTTTCTCTCTTTCCTTCTAAATCTTCTCCTTTTCCCTTTGTAATCACAAACACATAAAACAAACAGTACCAACGCAGGGCTGGCATGACTTGTTTTGTTCATTCTTTCTGTAAGCTGTACATGGCTGTACCCAAATGGGGCCTTTCTATTTAACCAAGTAAGAGGTGGAATTGATTTACAAGCGTTTTGGATCATATCCTCAAAACATAAAGAATTTGAAAAATAAAAGGTTCTTTCATTTTATTTTATTTGTCTTTTACCCACTACACACACTAAAACTTGAGCCAATAGGTAATAACTTTACCAGCTTGTATTCCAAATTTTAGTATTTGAAAACATATCATCTCTAAAACCAAATGTTACTTAGGGTGGGCTGTAAAAACTTCAAGTGTATGCAACCAACATCTCAGAACATCGAGTGCACAATTGCAGTAAGATGCGAATCAAAGGTTGTCAGGATCAGCATTTCTGGAGATTAGTGAAGACTAAAGAGAACCTAACAAACCATTACATTTCTGCAGTATGCAAAAGGAATATCAGTTGGACGAGTTAGCATTGAACTCAAGGTACAGATTTTCTCCTCTTCACAATGAAAACTTCCAAAAAGGGCCGCGCAGATCAGAAGCATTCATATTATCATTATGTGTTTAAACATGAACCAGCAAATTCACAAGATTGATAACAAACATCCAGCCCATGGCAAAAAAAAAAAATCCAGTACAAACCAAATTACTTAAGCTACATAATACTTACCTCATCTGATGCTTGTATTTAGTAAGATTCACCCTTTACATGGGGAAAATCACAATGACCTCAGTGTTTGTCTCTTACAAAGGTTATACACTCAACTTTATCCCTTGCAGTCATGCACTCCTAGAAACCATCCTAATCACCAATGCCTTTATTTTGTTTGTAGCTTATTAATCTACATCCATTCAGATCTTCGTCTTCTCCTTCATCTGAATCACCATCTTCCTACTCTACTGGTTCCCATTCACCATCCTCATCTATAAGAATGTGTAGTTGATGATTTTGTACTCTGTCATTAAACTTTTGTGTGCTTTGACGTTTTGGTAGTTGCCTTAGGAATTTAGAAAGGTAGCAACCCAAGTTCTGATCCAGTTCATTACACCACATTAAGTGCTCAGTAGACATAAAAAAATTGGACAACTCTGATTATACCATGCATAGGGGATGCTTAAGAGCACCCTTCTTGCGCCTTGCACTTAGCCCCGAGGTGAGCGTGTTTCATGCCTCCACTGCGCTTTGCTACCCTCACATCGCTTTAGCAAGTTGAAATGCAATATGCATCTTGCTTAGAAGCATCCTTTTTAATACATTGCAGGCTTTGTAGCACCGACACGGACACACGACACGACACCGACACTCCGACACGTGAATTTTGAAAAATTGGAGGACACAACACATTGGGGATAGGTTTCAAAAAAATATTTATTTATTTATTTAGTTGAATAAACAAAAAAGGTTCTAATTATAAAAATGTAACACCATATAGCTTAAATCTAAATTACTATAACATCATTCACACAAAGTATTCCAACAAAAAGTGTTTCCCCATAATTAATTAACCCTCACATGACACATGTCACACAAAAAAGAAAGACTTTTCCAAGCTTTAACAAGTGTCTACCATATTGTTTAACACCACCTAACATGTATTGCGAGTGTCTCGAGAGTGTCCTGAGAGCGTCCAAGTTTTTTTTAAGAGTGTCCCTAGAGTGTTCAAACCAAAAACGTTGGGAAAAAATAAGACATTTTGGATTTGAGTGTCAGACGTGTCTGGAGAGTGTCGGTGACCAACAAGTGTCCGACCCCGGTACATGGCCTCCAACAAAGTGTCCGTGTTATATAGATTGTGGGGCTTTGAGTTTGGTTCTATAGATAGACTGAAAAGAGGGAGGAGAGACAGGACATGGGGTTACAATTGCCATTCCAGTGTTAAAGGGTGTGGCGTCAGCAAAATCCATAGACACAAACCTCAGAAGTGCTAAGGTATTAGTCATAAACCTCAGGTCAGGAGCGCCGTGTACTTTACACAATTATGCAAAGTGCAACATAAAGATGACCACATCGATTTTTCATGGGGAAATACAATAAAGTAACATATAACAACATCCTATGCCATGATCAGCAAATATTGGACCCAAAGATGGAAAACAAGTGGAGAATGTACAGAAAGAATAACAAATGCTAACTTCCAACGGGAGGAAGGATGAAGGGTGAAAACCTTTACCTCTTGTAAAATAAGAGCAAATGAGAAAACATCCACTTTGGTATCATACTCTTCGTTTTTGAAAACTTCTGGAGCCACATATCGACCTGTCCATACCTACTATTGTTAGTACAACGAGGATAAATTCAATAACAGCTGAATTTTATTCACCAAAAAAAGGATAAGTGTGCTGCCAGTTGGTAGGGATGGCCATCTCGGCCAACCCGTCCCCTCCCCGAATGAGTAGGCAATTCGGGGATTTTTTCGGGGATCGGGTAGGGTACGGAGATTTTTAAAATAAAATAAAATTCGGGGATCAGGTAGGGGATGGTATAGTCAGTCCCCTCCCCAATCCCCGCCCCTCCCCTCCCCATTCCTCTCCCCTCCTCGCATCCCCGTTCACATATATAGGTATATTATATTATAAGTTTGCAAATAACTTGGGTTTAGTAGTTGAGTCTGAAATATGCAGTTCAAGTTTGTTGAAAATATGGTTAAATTAGTTCAATGGTTAATGACTTAATGGTTAAATTACAATGTTTGTCTTTTAGTCTTAACTTGAAAGCTAGTTGCAATGAATAAATGATTTTTTGGTTTTGCTGTAATGGTCTGGATTTTATCTTAATTCTTCAACTGTTTTGAGTGACTTGGTACGTTTTAATTATCTTTGGGAACTACTTTTGTCATTAGTCTTGGATTTTAATCAATCCCCGTGGGGATCTCCATTCCCCGCATTGGAGCAGGGATGGAGGTTAAAAAAAATCTCCGGTCGAAATTGGGGAGGGGATGGGGATTGATGAGTTTGGGGATTGAGGATGGAGGTAGTGGCATCCACCCACTACCCTCTCCATGCCCATCCCTACCACTTGGCAATCTGAACGAAGGTCGAGAGGTTTGTCAAATCTAGAAACCATAAAACATATTTCAAAGAAGGAATTCAGAAAATTACTGCCCTGAACAACTACAGCATACAGAAAACCATGAACATGGCAATTGACAGTTGACACCACAGGAGCATTGAATCGAACTTACAGTGATGCACCAGAAATAGAAAACTTGGCAACATTAACAATAACTTCCTAGTTGCACAGCGTGAATGGTAGCAGGATACAGGGCGGAGGGGAAGGCAAAGGATCATAGAAGCTCCATGTTTGAAAGCGCCAGGGCAAGCGGTTCGGAATAATTTATAAAAATAGAAATATGAAGTAAAAGTAGATAATGTGGTTCATAATCAGTGTGAACTGTAAATATGGTTTTCGGTAATATAAGTAAATGTTATGTTTATTTTTCTTTTATAACATCATTACTTCATATTTTCTCTTGCTTTGTATCTTTTACTTCTATTTCTTTCAAGATTTATAAGCCTAAGAGTTTCTATACTTCTATCCTAGTTGGCAATGGGTTCCTTTCTCAACAAAGCGAGATTCCAAAAAGAGTTTGATTTGGGAGAACGGGAGCAAGGTCTCAGGTGGATTCGCCATCACGATAGGAGATTCCTGCAACTAAGATAACCAACCAAACCAAACTGAGCGTTATGTCCCAATCAATTGGGGTCGGCTACATGAATCATGTTTTTCCATTGAGCTCTTTCTAGGACAACCTCTTCACTTAGGTTTAGTAAGCCCAAGTCCTTTCGTATGACGGCATCCAAAGTCAATTTAGGTCTTCCTCTTCCCCTAACCCTACTATCCACTGCTATCATATCACTCTTCTTGACTACTACGTCTAGAGGTCTACGATAGATATGTCCAAACCACTTCAATCTATTTTCCCTCAACTTATCTTGTATAGGTATAACTCCTACCGTTTCACAAATAGTCTCATTTCTAATTCTATCACTCCTAGTCTTGCCACACATCCACCTCAACATCCTTATTTCAGCTACACTCATCTTACTCACTTGTTGCTTCTTGATAGGCCAACACTCCGTCCCGTAAACCATCACTGGTTTGATAGCAATTCTATAAAACTTCCCTTTCAGTTTGCTAGGTATCCTTTGATCACACAATACGCCTAAAGCGGCTCTCCACTTGAGCCACCCAACTTGGATCCTACGGTTTACATCGTCCATAATCTCTCCATCCTTGCTAAATATTGAACCTCGATACCTAAAATGCTCACTTTTTGGTATCTCTTGATCCTGAATCCACAGTTCTTTTGTTTGGGCCCTTCCATTGTCACTAAACTTACAATGCATATACTAGGTTTTACTCCTACTTATCCTAAATCCTTTGGACTCCAATGCTTCTCTCCAAATTTCTAATTTAGCATTAACCCCCCTTGCAGTTTCATCCTCTAGGACAATGTCATCAGCAAACAACATGCACCACGGAATATCATTCTGAATATATCCAGTGAACTCATCCATAACTAAGGCAAAAATATAAGGGCTCAAAGCTGCAACTAAGATAATTGACATACAATATACTACTACATTAACTCGTCCATAGTTCAATGCATTTGCATGACCTAAATAAGTAACAATATGTTGTTCAAAAAAAAAGGAGAGGAACAATTTGAAAAGAAAACATGTGAATGCTATCCTTAAATTTGCACACTCACAAGAATTGTCTTGACAGGTCAAGGGCCTATCTTCTTTAACTCTGCTGGTTACTTTTAGCATCCTGCTCACTCCAAAGTCTGCAACTTTCAGACTCCCAGAATCATCCCGCAAAATATTTCTGTTATCTTGCTCGTACACAAACATAAAGAGTTAGTCCACTTTCAGGAAATAAAAGAAGAAAAATCGGGCTCTTATTCCACTGTGAATGTGTGTGCATGTTTATTTCATTTAATAAATCATAGCTAAAAAGGCACCCTTCTCTTGCACAGGGGGAAAAAAAAAAGTATATTAAAGAAGACAACTTACGAAGGCTCCAGATCACGGTGGATAATTGCTTCAGGCCTGTTCTCATGCAAGTAACTCATTCCCCTGGATAAATGACCAAAAACAATGTTAGGAAAATGGTCAGAGCTAACCGCTGAATTAGCAAGGTCTTGTGTGAATAAGAACTCAGACCACACAAGACAGGTACTCTAGTGTTCCTGTTAGCTTGAAACTAGTTTTAACAAAGAACCAAAAGCAACAGCTTACTCTGATAAGAACCCCAAACCTTGGTTACTTCCTTTGGTGTCTACCGTAGCCCATATATAAGCCCGGATAGCTCTTTTGTTAATCACACTTCCACCAATATATGTTAATATTAAGAGTATGCTTCAAAGAGCGAACTCAACCTATTTTTGAGGGACAGCTTTCATCTACATCTAAAAGCTAGCGCACGAGAGAGACTTGCTCCTTTGATGAACTAGAGCTTCAGACCTCAAAAAAGGTTTCGTATTTTAGAAGAAAGAAGATCCTCCAAGGACTGAGATTTGTGATAGAGAGAAGAAAAATATTTTTTAGAGTCCACCCTTTGTTCGTGATCTAAACCAATACGGCCGGTAGAAGATTGTAAGGTGTAATCAAGTTCGTATCGTGATTGAATATTTTGTTTGTACAATTCATGTTTAATTGTCCTCAATGTTTTGTTTGTGCCATTAATGTTTGATCGGCTTCAATTTTGCGCGTGTTGTGCGAATTCAAATTAGAGATCAAGTGTTTTGTTCGTGCTATTTGAGAAATCAAAATCCAAGTCGTCACCTTGTAGGGTCATTACAGTATCACTATACAGGAACATTTTTCTGACGTCTAGTCGGTATCAACTATCATAGAGTCTTAGAATTCAGTTCATATTGCATTCCTCAACCATATATTTCACTACACTTCTTGTCCTCCAGACAAGAGCTTCAAATCTTCTCTTCTGATCTAGTCAGTCATGTGAAAATCAATACTAGGCTGCAAAACAAGATAAGTTCTGGAACAAGCTCCTGGTTTGCGCTTTACGAGTTTTTTCTCAACAGGGCACACTTCAAAATTTGTCGCATTAGATCGATAAGGAAAATATATCGAGATGACTGAAATTAGTTTTGTAATTTCTGTTCAAATGTTTGTATCAGTATTATCAATAGGTTCCTATGGTTGAAAGAGGTTCCTATGGTTGAAAGTCATCTTTCGTAGAGGGTCATTTTTTAATGAAGGTTTACACTTCTACACAACATCAATAGCTGATTCTGAAAATAATATTGGCAAATAAAACAGGAAAATCCTCAATATTTCCTACCATATACTGTAATGGAATGATAATGTACTCCATGGAAATTATTCGTGACCCGTTAGTCTACAGTAAATAAAAAAAACCCAAGGCCACACAACTTCTGGAACCAGCTCCTGTCTTGCGCTTCGTGACTTTTTCTTGATCCATTATGAGTCAACTGTCAACCATTGTCTGACATTGTCTATAAAATGTGACTATGAAGCAGTATGTTACCTGTTCTATTGCCCCAAGCCTGTCTTTCCCTCTCGCTCTCTCTTTTGAAGAAACAAACAAATAAAAATAAAGAACCTACAGTTCCCAATGCAGGACACTAGTTTCAGATATTCTTTAAATGTTCAACTACAGGAACGTTCAAATTATCAATGACAACAGGATTTAATTCAAAAAGGAATTAACAGAAAGAGACAGGTCTGCCAACAAAATCTTCTTAACAAAGCATGTCAAGCGAAGGTGACGTCAAAAGCATGAACCCAAAAAAAAAAAAAAAAAAAAACCTTGCAATATCCAGCGCCAATCTGACAGCTGCGGCAGCTGATAGGGCTCCTTTTCTCTTCAAATATGCACGAAGATCACTCTGCAATTTACAGAAAGATAAATAACATGGACTATAACTTGTACCAGTAAATTTTAGCAAGAGAACAGCTCCAAGGGTAGCTTGAAAACACAAATTGTAAGAGTGACAAAGTCAGCAGTTCAACTCTCTCATAGAAGTCGATTGAACAAAATGTCAGCCAACTATAAAAGTGATAAAATCCAAAATGATTACATCAAAAACAAAATGGTGCATGCACCATCTAAAGATCCTGTTATTATTTTTACATCAAATTGACTTCATCCAGTTAAGAATCTTCCGGATGGCGATGTTGACATAACTCGAGTTATTTCCAAAATTTGTGGGAATCGCAGGAATCAAGTTGATGTTGAATCGACAAAAAGATGATACACTGATAATTGATAACTACTTCTAAGTTCTAACCATTAAGGTAGTATACACAAGCTATAACAAAGGGAATGACAATAATTAACAAAAAAATAAATGGGACACCATCAGAAAGCTCATGAGCTGTTATCACAAGGCATTAATAGCCAGAAAAATCGTAACACCATGATAGCAAAATCATATGTATATCAAAAGCTGAAAAATACATTAAATGGGTAATTGACGATAACAAAATTGTAGATCATCAGTTGAAACTTGATAAGTACTTGCAAAATGAGAAAAAAACCTTGGGTAAATATTCAGTCACAATCATCATTGGACTACTTTGAGTAACAGCACCCAAAAATTGAACCACGTTTGGATGCCTTATCTTCTGAAGCAATGCAAGCTCATCTCTGAAAGCCCTCCTATATAGAATCACGCATTTCAAGGTAAAGCTAAAATGAAGAGAAAAGATTCCAGAAAATAATGTAAAACCACATTAATTTCAATATATAGACAACTCACACTTTATCCTCATCAGCAGTCACTTCCTCCCCAAGCTTTTTTACAGCAACTTCTATTCCTCGCCATGTAGCAAGGCAGAAGGTTCCCTGAGATAGATTTCATAAGATGACTTTACCTAGAAGAACAACTACTTGCAAGGCAAAAAAAGATGCAAATACATGATGGCTACAACAGAGTCAGTAGATCAACAATCTTGAGTTCAAAGCTAACAATGAGATCAACAATTTTTCTACTAACCTTCTATCTGTTAGTAGTCTCACCCAATCCTTAAATTGCTCCGTAACATTTTTTCCTACACATTGTGTCTTTCAGGAATTGGAAACGGAGAGGATGATTGGCAATGGTAAAGCTCATGGGGGCCTTTATTTCTTGGAGTCTGCACCTAATCCAGTTTGTCCACCTTTGTCATGTGGTCAAGCTCTTGAAGTAGATAAAGGTTCAGCTTTTCCTTTGTTGCATCAATGGCATCGCAGATTGGGTCATCCCTCTTTTCGAATTCTAGAAAAATTGTTCCCTAGTTTAGCTAAGCAATGTCCTAGGAGTCATGTTTTTGGGAAGCTTGTGAGCTTGCGAAACATAAACGCTCGTTTTATGCTCCTATTAACCAAAGGAGTGCTTCTCCATTTATGGTTATTCATTCTGATGTTTGGGGTCCTTCTCCTATCACGTCTCTGTCTGGCTATCGTTGGTTTGTCACCTTTATTGATTGTTATTCTCGTGTCACTTGGGTGTATTTACTAAAGGCCAAAAATGAGGTTTTTTCGTGCTTTAAATCTTTTCATCAAATGGTGCGTACTCAATTTGATGCTAACGTTAAAGTCCTACGTAGTGATAATGGGACTGAGTATATAGATGGGGCTTTTCAGGCATATCTTAATGACTCTGGCATTCTTTTTCAGACTTCTTGTGTTGGCACTCCACAACAAAATGGAGTAGCAGAACGCAAGAATCGCCATCTTGCTGAGGTAGCCCGCTCTCTATTGTTCACAATGAATGTCCCTAAACATTTTTGGGGCGAAGCTGTCCTTACTGCATCTTTTCTTATCAATCGCATGCCATCCAGTGTTCTTTAGTTCCAAACTCCTATCAAGTTCCTCCCTGGCTCTTCTCGGGTCTCATCTCTTCCACCCCAGGTCTTTGGTTGTGCGTGTTTTGTTCATGCCCCTAAGCACCCTGGTGGTAAGCTAGATCCCAAAGCCCGTAAGTGCATTTTCCTTGGCTATTCTCCTACTCATAAGGGTTATAAATGCTATGACCCGCACTCTCGCAAAACATATGTTTCCATGGATGTCACTGTTTGGGAAACAGAATCCTTTTATCCTCTGTCCACTTCATCTCTTCAGGGGGAGAATGATAGACAGGAAGAGATGAGGGAGGAAGAGATGTTGACATATTATACTCCTGAGTCGTGGTCTTACCCTTTACCTTGCCATGGTGAGGGGGAGAAAGAAAACTCAAGGCAAGAACCTTTATTTGCAGAAAGAGTGGAACATGATGTTCGGGAAAGACTGGATAGGCCAAATTTGCAAACCTTTTCTCGAAAGAGAAAAGGCAAGTCTACATGTGCAGTACCACTTTGCCAATCTCCATCACTTACTCCAGTTCCTGACTCTTCAGCTGACTCATCTGGTAATGATTTTTTCCTATTGTTGTTGATGATCTTGATACTCTTATTGCTCATAGAAAAAGAGTTAGATCGTGTACCCAACATCCTATCTCTCAGTTTGTTTCATATTCTCGTTTATCTCCTTCATATTGTGCATTTGTCTCTTCTCTTTCTTCTACATCTATTCCCCAGGGTTGGAAAGAAGCTATCATAATACCTGAGTGGAAAGAAGCTATAGTAGAGGAGATGACAGCCTTGAAAAAGAATGGCACCTGGGAATTAGAGACTCTTCCAGATGGAAAGAAACCAGTGGGATGAAAATGGGTGTTCA
Source organism: Vaccinium myrtillus (assembly GCA_016920895.1). NCBI lineage: Eukaryota > Viridiplantae > Streptophyta > Magnoliopsida > Ericales > Ericaceae > Vaccinium > Vaccinium myrtillus. The sequence continues at coordinate 26,290,309 of CM029275.1, read as the reverse complement.
TTGTAAAGCATAAGGCAGATGGAATGGTTGAGAGATATAAAGCCAGGCTTGTTGCTAAGGGTTTTACTCAAACTTACGGCATTGATTATGAGGAGACCTTTGCTCCTGTAGCCAAGATGAATTCTGTTCGGACCTTGCTTTCCTGTGCTGCTATCTTGGATTGGCCTCTTCACCAATTTGATGTGACAAATTCATTTCTCCATGGTGACTTAAGAGGAGGAAGTGTACATGGACATACCACCGGGTTTTTCCTCTTCTGCAACAGAAGGAAATGTGTGTAGGTTGAGGAAGGCCCTCTATGGGTTGAAGCAATCTCCTAGAGCATGGTTTGACCTTAGTTGCACGAAGCGGGAGCGGGTGCGGGGGAGCGGAGGCACCTAGAAGTTCCCAAGGATGGGAGCGCTTAAGGAGCGTGTATAGATTATATCTTTAAATACTTGACCATTGAAGGAAAAGTGATACTTATTGAGTATTTTCTCTATCTTAAAGGGTAAAATTTTTGGAAGTTACATATTTTCATTTTGTAAAACTTCTTGACTCATATGATTTTCATGTTCTTATTTCCACACCCTTAAAATATGAGAATAATTGCCTTAATGGCCTGATAAGCTCCCATCCTAGTTAGGAGCGAGCTCCCATCTCGAGGGGAGCGAGCTCCCGTCAAGCTCCCATCTTGGGAGCGCCAATTCGAGCTCCCGTCTTGGGAGCACACCCATTTTAGAAGGATCCTGCAACTAAGGGTTTGACAGGTTTCTCAAAGCCATGTTGAGATTTGGATACAAGCAGAGTCATGCTGATCATACTATGTTCATCAAGAGGAGTAATGGTAAGATTGCCATTCTTATTGTTTATGTGGATGACATAATCATGACAGGTGATGATGTAAATGAGATTGTTAGCCTTAAAGCTCTTCTTGTTCAAGAGTTTGAGATTAAGGATTTGGGGTCTATGAAGTACTTTCTTGGAATGGAAGTGGCTAGATCCGACAAAGGAATTTTTATCTCGCAAAGGAAGTACATCCTTGATCTCTTGGAAGAAACTGGTATGTTGGGATGTAAGCCAGCTGACTCTCCCATTGAGGCCAATCATCATCTTGGTAGCAACATGGGGGAGCATGCAGATAAGGAGAGATATCAGAGACTTGTGGGTCGCCTAATATACTTGTCTCACACTAGACCAGATATTTCCTATGCTGTGGGAGTTGTAAGCCAGTTTATGCATGGCCCTCGTATTGTGCATCTTGATGCAGTTTATCGTATCTTGAGGTATCTCAAATCTGCCCCAGGTAAAGGAATTTTGTTCTCTAATCATGATCACTTGAAATTGGAAGCCTTTACCGATGCAGATTGGGCGGGTTCTATTGATGATAGGAGATCTACCTCTGGTTATTGCACATTTCTTGGAGGAAATCTGATTACTTGGAGGAGTAAGAAGCAGTCAGTGGTAGCTAGATCCAGTGCAGAGGCTGAATACAGAGCAATGGCTCATGGTGTTTGCGAGATTTTATGGCTCCAAACCTTTTTACATGATTTGGGATTCTATGATGCTAGTCCTATGAAGCTTTACTGTGATAATAAGGCTGCCATAAACATTGCCCATAATGCTGTCCAACATGATCGAACGAAGCATATAGAAATTGGCAGACACTTTATAAAAGAGAAGCTGAGCAACAGTCTGATTTGCATGCCTTTTGTGAGATCTGAAGACCAGTTAGTTGATGTATTTACTAAGGGTCTTAGTAGTAAAAGTTTTCACCCCATTGTGTTCAGTGTTCTAAAACTCGGTCAACTCGGCCGAGTACTCGGCGAGGACTCGCTGGAAGGTGCCTCACCGAGGCGACTATGGCCTGGTCGGTGGAGATACTTGCTGGAAGGTCTAGGCGGAGACTAGTCGGACTTAGTCGCCGACTAGTCGCTGGAAGGTCTAGTCGCCGACCAGCCAAGTCGGGTATAAGTCGGACCTAGCCGAAAAAAATCGAAAAAAATCGGGGGTAAGTTTTATACAAACCTGATTCATAAAAGGTAAAAACACGACATATATTCATCAGACGTCGTCTTCGTAAGTCACCTCTCCTCCCACTTCGATTTAGGGCTAGTAACTTCATCAGAGATTCAGAGCACGTTCGATCAGTGGTCGTCGACTTCATCAGAGGAAGTTCGATCAACAGTCGTCATCTCCTTAATCGCCTTAATCAGAAAAAGCCAGAAAGGTCGATCTCGATCAGTCATGGTCTCTCTCTCTATCTCTTTTTCATCGATCAGAAAGAAAAACTCTGTGCAGTGTGCATTATTTTTATGTGTGCAAGTAAAAAGGCAATACAGCTGTCACTCCTACTCCTGTACAGCTGTGACTCAATTACGTTAATTACACTTTACCCCAATATTTTTCAGAAATATCACATTTACCCCAGAAACTATTAAAATTTACAATTAGACCCCTAAACGAGTAATTGTTGGGCTGAGAGTACTCGAGCTGGAAGCTCGAAGGTCCCCGGCCGCCCTGGGAGCGCCTAGCGAGTTTTAGAACCTTGATTGTGTTCAAGTTGGGCTTGATAGATATCTTTGCACCAACTTGAGGGGGAGTGGGGTTCATTTGTCATGTATATATTTCCTAGGGGTAGTTTAGTCCTTTGTATCTTTGTCCATGTATATCTTAGTGTAAATCCCTAATTATTCAGGATCAATGAATTACATTTGAAGCTCTCTCTCTCTCTACGATAGTTCACACCAACTGATCTCCGACTTTACGGCTATGATACTATTTGACATTACCAATTACCCAAAAGATTAACTAGAATATGGGCCCAACAACGCAAAAAGTAAACCCACCACCACATCTAGTGCTGTCTGGCATGTGGATAAATCAATATCCATAGTTCCATACACAGAGCAAAACACTAAGTAGAGGGCAGAGTACTCCAAACAAACAACTGCTAATGGAGACAGAGAGACTTGAACCCAAAACATCCCATCAACCAAAGCTTTGATATCGTTTTACATGGTATGGTTAGACCTTAGGTGGGACTTCGCTTGAAATGGCTAAGGGCAGAACAGTCGTACAAATGATCTACTCCTTTAAGTGCATGAACTGCATCCCACAGAATGCATGACATTGTCACTATGTAAACATTATGTCACAGGTCGTGTTCCAAGAACTTCAATAAGTTCACCAATGTGTCTGCTAATCTTTAGTAGTCTATTTGATATTATGGATGTAATCTACCACTTAAGACACTTTGAAGAAGCGCCGGACATGCTTCATGAGTTTCACATATGAAAAATCTCCTTCATGGAAGTGTATGTACTCTGTCATTTCATGCAAACCTACATAAATGTTTTGTAAACTAGTTCCTTCCGAGATTGAAGAAAATTTGTTTTAATTTTCTACCAAAGTTGTTGTCAAATGACCAAGTACAAGAAAATAGGTTTCACTTTCCTTTCCTTCATTAAAGTTTTCCCGAGAACAACTTTTCCACACAAATATTTATACAGCTGAACAAATCCCTATATGCTAAACATAACACCTTAATGACAGGTATAATAAGAACCAAACATTTTAGACAAGACCATACTTGAAGTTAGACAGTCAAATTAAAATATATATTTGTTCAAGAAATTGGTATTCTTGTTCAACTAGTCTTGTTACCTTAGAGTAGTTAAAAACTAAAGGGCACCAGTTTCCCTAAAGCACATTACAATTCAACAACCAATACGAGACGTATGAGGTTGTAACAAGTCAAAGCACAAATGATTACACACAAATATTGAGATTGTCCAAACTAAAGTACATCAATTTTGGGATACCGTTTGTGCTCCCATTAGAAAGGGAAGGTTAGGAGTGAGGAGGCTAAAGTTGTTTAATCAAGCCTTGTTGGGGAAGTTGCTTTGGAGATTTGAGTGTAAAAGGGAAAAATGGTGGAGGAAGGCGATTGCAGCAAAGTATGTTTGTGGATGGGGAGGATGGTCCTTCCTTTCGGGGGCGACTGCAGCATAGAGTGGCGCTTTGGAGGGGTATAATGAATGGATGGGAGGTATTTGTCAAGTTCATTCATATGAGGGTTGGCAACGGGAGAAGGTTTTAGTTTTGGGAGCATGTGCAGTGTGGGAATGCGAGTTTGCGGATGCTTTTCCATGTATCTATCGTTTGGCTTGCAACAAGGAAGCATCCATTTCTGATTACTTTAGTTTGGGATATCCGATTGCAATGGGAGATGCTTTACCGAGAGGTAGAGGATTTGATGGCTTTGATTTCCAGAGTGCCAGAGTGTATGGTATTCAAGGGATAGGAGAAGGAGGGATGAGATACGTTGGAATCTGTCTATATCAATAGAGTTTCAGGTGAAATCATTTTATCAAGCATTATGTGTGGGTGGAAACTCTTTCCCTCCATGGAGAGCAATTTGGAATACTATAGCACCATTGATGGTGAGTTTTTTTTTTTTTTGGTATGGTGTGTGGCCCAAGGCAAGATTCTAACTATTGATAATTTGATTCGAAGGCGGAAACATTGTTAATTAGTGTTGTATGTGCAAAAGGGATGTGGAGACGGTTGATCACCTTTTCATTCATTGCCCAGTGGTGTTGTCTTGGTTTGGTTTTCACTAGGCTATGTCAAGAAACGTCATGGAACTTCTAATTGAATTGCTTGAAGAGGTGCTAGAGTGGGAACGAGAAGGAAGCGTGTTGGGGCCATGATTCCTCTTTGCGTGATGTGGATTATTTGGCGAGAGAGAACTCAGAGATGTTTTGAAGGAGTAGAAAAGCCTCTATTTATAATCAAAAGTTATTGGTGAATAGTTTGTATAGTTGGGACAAGGGAGAATGAAATCTTTCCCTCGACCAAGATTAGTTTGGTCTTTTCTATTCTCATGCTGGTGTATAGGGTCTTTTTGTTGGTGGCCTTTCGTTTGTACATGGGTAGCATTCCATTAATGCTCTCTTTAATATAATTATTTACTTATCAATTAAAAATAAATTTGGCATATCCATATCTTTCAAAATAGCAGCCATCAGATAAGAAACTCCATCCATTCTTTTCAACTTAATCTAGTCCTGCTACACCAGAACATGCTAATAACATGTTATACCTATAACGCGGTAAAATAACAATATGCAAACCCAAAAGGTTGCTTCTATTGATTTCCTTAGAGTAATGATCATCTGAATAAGTCAAATTGCATTGGTGAAGATTTGGCGACGCAAAATCGTAATAAGAAAACAGTCATAACGCAAACAGAAATGTGTTTCAAATGACAATATTACAAGAAAATGCTAACTTGATCTGATATTAATAGCTTGAAAAGATTATAATGTACTCTTCTTATGCACAGAAACTTATGCCGCAGTTTGGGTCATGGGATGTTACACGTTCGAGGTCTCCATTCCACTACAGTACATTGCAATGGAAAAATCCTGATTCCAGGCTAGCCTATATAACGCAAGGCACTAAATACCAAAGGAAGCAGAAGTGCAGGAGAACATAACAAGGGAAAATATGTTATTGTAACTTTGTAACGCACTAAACACAAACGCACTTAACAAAGGAACAAACAACTAGGACCACAATGCTTCAAACCAGAGGGAATAAACATTCAAATAGGCAGAACCATGGCTAAATTCCAGTAGCAACCCAAATAAAAAGAAAATGCATATTACCTTGGTTATGCCAACACTATTTGTGAAGTCGAGTTCCTTGGGATTAATTTCATACTCTGGGACTTGACCGGCATTGTTGACATGCATAGGTGCCGTCTAATTGTCAAATCGTTCAAACAAAGAGAACACCAAACAAACAACATGAAACATATCAACCATCGTCCTTGAGCATATAAGACTCTCAGAGCACCTACACAACAAACACATTGGACATACCAGAGGTTTCGCGCCATGTTTCTCCAAAAGTTTGATTGCATCATGCTTTTTGTAATGTATTGCATCTGCAAGAGGCTGTTAACAATGTTAGCTTGCTCATACATAAGTACGTTTATAGGTAAATGACTTAGCGTGTATAAATCTGCATAATACGTACAATAAATGAGCATAAAATATACGAAAATATAGATATCCTATGAAGGCCAGATACTTCTAGATGTGCTTCATATCCGTATCTTATCCGCATAAGATATCGAAACCCCTCCAATGCTCTCGGAAAGGTATCCCAGAAGTATCCACAATATATTAGTTTCTACTATTTTGGAAGTATCGTATGCTTCTCAAATATTCCAGGTCACATATCCGAACCTCATTCGGGGCCGATCTCATGGGAACAAATTAAACAATAAATGGAATTTGATTTCTAAATTGAGTTTGTTCAACCACAAATAGATTCCGCAGCATCGGCAGTTTTAGCAGAGTAAAGTGCCTTCTTTTCTTCGATTTCTCATGCAGAGAATACCCATTAACCATCTGTTAACAAAGCTGAAGCCTCTTCTCAATCCATATATCTATAACCTAATAACCGAATGTCCTTATATGTCATATGGGAATTGCATAAAAGTCCAACTATTAAACAAGTAACCAAGTAAACTTATTACCATACTTTTGCATAACCATCCTTGTTTACAATGCTAAATTATATACAAATACTTCTTAATCTAACATATCCTAGCCTTAGCGTATCCTATTTTCAAGATGTTCTCATCCTCGTGGTATCCATATTGTGATGTACTTTATCTGCATTTGTATCTTGTATCAGTATCCATGCTTCATAGTTTGTACCTATAACCTATAGAAAAACAAGAAGTGCGACTTGTGTTGTCTCCTCTCCGCCAACGTGAATACATTTATGTCCATATTTGACATGTTTTCCATGCTAAGAGCATCTCCAATTCTTATCTTTCTTTGACACAGTTTCAAAATCTTGCTAAAAATCCATAAAATTTACTCGAATCTTTGACTCAAAAGTCAAACCTGCATCAAATTGAGTTTTACTCAAATAAAGGGAGAATCAAATTTTCACTCAATTTTTTTAAGAATTTTGCCAAATGGAGAAATAAGAAAAGAACAGATTTTCTTAAGTTAAGTGCGTAGAAGATAACCATTGTAGGGTATTATTGAAGGATGACGAGACTAAAGGAAGACGAACAAGCTAATTTGATTAACTATTGAATAAGAAGCATGAGAAGAACCTAAAGAAGAGGGTTTGGGAGGTTCTAGTGGGAGTGGGAGCCATGCGTATATGTTTTCTCGTAGAGAACAAAAGTATGAAGTGGCTAATACACTGAGAAGGATGAAACAAGCTTTAGGACCAGATAGTTTTCCCGGTGCAACCAGAATATTCCATTGAAAGTACTAGAGAGAGAAACTCCCAAAATGGGATACTATTTGAAAAATGGGATACTATTTGATAATTCTATTTCAAAATGATAAAAAGCTATCTAATGAGAACTCTAGACACCTATTTATAGACCACATGAAACTACGTGACAAAATGAAATACAAAACCTAAATATTAATGCATCAGGACTCTCCCTCAAAACAAAGCTTGTCCTCAAGTTGGACAACAAAACACAATTCAATTAAATAAAGAAAACATAAGAATATGCAGCTTCGGATTAGGCATGTAGCTGCATTTTATTGATTAACATCACCCTCATGCAATAACTCATCTTCAACATGAGCTTCCGTTTGTGTACATTCACTGCGTGCGTGCTTATGTGCCAAGAAATCACCCATTTGCCATGCCTCATACAAATCAACACTTCCTCAACATAGGTGACTACACTTGGTTCCAAACATCCCAAAAATTATCAACCATAGCATAGAGAAATTCCAACTTCAAATCGTGCCCAAGATCATGCCCCAAACTTTCTCGAGTGAACACCATTGCAGGATCTTCAAGAGTTGTTTTGGATAACAATGCCACGTAAACTTGCACATCTTGCATCCCAAGCTCCATGGCTCCATGGACAACTTGGAAGACAACTGTTGAGGGTAATCATCAATCTCAAAGTCATAGCTTTCCTCTACCTCACGGCTTGCCTCCAAAACTTGCTAACTATGTTCCCAAGGTGTCGGGAAAGACTCATTGATCGATTGGCTAAGTCCTCCTTCAATACCTTCATCATCCAACTCGTCTTCAAACCCGTCATATATGGGAACACCTTTTAAATCACCACTAGTCTCAAAGAGGGGATCATCTTCAAACTATTCATGTGGGAACTCATCAAAGATAGGAAGAACGTCATCATCAATATCTTCATTAGGAAACTCGTCAAACACGGGAACGTCTTCAAAGTCATTCCCAAGCTCTTCAAATTCTTCTCTAATCGCAAAGAAATGTTTTACTTCAAGAACACCTTCAAGTTCTTCGCTTGGATGTTTATCAAAGGTGGTAACATCGTCGAAATAATCGTGTTTCGTCATATTATCAAATGCATCTGGATTGAGGTTCATTTTCTCCTCAACAAAGAGGGCATTACTTTGATTCTCATACGCATTTTCACAAACGTACAAATTAAAACTAGATTTCCCACATTTGAAGCATTCAAACTTCTCATTTGTAGATGAATTTCTAGCCTCTGAAGTGTAAGGGCTGATTTTGTATTGGGACAGCAAGTATGTCAAATGTTCTTTGTATTCCAATCCCAAAAGACTTCCCGCAAGTCCTATACCTACTAACATTATTCCAAAAAACCAACATTGGCAAAGAGGGTAAGGTAAGAATCGTTCCTTGAACGTTTTCTTCATCTTCTCCCACTCTCTAATGTTTCCCTTGCCTCTCCTTCCTACTATATTGTAATTGTTCCCACCAATCGGAGGCTCTTCCCCGAAGGTGTCGAGAAACTAACTTTACTTCATTTCATCCAAGACAACATAGCAGTCAAATACTGTCTCAAAAGTATTCAACCAATCAACAAACTCCTTAGGAGTGAAGCTTCCATCAAACTTGGGAACTTCCACTGTACCGTTCTTCTCCCATTCATATCCAAACTTGATCGGATTCGCGCTACGCCAATGGGGAGCTAATAAAGAATCGATAATTGATTACCGTCATTCATCTTGTTGTCTCTAAAGCTAAACGTCTATATGTTAGCTTTCTATGGATGATATGTCTTGCTTTGTATTTGGTGGTTTAAACATTGAAATGGTTATGTTCTATGACATTTGAAAGTTTTAAAAGTGTTTGATTTTGTTGAAAGTTTTGCCTATTTCAGAATTCTACTTGTTTAATAAATTGCGCCCCGCTTTGATGTTGGGCGCGCCTCGCGCCAATGCTCCAGGGGACCATTGCGCCTCCGTGCGCCGTGAGCCATTTAAAACACTGTTGCATGTATAAATGATATTTTTAGACCCTTAAAATGAAGTCCTACCATCATCAAGATGGTATCCTGCAGACCCTCTTGGCTAACTTTACAATGTGTGTTTTATACATACACGTATCCATATAATTGTAGACTGAAAGAGAGCCACATAGAGTCAGAGAGGAATTAGAAGTGACTGCCATACCGTGCTTCCCCACCGATCCTGGGGGTCAACCTCTGCGCCATTCTGAAGCAAAAACTCCACGACACTCCCAGAGCCCTGGCACGCGGCAACGTGCAGCGCCGTTCGATCGTCAATATCCCGGTAATTGACGTCGGTACCCGAGTCCAAGAGCTCCTTGATACCCTCCAAATCGCCCTCATTCGCAAGGTACATAAGTCTCACCCTCGGATCAAACTCGCTCATCAACTCCCCACCGTCGCCGTCTCCATGTCCACCTCGCTCCGGCGCCAGCGACGACTGCTTGCCCAAGGTGAACCTCATCGGCAGCGGAGTATTCGAATCCATCGTCGAACAATCACAAGAAGTCGATAGCCTAGCGGTATTTGTAATGGACTGTTTGGACTGTTAAGCCCTCGTGATTTGGATCTGGGTTAGGGGAGAAGAGAGAAAAGAAGACGTGGTAAAGATTTGGTAAAAGCGTTGAAGTTTCAAATCTTTCAGCAGAGGTAGACGTTGACTTGTACTCCTGTTAACAATTTTGCTACCTCTAGGCTTATAAGTTTGGGAAAATGACCAATAAATGGTTTTTAAAACAAATAATACCAATTACATGGTAAGGTTTTCCAAAATGACTGAAATCAATAAATGGTTTTTAAAACAAATAATACCAATTACATGGTAAGGTTTTCCAAAATGACTGAAATCATAACAAGGAAAAAAATATTTCCACATACATGGTACCCCAAATAACTTCCTTGAAATACCCCTCAGTGAATTAAAACTTAACCCCCAACCCCTCTTCCTTGTTCTCTACTGGTGAACACCACCATCTGCCATACCCATCCACCTAGACATGAATTGCCTTTCAAATCCACCATAGAACTTCAAACGAACAAAAATCCAGCCAAAAGATATTGGTTCTACCAAAAAATATCATGGTTCACTGTTTGATTTTCCCTTTTTTACTCGTAAACACGACTCCATTGGGTCTCCGCTGATGGTGAACAACAATAATTTGTACTGCTTGTACAGGTTTCTTACCTTGCATTGTATCAGAAACAGCAACCTGTGGTGTAATTGGTTTTCCCCCATCTACAGTAAAATCACTTCTAATAGGAGTTTTCTGGTTACTGATTCAGCTTCTGTTTCTGGTTTAATTGGAAATATGGCTTTTTGCTGGTCTTCCTTTTGAGAAGGAACCTTTGGTAAAGGCTCTTCGGTCACATTCATCAATTTCCTTTCAAACCGACTATGGAAAGATGATGTGATAGGCCAATTGTGAAGAAAAGTAGTGTTTGTTGAAATGCCCACAAGGTGTTTGTCGAAATGCTCACTTCTTTAATTGCATCCTGGATTTATGTTTTGGAAAAATGATCATTGCTCCTTAACTGAAACAACGTTAAACCTTGAGTTATTGTCTATTTTTCCTGAAACAATATTGCACTTTACGTGAAATATTTTGCACCCTAGGAGAATAACATTGCTCCTTGCATCAACAAAATTTGCACCTTACGTGAAAAAAATGGCACCATGGATTGGGTAAGTAACTCTTGCACCTTGTATGACCAAATTATGCACTTTAAGTGAAATAACATAGCACTCTTTGACAATAATATTGCACCAAAATGAGGACCATTGGGTTGCCAATGTAGTCTTAATCCCACTTATTTATTTATTTTTTTGAATCAACCCTTGCTCCTTGTATGAACAGATGTTGCACCATACGTGAAGAAAAATGGCACCATTCTATCAAATTATGTACTCGAATGAGAACAAATGGGTTGATTTGCACCTTGTATGAAATAACATGCTCCTTGTATGAAAAAATGTTGCACCTTACGTGAAGAAAAATGACACCATTCTATCAAATTATGTACTCGAATGAGAACAAATGGGTTGATTTGCACCTTGTATGAAATAACATGCTCCTTGTATGAAAAAATGTTGCACCTTACGTGAAGAAAAATGACACCATTCTATCAAATTATGTACTCGAATGAGAACAAATGGGTTGATTTGCACCTTGCATGAAATAACATGCTCCTTGTATGAAAAAATGTTGCACCTTACGTGAAGAAAAATGGCACCATTCTATCAAATTATGTACTCGAATGAGAACAAATGGGTTGATTTGCACCTTGTATGAAATAACATGCTCCTTGTATGAAAAAATGTTGCACCTTACGTGAAGAAAAATGGCACCATTCTATCAAATTATGTACTCGAATGAGAACAAATGGGTTGATTTGCACCTTGCATGAAATAACATGCTCCTTGTATGAAAAAATGTTGCACCTTACGTGAAGAAAAATGGCACCATTCTATCAAATTATGTACTCGAATGAGAACAAATGGGTTGATTTGCACCTTGTATGAAATAACATGCTCCTTGTATGAAAAATTGTTGCACCTTGTAATAACATGACTTGTTCTTTGTTTTCCCAAACAAGCACCACAATTGTCCAAAAACTCTCTCATTCGAACAATGTTTCTATCAAATTATGTACTCGAGTCGAATGAGAACAAACTTTAATTTGAGAATTCAGAGCATGAAGCCTACTCTTGCTTATAGAAATTCAGAGCATGAAGCCACAAACTTTAATTTTGTTCCAATTCACTTTAATTTTCGTTTCAGCTGATTTTTGGGTAATTTTCTTTTGCAGATGATTATGAGTGCGATCGAGGCTCTGAACAACTACATGAAGCCCGACCCCAACGCGCCGTGGCGGCGGCCGCCCACCAAAGCCGAGGCTGGCCGCCCAAGGCCAGAGACCCTTCGGCACCGCCGTCGGAGGCGAAACCTAAGGCGTCTTCATCAGGGAGGGAGGCCACGTGACAGGCCGTCGAAGAAGGCGAAGGTGGAGGGAATCGGGATGGTGAAGGGGGCAATTGACGAAGAAGAAGAGTGAGGGGTATTGTCGGTACTGCAAGTCTAAAAAACCATGTATTTGGAATTTTTTTTGTGCTTGTCATGTTTTGGTCATTTGCCAAACCATGGCCATGTTTTTGGTATTATTTACCCTAATCACCATGTTTTGGTCATTTCCCCTATAAGTTTTCCAAAAAAACATTATGTGGAATCCCATAAAATTACGAGTATAAAATCACCCTTCTTCCTATTAGATAAAAGTCAATTCTATTCGCAACCGAGGAATGGCTAAATTCAACCCACTAACATTTAATCAATGGTAGACAAAACTATCCTTGCATAAAAAGACCTTTTTATCCTTAATGAGTGGGACGCAAATAGCACAAAGCAATTAAAAACAACCACAAAAAATTTAGAGAGCTGCTACATTCACACCCGGGTTCCACTCTCGGGTACACTTCCGGGTCAAACACGTCAAAAACGACGTCGTTTTGGACCCGGGTCGCATTATTAAAAAAAAAAAAAAACGAGATTTGAAATTTGGGTCTTCTTCGTTACTTCTCCCATTCCTCCCTTCCATTGTACAACAAAACACAGAGTGCCCCAGAGTCTTTGAGAGGGGCAACGATCCACCTAGCCGACCACATTCTCCACCACCGCTGCCGCATCGCCACCCGCCACCGCCGTCACCATCTCCATCTCCGGCACAATAGCTGCGAACCATACACCGAAACCGAAAGGCCGCACGGACAACTACAGACCAAGAGAGCAATGTGGAGATCACTAATCCCAACTCCATATTTTTCCAACAAGTAATTTTTTAGAGGAACTTAAATTAGGGGGAAAAGATCGAATTAGGGTTTTATTTATTTATTTTACCAACAACTCAAATTGAGAGAGAAAAAGAGACAGACCGGGGGTGGTGGTGGTGGTATTCGGCGGTCATGGAGGCGGCGTTGGTGGTGTGTCGACGGTCGTGACGGCGGCGGCGGTGTTTGTACACAGAAAGCTAGAGATCGACCGCCGTGGAGGTTCGAAATTCGTCGACGTACGGAGGTGGTGGTCGCCGGAGTGGGTGACGTCCTTGTCTGTGTGGTCGACGGCTTAGGCTGCGGTGGCGTAGGTGGTGTTCCATCTGCCTCTCTATCTCTTCCTCTCTGAACGATCGAAATTTGGGAAAGGAAGGGAAGTGAAGCCGTGCTTCGATTTTCAGTTTTTTTTTTTTTTATAATGCGACCCGGGTCCAAAACGACGTCGTTTTGGACGTGTTTGACCCGGAAGTGGAACCCGGGAGTGTATGTAGCATTAACGAAAAATTTACAACCCCCTCTCCATCTTATCTCCAACCCTCTACACAATCATCTGCCAAAAAGAAAAAAATATAAACCCAGATCTCCATCTATCCATCGTGTTCTTCTTCTTCTTCCTGTTACATGTCCTAAAAAATCTCCTTCTTCTCTTCTCCCACGTCTCCATCTCCCACCTCAAACCCTAAAGAACTTTCACTCTCCTCCTCATTCCTCACCTCTCCCTCAATGGAGAATCCAATGGAGCTTTCCATGGAAGGTTCTTCACCTATATTTGACCCACAATGCTCCTTTTTGAAATGGAAGAAACGGCAATGGGGGAAAAAAATTCGATGACAAGCTGCAAGGAGGTCGACTAGGAAATTTATGGGAAGGAAATGATGCTTTGGGAGGCAAAAGCACCACAGAGATAAAGACCCAGATTTTAATTTTTCGTTTTTGGTCGTTCGTTATTCAGATACCCAGTATTGAATTTTAACAATGTGTTCGGATTTTAAAGTTTGAAAGATGTACATTAATTCGGATTTTAAAACATGAATGATATTGTTTGAAACTAGTGGATTTAATTTCCGCCGTATGCTTCATTTTTTTTAATCCGAAGTTGTTTTAAATATTCATAAATTAAAATGTGAACTAAACCAATTACTTAAAGTTTAAAAATCTGAATATGGGAAAACATGGGATGTGTAGATTTACATCAATTATTTATGTCCGGAACGTAGTAAAGAATTCAACTTTTAAAATTTGAATTTGTAACATGTGTTCAATTATTAAAACTTGAACTTTTAATGCTGGTTGGTGTTTCCCACTGATGATGCCTTAAAAGAGTGGATAAAAAGTACCGGTGAACAACATGGTTATGTCATTATCCTCGAAGCAGGAGTCCTTGTTGGTGGATATGTTAACAACTCTTGCTAAACCTAGACAAATCCTAAGTTCCATTAAACATGAAGATCCTAGCACTGCACCACAATCAAAATCGTCTACAATGTACGGGCGAAGCGAAGGATATTTATACTTGTTGGTTTTGTAGATCATCACGCAGCTCCACTATTTCATATTTTGATTTATGTATTATGTGTTTCATTTCAAATTTTAAGTTCTAAATTATTCGTTACGATTCAATTCTATGGAGTTAGTTCACGTGGACCAGTTTGTTGATGGTGAGTCACTACTACAAAAATAGATAAAGGTCTCAGTCATTTAGTGTGACCTTTCACTTTTAATCTCGCATTCAAAATCGTGGTCTATCAAGGCGTAACCAAAAGTCCTGTTTTTTCAATCACGTTTAAAAACCGTGTTAAAAGGCCCTTAAAAACTGAGATTGATTCTATAAAAACGTGATCAATAAGGTATTTAAGATCTCGGTTTACAAAAAACCGTGATCTCTGTGTAGTATACAATCTCAGTTTTTAGTAAAACCGTGACCTTTTAATGGTATTTTAGGTCTCGGTTTATGAATAAAAAAACCGTGGTCTATAATTCCTTAAAATACCTCGTTTTTTAGAAGAAAAAATGTGATTATTATTATTATTATTATTATTATTATTATTATTATTATTATTATTATTATTATTATTATTATTATTATTATTTTGGAATTTCATTACAAAGATCAAAAGACAAACTAATTATTTAATAAGCATGAAAACAATAGTACAGTAACTAAATTACACCAAGCAATCCTTCGATACCAAACTTTTGCGAAAAAGAAATATATTAAACCTTCAATACTACACGTATTGTTCAACATAAAAAGGAAGCCAATATTCGTATGGAAACAAAATAAAGGAAATTGTAGCCCGTCAAATGGACATCTATTAAAGTAGCAAAAAATAAGCATGTAATCTGGGAGTCATAGCAATTAATTAAACTAGACAGCCAAACTAGTAACAATAATCTGCATCACTCATTCGAATTCCTTGTAAAACAGCAGTAGTAATGCATTGAACCAATATCAACATATCATGGCATAGCTGCAGCAAGATAAGCAATAGATGATTGATACAAGGCCATCTGCAAGTAATACAAGAGATTATGGTTAGCAATAGACACACACCTCACCATATCCACAAAGAAAATATAGATACAAGGCCAAAGACAAAAATAAAAGGGGATACAACAACTCTAAGAAGCAGATAAAAAAATAAAGAATAAAGAAAAGAGGACACACACACCTCACCATATTCACTGTCTTAGTCTCATAGCCATCATCCCAAAATAACATCAAATGCTCTAAAACATCGCATTTCAGTAGTTTATCTGATTTTCAGCTTTTAACGTCAAACTCCAGGACTTAATTCATAGTTCCAGCTCTCTGTTTACAATTTCAGCAAAGAAAGAGGAACATCCTAACTAGGTTGGAACCCTACCTTATGCCAGTCATATGCCACACAAGCCCTAAGATAAGAAAGTTGATAGGAGAACAACCTAATGAGAAAACAAGTACATATACCCCAATATGCCAAAACAGTGGCACCAAAACAACTTGGGAGGAAGCTCAAGCTCAAGTTAATGGATATCCAAACCACAAGCACGAAAGGTTCAAGTTGTTTGATGGAGCTCAAGAAGCATTGTGTAGGTTTCATGAAGATAGCTACTTCGGAAAGGACATTGGACGAAGCCGAACCGAGCATTAAGTCAGTGTCAGTGCTTGTACCTCGGTAACGTCATTGGAAGATCAATTCATGGTGGAGCGCAAGGCTAATGTTCCAACTTTGTTCCTTTTAGGAATTTTTCTTTCTAGGTTTCATAACTTGTATTTTGTTGACACATGTATTTGATTCAGAATGAAGTTAATCTTTATGTTTTTTTAAAGACTGTAAGTTGTTAGTTATAATCTATGGGATCCTATGTATTTTCTTTGCTGGAATGTTCATCTATTTGTTATGAGATCATTTGGTAACGCAGTCTACAATGAATGTTCACCATGGTGTGTAAATTCACATTCGCTTGGTTAGTTCTACTGTTACAAATTTAAGGGGCTGTATAGAGGGGGGGAAAACAAGTCCACTCCTAACATAAATCATTCCCATTACTACATATCAGAAGCATAACAAACAAAACCAACTCCATAACTCATGAACTTCATAACTGTGGAAGCAAAACAGTGGCCAAAACATAACTGCATAATTGTGGACCCGATTGTCCCCCTTGTCATCAACGTGCACGACCACGTTGGTTATCTCGAAGTCCATCACGGAACAGATTCTCATCTCCCGATCCGTCTGCACAAACTGTGGGGCATCCCCCAGGATATCCTGGCGAATGTCACGGGACATTCTATCTTCAAATACGTACATCTCATTTGACAATTCGGCATCCTAGAAATATTCATCAGATAGGTAATGCATCCGAATATAATTATGTAGGCCCATTACTATAAGAATAATTTTTTTAGCCTCTTGAAAATCATATTGGCTTGTTGTCTTCAAGAAAGGGTATCTTTTTTTTCAACACATCGAAAGAGTGTTCAACACAGCTCCGTAGCGATGAGTGAACCTTGTTGAATCTTTCATTGCTATCAGTTATAGGCACACTCCTTCGCCTGAAGTCGTCCTGGTGGTACATATAGCCCTTGTACAGAGCCAAGTACCCTTTCGCATTGGGATATCCTGCATCTACTAGTTAGTAGTTACCTAATTCATGAGTAAAATTGAAGTCAATTCTTTTTCATACAAATACATGTACGTTGAATACATAACTTTTGTTTACTTAAGCGGTAAATATATACTGCTTCAATTTCAAATAAGGATTACTTTTTTACTAAAATAAATAAAAAAATTACCGGGAGGTGGGTGGGGGTACCGATTGTCTGTTTTCGAAGTCTCCTCTTTAAAAATTTGACAATCGTGCATTGCTCCTTCATACCCACTAACAGCAAATGTAAAACACAGATTGAAATCAGCAACAGTTAGGACATTGAACGTATACATACCCTTACGACACCAATAATTAGCGGCTTTTTTCGGTGGTGGTTGGCATGGAATGTGTGTACCATCAACTGTGCCAATGCAATCCTGTAATACACCACAATACGTGTTTGTAAAAAACATCGGATTACATGGGGCTTGTTTTATAAGTTTATGGAGGATTACGTACAAAAGTCATGTTCGAGGGTACCTTGAAATGGCAGTATTTTTTGTTCTTCTCCAAAAATGGGCGCCAATGATCATGATCTTGCATTGGTGCAACCCATTTTGCAGTAAAATCTTCCAAGCAGGGTCTTATTTTCTTTATATGCTTTGATATTGTGCTCCCTGCTCTTTGGAACCGATCGTCCGTGTCTTGGTATGTAAACCTACACAACATTTTTATAAAGTAACCCAGAGACTCTCGGGCGTATTGTGCTCCCTGCTCTTTGGAATCGATCATCCGTGTCTTGGGATGTAAACCCACGCAACATTTTTATAAAGTAACCCAGAGACTCTCGGACACCTACACCGTCCGACTTTTTTGGTGGTTGAAATCCATGTTCTATGACCAACTCTTGCTCTAGTTTTTTAAATAAATCCGCCAGCATCCCAAAAACATTTTGACACCGGTCGGGTTGTTGACTATTAATAATATTATCCACCTATTGCTTACCGCTTAATTCATTTGTATCATACGGAATTCTGACCCTCTTTTGCAAATTAAATTAGTTTGCCAGCAAGTAACATTACTATATTTTTGTCCTTACATTCTTCTTCTTCCTCATCTTCTTCTTCTTCTTCTTCTTCTTCTTCTTCTTCTTCTTCTTCTTCCCATCCCGTCTACTTCTTCTTGCACGGATCCCAATCCGTGATTCAAGTAACCAACATAATTGAAGGGTTCCGTCATTTCCTGTTCGCTGTGTTGAAACTGCTATGGTGGATAGGAACTTTTGGACCCCGCATCAAAAGCCACACAATATGGTGCAGGTATATATGCTTCACTACTTTCCCCGACATGGACTGAAGTCCTGTATGGGTTATAGCTGCCCCCAAAAGGGAATGAGGATGTACTCTTATTGCCATGGAATTGTGAAACGTAGGGAGTACCGTAGTGCTGACTTTGTTCTCCAAACTGGAATGACGATCTTCCGGGTTGAAAGTTTTCAGGGCCATGGAACAGGTCACTATTTTCATGAGTTCGGGCACCAAAGGGGAATGAAGATGAACTCGGATCGCGCTGGAATTGGGAAACGTAGGGAGTACCGTAGTGCTGACTTTGTTCTACAAAGTGGAATGACGATCTTCCGGGTTGGAATTTCTTGTGACCATTGAACGAAAACCCGTATGTGTCACTTCGGCCCTGAAAACTTGGAAGCCCCCCTAATAATAAATCCTGCGTCCTCCCCTGGGTACAATATTCTCTTACCAAAAGCGCGTTGAACTAATTTTACTTCACTGATGAGTATATTTTTCAATGAAAATAATTACGGATATTTGTGGCAGTATCCTTTTGGATGGCCATCTACTGGGGCACCCTGAACTGCTCACCTATTCAAAATCTTATTAGGGACATTAAAATCCAGTAGTTGGTTCACAAAAATAGGTTTGAATAGATATATCCCAAACCGCCTTTTTAATACTTTATTAACGGTAAAATGTGTGTTTTCTCAAAATATCAGTTATCTTTTTGCAACAAATTGAAGAGGAATGCCACTTTCTCTTTCATATAATGTTTTTTTCCCGCCCGAATGCCAATTTGTTTTTGTTTTTGTTTTTTTTTTTTGTTTTGTTTTTATTCCCCGGTTTCTTAAACTTTGCTTTGTAAACAAATATTTGGCATGTTGGCGGTTCCACATTGGACAGCATGGTAGGTCTAACAATTGTTTCTAGGAGAGACTTTTTCTTTGCTCAAAAGAGGGTTAAAGGATCAGCCTAGAGTCCAGAAGCCACAAACAACATCTATTTTACTGATTGGTTTCTTTTTTCTTGTTTTTCTATTGTTGTTTTGCTAAATCTAATATCATTCAGAAAACCACGACTCCACAACCATATGATATGATATGCATCTCCTAATCAGTTTCGAATATTCAAAAGAATTTGTATGAAATTAATAAAGAACACAAACTTTTATGAAATTAATATCATGCAAAATTAGGGAAAACTTACGATGACCACAGAAGGGTACTCCAAAGTTTAAACAGGTGCCAGTATTTGAGCACACCAAACATGCAAGTTGTACTGTCAACAAGGCAAACCGACAAACAAACAGTATCACACAACAATACGAAATGTACAGAGCATAGAGTATTGAAATTGGAAACACTTGAACATAATAAAAATAAAAGTTTGTTAGTCATAAGTGGGTGATGGAAATCTAGGGGCAGCCCATCCTTGCCGCGGCCACTGCGGTTTTCCTCAATAGCGGCGAGATTCTTGAAATACGACCATTTATGCCGTTGCCTATCCGTATCGCACTCAAGGAACATTTCTACCTTCCGGATCTTCTCCAAATGCCGCAAAGCCCACCACTGCAGGTCCTCAATTTCCGAATTATCCATGTCACGGAAAATCGGCAAAGCTTTCATGCATCGAAAGGCCTCTGCTCGATGCCCCTTCTCACAGTCTTGGTTGTTTTATCACACAGTTTGGAGGAGCTCATTAATGGAGTCATACAAATCGGCCTTTCTCGCGGAACTCTTACGAGTGCTTCCGTGCGAGGCACTCCCCATCAGCATAGTCATGGTACCACCCCCCAATTTGTACCGCTTTGTAATACCCCAGGTTTGGGGGTAGATGGTGTTTAGTTCCACATTGGTTGTTTACATGAGTTATCTTGGGTATATAAGAAACCATGTGGGCTACTACTAGTATCTTGGGCTTAAGCATTTTGGGCCATGTGGTGTGGCTTCTGGATCAAATCAGGGTACTGGGCAGTGGTCTACATGGGGCGTTACAAATGGTATCAGAGCCCCGCCCTGGTCCAAGTGGTGGGTAGGATGCGCTCTGCCACCACGGACACCAGGGGAGGTTGCTGGGACTATGCAACGAGGACGTTGCATCCCTAAGGGGGGAAGATTGTAATACCCCAGGTTTGTGGGTAGATGGTGTTTAGTCCCACATTGGTTGTTTACATGAGTTATCTTGGGTATATAACAAACCGTGTGGGCTACTACTAGTACCTTGGGCTTAAGCATTTTGGGCCATGTGGTGTGGCTTGTGGATTAAATCAGGGTACTAGGCAGTGGTCTACATGGGGCGTTACATGCTTGTTTGGGGGTTCAAAAGGGTCCTCCATGCCCAACGGGTTAGTTTTGTCACTCTCCAATTCCCGAGAGTCCTCCACATGTACATCGTCCATTCTTTCCTGCGATGTACGTGGTATGTAAGCTCCTTCTCCCATAGCAGTTACATCCCGGAATACGCGCTCCATCAGATCCTTATGCTCCAACCCAACATTTTTGAACTTTGCTGCCTCCTTTCTCCGCTACAAATAACAAAGGGAAAAAAACAAATAAACACAAACACACATACATGCAGCAATATGTCACATAATAAGAAAAGAAGGGAATAGAGTGCCTTTAATCAACTATGGTGTACTTTTAATCAATGTTTGCAATGTATTTTTGGCTAGGCAGCCGTGTGCTTTTCGGTGGGAAGTGGAATGTCTATTGACTTTTTTTGTGGGTAGTGGGCAAAGAATCGTACATGTGAAGTTGTGAAATGGTGTGGGTTTTTATAGACAAGTGGGCAGTGTACATTTGCAATACAAAGATTTTTGTTAGATTTGGTTTAGGGTGTTGTAAGAACCAAACAAAGAAGGTACCATAGTGTTACCTCATAATGGACATGCCATGCCAAAAAAGAAAGGAAAAAGTACAAAAACAAATAGAGATTCCTGAAAAAGGTTACAAATGGGAACAATAATTGGGTGGAAGACATTATTTAGTGCTTGTTCTCTAGGATTTTGGCATCTATAGGTCCTGTGCATGATCAAAAGATGCAATATTTATAGCTTCATAGAGGGAAAGCATGATGAAATAAGAATAACCATATGCCAGTCAAAATGCCAAACTTGAGATATTTGATTACAAATTGTCGTCTAACTTTCTACTTAACAAGTTTTTGGCACCCCCTATTACAGGAATTCAATGGTAGAAGCGTCTTTAGAGCACATCTGTAGTCCTCTAATGCAAAATGGCGTGTGCAAACTGAAATGTTTGTTCCGGTCAGACTCTTCACACATACTTAATTCATTTTTTTTTAGTAGTAACAGACAGTGCAATCAGTGAAGGGAGGGAGGACACCAATTTGGCTTCTTTTTTAAAAATTCAACACCTGCATTTGTTGTACCCTACTGGCCTCTGCAAAACTGGAGCTCTGCTGCCTTACATACATGTGAATACTATAGTAGACAGAATAGTGGAAAAAAATCTTACTTTTATCTGTTCACAAACACGTTTGTAGTGAAAACTACTCACACTTGATTGGAATGTGTAGTACAGTAGACAGAATAGTGGAGAAAAATCTTACTTTTATCTGTTCACAAACTTGTTTGTAGTTGAAACTGCCCTTGGTTTTATTCCACATAATTATAGGGAGGTTGAATACATTTCCAATACATGTGAATACTACAGTAGACAGAATAGTGGGAAAAATCTTACTTTTATTTGTTCACAAACTCGTTTATGGCGAAAACTGCCCTTGTTCTAGATGTGAAAATCTTACTTTTATCTGTTCACAATCTCGAAAGACTTAAAGCTTCAAACTTTATTTCAGGTCTACCGTTTTATCAAAAGTTTCTTATGCTTTAATCTATAAAGTTTCTCAATTTATCCTTTAATCTTTTAATTTTATGAAAGTTTTTGTGTAATATGAGTGAAAATTACTCACTTGATTGGAATGCATAGTGCATAAACCATAAAATAGTAATGAGTTTGTTGAAAGTAACAGAGTAACAATACAAGTGCATAAAATAAAACAACGTGAAAACATAGGAAGATGATCTACGACTAAAGTATTCATTTTATTATGTACTGCAGCTCTAGAATTGAACGTGAAAACGTGTTGCATTTGATTATATACGAAAAGTTGTAGTATTCAACATCCCTGATAATTATGTGGAATAAAACCAAGACTACCGCCTAAGGGGCAGATCTTGAGACTAATGATAAATCGTAACCAAAGGGAAAGATGTTGACACTAATCTAGATCGTAATAGTTCACCATAAATGACCTTTCACACAGTCCCATTGCTCCATCAATGACAACAATCTTGAAGTTATT
Organism: Vaccinium myrtillus; assembly: GCA_016920895.1. Taxonomy (NCBI): domain Eukaryota; kingdom Viridiplantae; phylum Streptophyta; class Magnoliopsida; order Ericales; family Ericaceae; genus Vaccinium; species Vaccinium myrtillus. Next base: position 26,267,511 of record CM029275.1, on the reverse strand, counting down.
CACTTTCTAATCAGTTATGAAAGGAAATCAAAGGTGTAACAAAAACTAATTTAGACAACCTACAAAGGGCATGGTAGCAACATAATGCACACAAGCAGTGGAATATGACCACACAAGCAATGGAGTTTGAGCTCACAAGCAGAAATGGAGTACCAAGTGACACCAACAAGCAATGGGAAGATTTCTACTATCTGAGACAACTAGGAAGGGGTACTTACATTGATCATCAATCCCCACCAATGTTCAGGGGCTGTCACGGTGTTCTTGACGAAATCCCAACCTAGTCCTGCTTGGCTTGGGTCTTCGGTCAGCATTTTCCATGTTGCCCAGTCTCGTTTTAGCTGGTCCCACTGGTTTTTAAGTTGTTGTTTGTTGTACTGCGAGTTGGTCATTGTGTTGAACGCAATTGTGACTCTGAACCATCCGGCCGGGTCCAAAGAATTACTTGCCCTACTGTATTGCTCGATGTCGTTGGCACAACATTGGAGGAAGTCCTTCGTCAAGTCACTAGTCCAATGCGCTCGTTCTTCAAGGTATGGCTTGGCACGAGCTCTGTCCGCCGTTGCTTTACCTTTGCCACGAGGACTAGCTCTCGAAGGAGTACGTTGGCTTGATGAAGACTGAATACCCCGATTGCCCAGTCCTAAATTATAATGTACAAGCTCCTAATATGTCTTTTTATTCAAACTGTTGGTGAATATAAAAGTTCTTTATATGTTTTACAATATTTATAGGCTTTTGTTTTACATGTGGTAAAGAGTTAAAAGAGGTGAAAATTGAGAAAAGAAAAGGTGGTTGCTTGGGGTGTGATTTTTATACGTTGTCACGCCCTCATTTTCTTAAAACTTAAATAAAAGAATTTCAATAACAAATAAGTCGAGTGATAAGATTTCTATAAAATGAAGTACATCATTAGCCCATTGGCTATCAAATGTTCAGGCACCCTTGCCCCAAAGGTGAAATCGAAGTAGTATGCCATAAGTTATTACAAATCCATAGTAAGAAAAAGATAGTGAAAAACTAGAGTTCCATTATCATCTCCCCAAAAGAAAATTTAATGCATAGAAGATGAATAAAATAACTTCATGCCATGTATGCTCCTCATCCAAGTCATGCACTTCAAACCATGCACGATCAAAGCTAGGTACCTGAAAAGGGATAGGGTGAGCACACGCGCTCGTAGGAGAACTATTCTACTAATGCTAGGTGTATAAATATGATGCATGCACATGGAGGCAAGATATATCCAAAAGATGTTCATGTGTGAGTCCAAGTACCCAAGTAAAAGAGAAGGGATTTTTGAAAGTTTCAAAGTACCCAAGTAACTACCAAGTATCCACCCACCATTTCATGTGCAAAGTAATATCAAGTGTCCAAAAAGATTTCAAGGTGTCCCAAAGTAGCCTTTGATTCATTAGGTTTGTCAAAATCACCAATAAGTATAACACGTGTCCAAAATCATGTCCAAGTGTCCATTGTTACCAAAATACCATATGTACCTCAGAATACTTTCATTTCCAAGTACTCAACATCACCCAGGTTTCCATTTTTGTTTCACCAAAACTACCCAAGTTACTCACACAAATTCAAAACCAAGTCCACAAGTCGACTTTCGACAAAACACCATAGATAGTCCAAAATCCCATTTCTTATTTCTTTCATTGAAGAAAATATCATTTTCATTAGTACTAGGGCTTTAATCCCTCTTCCGGGTTCCGTAGGCCCCGCGTGCCTTTGCTGGGTATTTGAAGGCCTCGCTTGCCTCTGTCGGGTTCTGTAGGCCCCGCGTGCCCTTACTAGGTATTTGTAGGCCCCGCCTGCCTCTGCTGGGTTCCATAGGCCCTGCGCGCCTTTATCCAAAAAAGAATTTTACCAAATGATGGCATTGGTTTAAACACCTCATTACCACAAAATTTCATTCCATTTCAATAACAAGTCCAACCTTTCCAAGTTCATTTCATTATTTCACATCTTTCGATACAAAGGGTTACGCACACACCCATACACGCTTTCCGAAAACCATTTAACTTTCATGTGACATAAGAGTGATATATTTGTTTATAAAACCATAATCCTAGAGTCAAAACATGGGCGGAAATGATGCCAAATGTCGATTATATGAATGATTGAACAATCGGGGACCAAACGGACGTCAAAGGGTGGCCGAATGCCACCCAAATGACAGGGGCAGCAGCTGGAAAATACAGAGGCAGCAGCTATGAACAGTGAACAGTGCAGATTTCACCCTTAAGGTGTGGAATTTCAACCCAATCACAAATGAGATAGTTTAGGCACAAACTAGAGATGCTAGGTAACAATTAAACATGGAGGGAGGTCAATTTCACTCCTAATTTCACCAAATAACAAGCAATTTCATAGATCAAATAATCAAAGTGGGAAAACCCACACAATTTGGGGAAAATATGATTTTCAATGAAATTGAGGCCATGAACAAGATATGTGCAATAAATCACAAGCATACAACTAGAGAGAGTAGAAATTGTTCCCCTACCTCAAGGTTTTGCTTGAAAATGGAAGATGAATGAAACCCTAGGTGTAGAAACTTCAAAATCCCGAATGTGAAGCTCTCGGTGCGAATACACGGCAACCCAAGCTCCGTAGAGTGCGTAGAACTCGAAAATGGCCTAGGTTCTTGAAGTGGTTGAGTGAGAAGGGAGAAATTTGAGCTTGGAAGGTGTAACAATGGAGGAGAGAGAGAGGAGAGAGGTGCTGTCGGGTGGAGAGGGAGGAGAGGATGTTATGTTTTGAGCAAACTTCCTCCATACACTACACTTATATCCCTCTAATTACACTACACATCCAAATGTCACTTGTGTATATAATATGTGACCACAATACTTATTTTCAGAAACCAAACTTAAGTAGTCTTTACTTTAATTTATTTATGAAAATAAGGAAGTACCCCCCATTTGGAAACAATGATATTTCCAAAATTTTAAAATTCTAATCACATCAAAATCTCATCCCCCCACTTTTAGTACAAAACTGAAAAACGACACATTTTTCTCCGAAGAAAATGGGTGAAAGATGACTTTGCTTTACTCAAAAATAACTTCCGACTATACCGTTGTGATTAGAAAAATCCAAGGAACAATTACCGGGACTTTTTATCGGCCAAATCAAAACTTCTCCAAAAAGTGATTTTTCATACGGGTCCTCACATACGTGGACTGTGTGCATGTAAGGCACGCTCTTGAGTATATAAAATAAATAAATGATAGGGGAACAAGTGTCTTATTTAGACACAGTTTTGAAGCTAAGTCATCAAAAGGCTATAAAAATAAGAATTGCTCTTAGCATAAGGGGGGACCGGGGAGGTAAAGGAGGATTTTGGGCCATGGATGGCCATGATGAGAATTGGGGGCTCTTGATAGGAAAGATGGTGTTTGTGTGGGCAAAACAGAGTGAGAGGAGAGTTAAGCTAAACTGGATTTATTAAATTTCGTTGTTTTACGAGAATTAATGTTACTATTGTTCTGAGGTGTTTGAGGATCTGGGTCGTTACAGAGACTGCATACTTGAACTGTGAAAACAGAATTGAAATTATGATTAGTAATATGGAGAGTTAATTAGGGGACCTGTACAAAAATATCATTATGATTCCATCCTATAAGATTTGAATACTTATGATTCCATCCTGATATTCAAATAAACCCAAAATACCATTTCTCTCTCCTAATTCTCCTAAAATTTCTCTCCAAATTTTCCTAATATTTCTCTCCTAATTTTTCATATATTTTCCTCTCATAATCTTTCCTAATTTATCTCAATCTTTCCCCTATCTTTTTAAATCTCTCTCTTTCCTAATCTTTTAATTCTTTCTCTCTCCTAATCTTCTTTCACTTAAATCTCAAACCAAAAAATAAAATAAAATAAAAAAAGCATTCTCACGACTGGGCAACCCACAAATATGGTAAAATAATTTATCACAAATCCAGTGATGGATTACATAACAACTCATGAGTTGAATTTTATGGTAAATTAATGTGTGACCTTTTCATTAAAACAAAACTCCGATCATGGTGAAACTATTTATCATGAAATCTTGTTATAAAATAATTTATCATGATTCAACAAATGAAAACAACAAATAAACAACTTTCGTGGAATGTTACGATAAAAATGTATTATTGATTAACCATGATTGATCCAACGGCAAATTGTTGGATTATTGATTAACCATATTCATAAAGGGAATGTATGAAATAACAAGAATAGTGAATCTATAAACCATAACAAGATTGGTGAATCTATAAATCATCGTCACAATTTAATCATGGTCAATCAATAGTCCAGCAATGAGACAATGAAGGGAACATGGTTAACAAATAATCCATGCTCCATGCATAAACATTAAGTTGCATTAAACATGGTTAATCAATAAACCATGTTCCACAGAAAAAAAACAAAAAAAACTTATGGTTTATAAGAAAAATTAGGAAACTTATGTTTTTCGTTTCTTTTTTTAGGGGGCTCAATCATAAGAAACAATCAAATGAAATCTGAGAGGAAATCTAAAATCCAACTGAAATATGAAATCGAAAAAAACCACCATATAAGAAGACATTATTCAGTACCGACGATGGCTTTCTCTAGCCGCCGTGCGCGGATGATGAGGTTGATGACCAAAAGAAACGTCAACGACAAAACACCCTTTCTTGACGAGATCACTGGAGAGGGGCTTGACGACAACAACTCTGCATCGTCAATGGCGGAGATAGCTCGCAGCATCTTTGCGTCGTGGGCTGAAGTGACGGCGGAGTGGTTCTAACTCCATCGACTACCTCCACGTCGTGGTTCGCGGCTCCGCTGTGATGTGAGATATGGACCCTTGTTGTTCCAATATTAAACGTCAACTAACCAAAGCAAGATCCTACACAAGAGAAACAAGGTCCGAATACAAATAAAATACTTGTTTCTGGTTCCTATGTAGGGTCCGAAAAAAATATTCTGAAAGATTTTCAATTAATGACAGAAGATCAAGAGATGTAACTGGTAAAAGGAAAGTCCAAGTCAGAAATGTCATCTTGATAAGGATTTGTAGCGTATTTCAAATCTGACCATATTGGACCAAATAACCACCGAGGGGATTGTTTCCATTTAACTTGGAAATGGGATACTAAAGCATGATTCTCGGACCAACTTTTGAATTTGGAAATGATAATGGAGCATGATTCACGGGGAAATGAGATTACTTTGCAAATGATATATGGAGCATGATTCTCGGGGAAAAGAGATAAAGAATGGAGGGACTGTGTGTGTAAAGTAATTATAATAAGGGCACAATGGTCCAATTTCAATTTACAGGATGGAATTATAATGATTCAAATCCATTAGGGTGGAATCATAACGGAAATATTAGTTTAGGATGGCAAATTAAAAATTCTTTTAGTAATATAATGCACGCAAATTTAAAGGTAGCTTGAGGTGGGCGTACCATAATAGCAATAAAGCTTGCGTTTTCATCTATGATGACCTTTGATTTCATAATTAAGAAAACTACACTTTTACAAAACAAAAGCAATTGCTACTGAAAAACAACTGAACCAACTGAAAATATGCTGGCCATTTTCAGATGCAAAGTGGATTTCATAGAACCAGAATTTACTTATCATGCAAAATTTGACCCATATTTATCAGACAGGTAAGGACGTCAAACATCAAGTACGGCAAGAAAAAGGGAGAAGTGGCACTCTGAAACCTAAAAAAGATAGGAGGGTTCAGGGAAGTAGAAATGCTACTAACTATTTTTCCAGATAGTATAGTGTTATACTCCCAAGGGCATCAACACCAAGTTTGATTGCATGACCTTCACCTCAAACTGGGCAATGAATAATTTATAAACAGTGGCCCAACCTTTTGTTCTTTTTATTTTCTTTCATGCAAGAGGATAAAATTTGTTTTATCAGTTAGCAGAAGAAATGGATTGAGTTGGTGACTCAATCAAATCAAACAGGCAGAAGATAGTAGAGTTTGGAAAACTACCTTCTACAATGGAATGGTAGATTGGATGTTCTATTAGGTGACAGGGCTTAGGCTTGATTTGAGGGACATAAATAGAAAATTGGACTATTTAGACTGTTACTACGCGAAGCCCTATACTGTCAATGTAACATCTAGATTAATCCGAAAAGCAAGTGAACTCCTGGAAAGAAGGCAGGTTTCAAACTTTTAAGTTTATTTCATGTATTTACCAGACATTGAGAAGAAATACTAGATAAGACAATGCAATCAAGTAGAGTTCTAAGAAGCAGTTCAAAGATACTGAAGTAAACTATGTCTCAGATCCAAAGTTACCTTCTACAAACCGTACACCGAATGCAAAGGGGGAGGGAATTCTATACGACATATTAGCATTCAAGAATTGGTGGTCGACACTTTTAACATCCCTTTAGTGACAGATTTTGAGCACTTTTGGGCACCCCCTTACCAATTGAATTAAAAAATGTAGCTCACTCATCAAAACTAGGTGAAAATATTATCCCATTAATGTGTTCCCAAATTGTTGAATGATTAATACCAGTAAAACTATGGGTATTAATCTACAGCCCTCCAATTAGGTTGGTGGGAAAATATTTCAAATTTGGCATACATGGTATTAATCTATAGCTCTTCAATTAGCTTGGTGGAAAAGTATTTCAGATTTGGCAGAAAGGGTATTAATCTACAGCTCTTCATGTGGTTGAAATTTATTTCAGATTTAGCCCCAAAAGGGAATGGAATCTTGAACACCAAAACTTGCTGTAAATTCATAAACCAGTAACACTATCCACAACTTGTTATTACATACATGAGGAGTCCAACTACGCCTCAAAATCATAGATCAAGTCAAAATAAGAAACAAAGATATCGATCAATAAAAGCAACATTCAAAAATCAAGCATCGAATCAAAATCTCACTCAGAATAGTAATATCGGTGTCTGTTGGAACTTGTGTCTCATATGGAGAGGTACCAAGGAGTTCTGATGAAAGGCCAGATGCCGGAGCGGAACGGATCGAAGCGAGGGGTCAAAACTTGATGCGAAGTCCAAACAATGTATCTTTATTGGGAATGAAAAAGGAGTGAAAGGGTACAAGCTTTGGGATCCGGAAGCAAGAAAGGTGGTGATCAGTAGAGATGTGGTATTTGATGAGGATTCAATGGTCAAGGCACATCAAGGGGTTCAAAAATCCGAGTCAGGGGAAAGTAGCAAGCAATAGGGTATACAGATTGAGCTAGGTGATTCTGACATAGGTGGTGACACAGATACAGGTGGAGACACAGGTGGTTCTCAGCCAAAAGAACAGCTTGATCAGCAGGAGCAGGAAAGCATAGCCACAGGGAGACCCAAACGTGTTATCAAGCCGCCAATGAGGTATGGGTTTGAGGATATGGTTTCTTATGCATTGTCCACTACCAGTGGGGATTCGTCTACTTTTCAGGAGGCCATTACTACTTCTGAAAAGGACAGATGAATGGAAGCCATGGTGGAGGAGATGGAGTCATTGCATAAGAACAAGACTTGAGAGTTGAAAGAAATGCCTTAAGAGAAGAAAACAGTGGGTTGCAAGTGGGTTTATAAGAAGAAGGAAGATGCGTCTGAAAAGGAAAAGGAAAAGTTCAAGGCTCGTTTGATAGCAAAGGGGTACTCGCAGAGGAAGGGGATTGATTATGATGAGGTCTTTTCTCCAGTGGTGAGGCATACTTCGATTAGAATTATCTTGGCATTGGTGGCTAGCTATGATATGGAGTTAGAGCAGCTAGATGTGAAAACGGCATTCCTCCATGGTGATTTGGAAGAGGTTATTTACATGGAGCAGCCCGAGGGATTCATGCAATCAGAGACTGAGCACCTTGTTTGTAGGTTGAAGAAGTCGCTTTATGGGCTGAAGCAGTCTCCAAGACAATGGTATAAGAGGTTTGACTCCTACATGATTCAGATTGGGTTCACACGCTGTGAGTATGATTGTTGTGTTTATGTTAAGAGTCTTGATGATGGTTCATGTATTTTCCTACTACTTTATGGGGATGATATGCTTATTGCTGCAAAGAGTATGGGTGAGGTGAACAGGTTGAAATCTTTGTTGGGCAAGGAGTTTGACATGAAGGATTTGGGTGCTGCTAGGAAAATACTTGGGATGGAGATTCGCAGAGATAGGTCAGCGGGGAAGCTGTGGTTATCTCAAAAGGATTATGTGATGAAAGTGTTGGAGAGGTTCAGCATGGATAATGTCAAAGCTGTTAGCACACCTTTGGCGAGTCATTTCAGGTTGTCTACAACACAGAGTCCGAACTCTGATGAAGAAATTGAGGATATGTCAAAGATGCCTTACGCCAACGCAGTTGGGTGCCTGATGTATGCAATGGTGTGTACTAGACCCAATTTGGCACATGCAGTTAGCACAGTCAGCAAGTACATGACCAATCCAGGCAGAGAGCATTGGAAGGCAGTCAAGTGGGTTTTCAGATACTTGAGGGGTACTGTAGGCCGTGAGATTATGTTTGCAAAGCAGGATCAGATTTCAATTATAGGGTTTATGGATGCGGATTATGCTGGGGGTATGGATGACAGGAGGTCTACTACGGGTCATGTGTTTACACTTGCGGGTGGGCCTATTTGTTGGAGATCCATGGTACAACCTCTAGTTGCTCTATCTACTACTGAGTTTGAATACATGGCGATGATTGAGGCAGCTAAGAAAGCATTGTGGTTGAAGGGTTTAGTGAAAGAACTGGGCATAGATCAAAGTGGAGTGCAGTTGTACTGTGAGAGTCAGAGTGCCATTTATTTGGCGAAGCACCAGGTGTATCATACGAGGACCAAGCATATTGACGTGAGATTTCACAAGGTGAGAGAGTTGATTGCTTTGGGTGATTTGATATTGGAGAAGGTGCACACTTCTGAGAATGCAAGTGACATGTTTGTTGACACGAAATTCTCCAGGGACAGGAGAATTGTTAATGCCAACACCAAATGGTGTTGTGAGAAAGCGGGCGTGCCAGGAGATAGAAGATCTCCAAATGAAAATAAGGAAAAGCGCCTAAAAGCTGAATGAATTCCTTTCAAGCAATAGTGATAACTTAATTAAGAGGAACTAAGTTATAAAGGTTCGAATGCCTTGAATAAGGACTTCAACAACAAAAATAAAAGAAGATTACATAGAAGAGAAAGAGGATAAGGAAGAGAAAGATAGGAGATGAGATGAGACAGACATGATTGGGAGAATAACAATCGTCTAACTCGATAGTTAGGAAAACAATTACAATGCTGGTGTGAGCTTTTTGGTGCATGGACCTTTGCAAAGTTGCACTAAGGCTTGTATTTATAGAACTTCATAAGCCTTTTAACCGCTATGAATAACCGCCCATGTTCTTGAATCATGTTCCTTGATTTGTGCATTTTTGATGTCGCTCTTGCTAACTGCTTGTCCCACGTCTTCAATTTAGCCGAAAATAACTAACCATTATCTTGATAATTATCACATGTGTTTTCGGCTTAAGATAATTCAAATTTTAAAAATGTATCCCCCTAAAAATAAGGCAACCGCCTTATCACTTCTCCTGGGGATAAGCATCTCCTGATTTATAGGGATTCTTTGTTGATCACCATTTCGAAAAAATACTCTGCCACGTGTATGGTCCAGATATGGTACAGAAAATGTTGACAAAGATTGTGACTGTGGACAAGTTTGAGCATTGCTTGGACTTAGTTAATGTCTCCAGGTGATAGAGAGGAGACGTCCCCCCTCAACGGTTGGATCCAGATGGTTGTCTTCTGAATGGGTGAGGTTATTCGCCAAGGTGGAGATTGTTGGAACTTGTGGCTCATATGGAGAGGTACTAAGGAGTTTTGATGAAAGACCAGATGCCGAAGCAAAGCGACGCCATCTGGTCCATCACGGGTCCAACTGTTGTCGTTGGTGGCCTGTAGGGCTGAATAATTAGGGTTGGAATAGAGTAGGACTATATATCCTCTCTATTGTAAAAACCCTAGCCGATTTTGATCATAATAATACAGACTTGCCCCCACTCCCGTGGAGGTACCCAATCTTGGGGAACCACGTAAATTCCTGTGTTGATTCTTTACTATTTTTCGTATTCATTATTGTGTGCGTGTGGTGATTATTCTAATAGAGTCCCTGCTCAAACCCTAGAAACATTGGCCAAATAGACGCCAACAAAAATTTTGGGGAAAGTTTGAAGATTTCTCGGTTTGTTTCAACACATATAATTTTTTCTAAAGAAAAACAGATCCCGTCGAGTTACCCAGAAACCGTCGAGAGCAGATTTCGGTGCTTAAGGAAAACCCTAAATTGGAAGCTACTATATTATTCGAATCACAATTTGTCAAGAAGATAATTATGTTGTTAACAGGCATGGACTATCCCATAGCATGGACCGTCTCGCTGGCACAACCCGCCTCTTTCACGGACTGTCCAGTGGCACGATCTGTCTTACGAGCATAATCCATCTCAGTTACCCAAGCACAAACGTAGAAAATCATTGTTTAACTAGGTATTTGAGAGTGCACACACAAATACTCAACCAATAGAAAGAATTAAAACGATTCCATCTTAACATAATGAAAACATGTTCTAAGTTAAACAATCGATTCGAATGAATAAACCTAAATCCTATACATAAACAAAGTTACTTGAACCGGGGCTTCATCTTCCCCCTAGAAGTTGTTTAGCCGGCCATGGAGATGGAGACGAATGCTTGATTTGATGAAGAACTTGAAGAACCCATGGAATGGCTCGCGTTTCTCTCTCTAAACTTGCCTTAAAATATTCTAGAACCCCCAAAACGTATAGAGCAATGACCTATTTATAACAAAACCCCAAAAAACGTGCTCAACGCCCTAATTTGAGTTTGACTCGGGTAAAACCGCCCGGGCGGCTTTGATTCCCGTCCGGGCGGAAAATCCAGATTGTAGGCCAAAACTTTGCGGACTCGCCCTGGCTTCATCCGAACTCAAAATGATGCGATTCTTGGACCGTTGCGAAGCTCTATACGTCTACTTTGTGTTCCATGCATCCTATTGACTCCAATTAGCAATTTTAATTGTTCGGTACTCTCCAAAGCCTACAAACACAATTCAACCATAATAATTCATCAAGTAACTCTATGTTTGGACTATTAAAATGTTAATTAGAGGATTAAATGGGTGCTTTTTGGCACCTATCACACCCCCCAACTTACACTTTGCTAGTCCCTAGCAAAAGAAAGAACATTGCAACTAAACTAAGTAAAAAGGGAAAGGATAGGTCTTTTAAACCCCCGGGCGGCCCCGGTGGGACGAGTGAAGTCTCGTGAGGGTTTTCAGAAGTGATCACCCACAAAACACAAGAATCCCTCAACATGGAATCCAAAACCTGTCATGCAACTCATAGATACTTCAAACCAAGGTGCGACTCCACCACAAAGATACTAGGCAAGCAACAAGAGTTCCAAGTGCTAACAAATCGTGAATATAGACCTCGGCACCTAATCCTAGAGTGTGTGTGTGTGTGTGTGCAAAGGCCTCGATCACAAGTGAACAAAGATTGACCGCTATATCCGGACCGAGTCTCGACTTCAATTCTCACCGTGTCATGCACTCAACAAATGAAACCACTCGAAGCAAGGTGCATTTATATACTCTCATGTGCGCGGTTGGAAGTTATGCAAATGGAAGCAAAGTATCCACACACATTGACACGAAAAGAAAGCTCTTTAAAGTGGACACAATCTCATGAAAGAAATGCCAAGTAGGGAAATGCTTTAATCAATCCACAAACCACAACCCATCATCCCTAGGATCAAATAGGACTTTGCTATCGGTTATATCGTTAGGTAATGGTAAGTGTTTCAAGGCTAGATAAGACATTCAAGTGTCGGAGAATGGCCTCGTAACAACTCTCATGGGGCATATTTATCAATGTTGTGCCCTCTTCCTTCCCAATACACCAAATCTCTATTTTCAACCTTTTCAACACAAACCACAATGAAATCAATCGTTTCTTCTCACAATGAAATAAATTGGTGTTCCCCCTCTTCACATTAAAGTTTCAACTCTTTTCCTTTTTTTTTTCCCTTTTTTTTGTTTTTTTTTATTTCACTTTTCAAACAATGGGAGAAACACTGCCAATCGACATTTGCCTTTATTTCTTTCAACTCACCCCGTTCTTCTCAAGGATCAATTCTCACGAATTTACCATTCTCAAGACACAATATAGGTAATAAAGCTTAACAAGAGAAAGGCTTAAATGTAGGAGGCCCAAAATGGTTTACAAGGGAAGGGATGATTATGTTTCAAAGAAACGAACTAGCCCAAGAGTATCAAAAATCGCCTATAATCCTTTCCAATGGGTGATTCAACCATTCAAACCAAAGCCAAAAAGATACTATGATATGCATGCAATTCCGAGACTTGGCAACAAAGATAATGAGATCACAACAATGACGCTTTTATTCTTCTTTTCTTGACAAACAAGAGATTACTTGACACCACTCCAAGGAAAGTAAGACTCGAAAGCTCACATGGGCAAAAGTCTCCACTAATCTAGCCATCAAAAGCAATCAACTCAATAGTTCACAAGTGATCAAAGCCCAAAGGTGCGGTGAAGTGGTGCTATGCATAAGTGTCGTGGTCCACTTTGAATAGCAAAAGGAACGAACATTGCCCACGAAGTGCAACAAAGCAATATGCAACACACCTCAACTCAAGTACCACAAGTAAACTCAACAAGTCTCAATTCCATGCAAAAAGATCCAATTTTTTTTTGGTTTTTTTCAAATTTCTAATTTTTTTGGATTTTCAAGACTCTAAGTATAAACAAATGACAAAGTAATCCCTCCCCCAACTTGAATAGTGCAATGTCCTCATTGAACGCAAGAACACAAAGAGATAAGGACATAAATGGAGAGAGAGGAAAGAGATCACCTCGAAATAGCGAACAACACAAGAGAAAATTAGGTTGGGAAAGAGAGCCCCCCAACTTGAACCAAGAAACCTGCATGTGTTAGTCCGCAAGACAAACATAACAAAAACAACGCAGAAAAAATAAAAAAATAAAAAGGAAAGAAAAACAACTAAACAACTAAACACTAAGAACAAAATAAAACATAAAATAAAATAAATACACCACGCTCACGTGAATTTCGAACTTCCACCACAACATAAAGAGTTACTATCATAAACATCTCACGCACTTTCGAGCTCTCTTTCAAAAACTGAACTCGACCATGCCATAAGATCAAATACTTAGAGTATCGCAATTGCCTTGGTCGTTTTTGAAATTGAAATTCCACCAAGCACATATTCCAAAACAAATTAACTTTCAAGTTGTTGATGAGTTTAAGTAAGCATGGATGGTAACCCTCATAAAAAATATCAACACCAAGAAAATCAATATGTTCTAATATGATAATCTTGTGTAATGGTGGATGCGGGACAGGATTAGATAAGACAACTACCTTCTCATGTAAAATAGACTCCCCCAAACATGCAAAACTAGGATCGGGTGACAAAGGTTGTGACTCACATTCGGGCGACTCTGTGATAATCGCAAGTGGAGATAATGAAGAAGGTTGGATACCATCCCCATTAGATATCCACTCTTCAATAACTGACCAAGGAGCAGAGTCCACCAACGAACTCACTTGCTCAATAGATTCTTCAAGTTCAAAACTATCATCACAATGAGCTAAGTCAGTCTCTAAATCACCGCCTAAATTAGTGAAAGAATTGTTGACGAGACTCGCAATCTTGCAAGCGGTGGTAACCTCATCTACTAGTAAACTTTTGTGAACGAAAGGTTCTTGTTCCTCAATGACAACCTCAATCCTCAAACTCGTGGGGTTAGTCATCAATTTACTCATATCACCATGATCATCCTTAGACTCCGTGTCTAGCTCTTCAACCCTAGAGTTTTCAAAGTTGGTGATTAATTGTCCCACATCCCTCGTATTCTCCCCATAATTTATATCCTTTTTCTGCTCAACATCCACTACCTTCCACGCATCCTCAATACCCACTTCCTGCTCATTGTTTAATAAAATTTCCGCATCCCATCGATTAATCGCAATTTCGATCTGGTTCGCGTAAGCTTCCATATTTGCGAGAGATTGGGCTTGGGATTGAAGTGCTTGGCTACAACATTGACTACTAGCATTAAACTCTTCAAAAACTTGCAACATCTTCTCCTGAAAATCTAAAAAATATTTTTGAGGTGGCGGGGGAGGTGGTTGCTCATACGACTGTTGTGGAGAAGTAGGGTAGTAGGCCCATGGATCAGAAATATTAGAAAAATTAGGCCTTGAGGATGGGGCATAATATGGGTCCGAAGGGTGTTGTGTCCATGAAAAATTGTAATGGTTTTCCCTTCCCGAATTATAAGTGTTAGAGTAACAACCGTAACTCGGTTCAGGAAACCACTGGGCATGACTAAATTGCTCTTGGACATATCCGGGATACTGGGGAGCATATGTGTAGTCCATATTTTTCATAACAAATCAAACATAATGCAAAGTATTCGATACTCACAGTGATGGTACCCTCCTTTGAATATTGTAATTGATCTGTTACCCTTCGCACACTCCATGCAAACTGTACTCTGAAAATCACACTAACAAACAAAATTAAAAAGTCCTAAACTAAGAACTAAAATAAAAACTAATCAAAATTAAGTAACCGTGCAAATAGTCCCCGGCAACGGCGCCAAAATTTCACCGTGTCGTAACGTATCAAAATTAAATTTATAAAAACAAGGAATTAACCCTTACTCAGAAGAATAGTGGCTAAGTCCGAGTGTCGATCCGCTGAGACAATTTTGCTAAGTTACGTTTACTTTGACTAATTTCTAATTTAATTCAGAAAAAGAGATTTGAGTGATTGGTTTTTGGAAACTGAATGAATTAAGAGAACAACTAATTAAATTGGTGAAAAACTAGTGAGAGAAAGATCTAGGGTTTCGAATCCACCACGGTCACGTAACTAAGTTATGTGTAGGCTAGGTTTATTATTCGAATCACAATTTGTCAAGAAGATAATTATGTTGTTAACAGGCATGGACTATCCCATAGCACGGACCGTCTCGCTGGCACAACCCATCTCTTTCACGGACTGTCCAGTGGCACGATCCGTCTTACGAGCATAATCCATCTCAGTTACCCAAGCACAAACGTAGAAAATCATTGTTTAACTAGGTATTTGAGAGTGCACACACAAATACTCAACCAATAGAAAGAATTAAAACGATTCCATCTTAACATAATGAAAACGTGTTCTAAGTTAAACAATCGATTCGAATGAATAAACCTAAATCCTATACATAAACAAAGTTACTTGAACCGGGGCTTCATCTTCCCCCTAGAAGTTGTTTAGCTGGCCATGGAGATGGAGACGAATGCTTGATTTGATGAAGAACCCATGGAACGGCTCGCGTTTCTCTCTCTAAACTTGCCTTAAAATATTCTAGAACCCCCAAAACGTACAGAGCAATGACCTATTTATAACAAAACCCCAAAAAACGTGGTCAACGCCCTAATTTGAGTTTGACTCGGGTAAAACAGCCCGGGCGGCTTTGATTCCCGCCCGGGCGGAAAATCCAAATTGTAGGCCAAAACTTTGCGGACTCGCCACGGCTTCATCCGAACTCGAAATGATGTGATTCTTGGACCGTTGCGAAGCTCTATACGTCTACTTTGTGTTCCATGCATCCTATTGACTCCAATTAGCACTTTTAATTGTTCGGTACTCTCCAAAGCCTACAAACACAATTCAACCATAATAATTCATCAAGTAACTCTATGTTTGGACTATTAAAATTTTAATTAGAGGATTAAATGGGTGCTTTTTGGCACCTATCAGCCGCAACTCTGGCCAAGATCTCTGAACTCGAGGAATCTATCATGGAAGGATTCAAACCCATAGGCATCGAGAATTTTATTGGCACCCGTGATGTGGAGATGCACCACTGGGACATCGAAAAGGAGAACCTCATTCCAGAAAGCGAAAAGGTTTACTTCAGGAAGGACAACACACTATTTACCAACTTCAACCATGTAAACACCACCCCGAGTTCTATAAATGACGACTCCAACTTTGCAACCAACACCATCAACAAATCAACCACGACCACAATCCAAATCAACCGGCCCAAAGACCAATCAAGAAAATTCTCCCAATTCCCCACACTCCTGTCCTCGGTCTATGAGGAGCTTCTCATGACCGGTCTTCTTAAACCACTCCCTCCAACTCATCTACCTCGAAAGCTCCCAGCTTACCACGATCCAAACGTCTCTGTGCCTTCCATCAAGTGCTCGGTCATGCTACCGATGATTGTCAACGCCTTCGTCACGAGATTCAAGATCTCATTGACAATAAAACCATCTCCCTTCTGCTACTAGAATCCAAAACCATACCTCAGCTTAAACAAAACCTCCGCATCAATCAAATCGGCCTCACCTCCACTAAAAATGCCCCTTTGAGCTCCACCAACAATGATCCCAACCAAACTGAACCGATCAACAAGATCACAACCCAAACCAACTGCCATCAAAACCGGCGAAGAAATTTTTTCCAACTCTCTGCGCCTTTGCCCTCGGTCTATAAAGAGCTTCTCACGGCGGATTTCCTCAAACCTCTCCAGCCAACCTACCTCCACAAAATCCCCCACCTTCTTACAACCCAAATACCTTCTGCATCTACCACCAAACACCCGGTCACCCTACCAAGAGATGCCAACGCCTTCGTCATGAAATACAAGATCTCATTGACAACAGATCCATCTCTACTCCACTGTCGAAGCCGAACACCTCGTCGCACCAATGAACCATCGATGGCCATGCAATAGTTCAATTTTCCACGAGTCTTGGAAGTTTTCAAGTGTCGAGTCAAATTTTCACTTCTGATTGAGTCAGTTTGTATTTTGAGTCTGTTTATATTTTTGCTTTCTTTGTCTATGTGTTTTCATCTTCGAGTCTGTAATGTCTTGTTGTTATTGTCAAAAAAGAAAAAGACCAAAAATAGAGTCAACTTTGTAGTCCCGAACTACGCACGACCTGATTCCTTGCAAAGGGATACGTAAGCAACCCTTAGTGGTTCGGTCGCAACTATCAAAATCAATGTCATCCCCCTTTGTGTTGAAATTGTCAATCATAAACTTGTTTGTTTTTGGAATAATCCCTAAACTTAGAATTGTTTCCCACCATCGTTTGAGAAACATGATAATCACTTCAAAACATGAGATGAATTTTGATTGAACCCTCGCCCCACACAAGGAGGATTTCCAAGGGACCATTCCCTGGTGGCATCAAGAAGCAATGCTTTGACATAGGAAAAGCATGCTAGGTTGAAAACCCGCAAGGGCGGCCTAGGCAAAAGTTAAGGAAAAAAGCTCGCTAGATCGAACTTCAAAATGAGATCTAGGCAAAAGTTAGAGCAAGCATGAGTTCTCCCCATCAAGTTGCACAATTCAAAATGAAGAAAGACATTCTTTGCTTTTATTCCCCACATAAATATCCATTGCAAAGCCCCTTTGAGCTTGAATCAATTTCTTTGAAAAGAACCCAGCTAGGCAGCTATCCCCCACACTGGGGTGAAAGGAAAGAATAAAAAGTGTCAAAGATGTAGGCGCATGAAAATTCAAACTATCACAAGAATGGAAGTGTTAAACGCATTGGCACATGAAAATGTCAAATACACAGGCACAACAAGATGAGGAGCACCGAAGAAATGGAACAGAAAAATCAAATGGAAAGAAGTATCAATCAGAAACTGGCACAAAGGAAAAGAAGAAGAAAAGAAAAAAGCGCCCATCAAAAAGCAAAAAAAAGGCATGAATGGAGTCCAAGATAACTGCTAGCTCAAACAACCCCAAGAAAAAAAAAGAGATTTTTGAACCTATTATCCTTTCTTTGTCAAGCCCATAACCTTGGCCCCGTCATAACCTTGATAAAGTCCTTTCAGATTGGAGAGTGTAACTAGATAGACTGAATTCAAGTCCAAAAGGGAACAGTCTAATCTCCCTTAAAAGTGAAAGCATTGTACAAGTAGTGGCATCAACCAAAGCAAATATCAAAACTGGGCCATGTCAACAGGTCTTCATCAGCAGCCCTCTAAACTGAGGCATTTTGAAGGAAAATCAATGAGGCATCATCAACAATCTGGGGCATGGGTTCATGATAAGAAATCTTGTGTTTTGATAAGAAGATTTGAATGAACATCACTTGATGGAGTAAAACAATCACAAAATCAAAATCCAATTTTATCATGACAATTTCGCCATCAATGGTGAGGCATGTTTGCCATCTTTCAGAGCTTTAGGTCAACATAGTCTTCCATATCCTTCGAGTCAACACGTTCTTCCATATCAACCTTTGCCCACTCGGGGCACCGTAGTCAAGTCATTCACATAGTTGCTGCTATCTGTCAAGTCAATATGGTCAATCAAATTCTTCACGCCTTGTCTGTCAACATTTACCCCCCTTTGTCAAAAAGGCTGATCAAATTCATTGGCCTTGTCAGTCTTATCAATGTCCACTCTTTTGTCCAAAAGGTCGATCAAATTCCTCGGCAAATCCATCTCTTTGTTAAGAGGCCAATCATGTCATCTTAGTCTTGACAATCCTTGACTCGTGGAAATGATTTCAATGCATCAAAGAACTCGTGTTTGGGTACATGGTCAATTGGTCGCCAAAACCATCAGCAGAGTCGAGAAAGAAAATCAGAATTGAGGTTCATCATCTGTGAAGGCACGTCAACCCAAAATTGGGGCATGTCAGCCTAATGCCATTTCTTGGGGAAGCATACACCCAAATCCAGGACTGGGGCATAGAAGCCTAAAGTTTGAAACCAATCCAAAACCCAAGTCTTGCCAAGCTCAATCCCAAACCTTGTCCAAAAGGGAAAGACAGTAAAGCAAAAGAGCCACCCCATTGAGCCTCCTACTTTTTAAAGAAGGAATGTTGTCGTTTTTGTCGTCGAGTGTCGATGCACGAGTCACATGCTATCGTCCTGCGGGGCAGTTTAAATCAATCGTCCCGTGGGACAACTTTTAAATCAATCGTCCTGAGGGATAACTTTTGAATCAGTCGTCCTAAGGGACAAACTTTTGAATCAATCGTCCTGAGGGACAAACTTTTGAATCAATCGTCCTGAGGGACAACTTTTAAATCAATCGTCCGAAGGGACAACTTGTAAATCAATCGTCCTGAGGGACAACTTTTAAATCAATCGTCCTGAGGGACAACTTTTCAATCAGTCGTCCTGAGGGACAACTTTTGAATCAATCATCCTGAGGGACAACTTTTAAATCAGTCATCCTGAGGGACAACTTTTAAATCAATCGTCCTGCGGGACAGTTTTCAATCAATCGTCCTAAGGGGCAACTTTTTTTAAATCAATCGTCCTGAGGGACAAACTTTTAAATCAATTGTCCTGAGGGACAACTTTTAAATCAATTGTCCTGAGGGACAACTTTTAAATCAATCGTCCTGCGGGACAACTTGTAAATCAATCGTCCTAAGGGATAACTTTTAAATCAATCGTCCTGAGGGACAACTTTGAATCAATCGTCATGAGGGACAACTTTTAAATCAATCGTCCTGAGGAACAACTTTTAAATCAATCATCCTGCGGGACAATTTTTCAATCAATCGTCCTGAGGGACAACTTTTAAATCAATCATCCTGAGGGACAAACTTTTGAATCAATCGTGCTGAGGGACAACTTTTAAATCAATCGTCCTGCGGGACAACTTTTTCAATCAATTTCAAGACCAAAGATGGTCTTTTCAAATTTAATTTGCCACCTTTTCAATATTGTCATTTAGGATAATCTTTACATTCAATTTAAAAATATATTCATTACATGTCGTAGCCACCTAGTTGATGCACCCCAATCATTTTAGCCACCAAGCTGGTGCATTCAATCATTTTAGTCCCCTAGCTGTTGCATTCAATCATCATTCAATCATTCTAGCCGCCTAGATAGCGCCCAAATTCATGATTCTACGAGCCAGGAAAACCCGTTGATGATTTCGTTTGCATTGTTTGGCGTTTCACGACCTGGGGAGGCTCGTTGATTCGCATGATTTGTTTGTCTAACGCTTCACGAGCTAGGAAAACTTGTTGATACGTGTATTTATCGTTTAGCGGGCCTGGAAAACCCGTTGAACTTGTTTGCATATGTCCCGAAGAACTACGCTGGTCTGATCCCTACAACGGGGTACGTAGGCAGCTCATCGAGCACGACCACATGATTTCAATGTTCGTCTTTGCGGCTTAGGAAATTCTTGGGCAGCAGATTGGGCTGTCCAAGTCTTTGACGATACTCGCATCAAATCAATGATGTCAAGTCTCGTCAAAGAGGGGCAACTGTAGACACCCCAATTTGAACTCGTGAAAATCCTTAGCATTCCCAATGATGAGGAGATACTAATGACATCGCGATAAGGCTTGAACAACGTCCCGAAAGGCTCACAATCCCTCGAATCCTTCCAATTTTAAGTGAAAAGAGATGAGTTATGCAACAAAATGTTAGTCTGCAGTTTTTTCCTGATCTCACAGCAGTTTACACTACTAAAATAATAGATAAAGATCACACATAAAATTTGAAAAGATCACAATTTTGATATTAAAAAAAAAAAAGGCTCTTAACACTCGGATCGCCGCCACTACGGCCTTCGAGAACGTCTTTGATCCAAATTCTATGCTGAGATATAGTTATCTCATCTTTGATTTTGGTAGATAAAAGGACGGTTTTAGCTTATATACCATGATCTCTTATTTATTTTTCTAGAAACACAAAGTGTTCTTGGTGAAATATTGTTATCCATTGCTTTAGTGGTAAATAAAGAGATTGTTTTTGCTAAGATATTGTTACCTATTCCTTTATTTTTGTAGATATAGAGACTGTTGGGATGATATACGATTATCTCTTACTTTTTTTACTTTGTAGATATAGACTATTTTGGATGAGATACTATTATCTCTTGCAAGATAACCGTAGTTCACAAACCCAAGATATTCATTTACAACCCCTTCATAAACATAATGGTAGTTCCAAACCCTTCACAAACTAAATAGAGATTATTATAGATAACTTTAGCCAATTTTAACCTTATCTCTATTACTTTATTTTGCTAGATACATAGACTGTTTTAGTTGAGATGTTGTTATCTCTTGTTTTATATTTGTAGATACTGGCATCTACTTTTTAAGTAAGTTTCATGCTTGTAAAGCTTGAATTGATAATGAAATTAATGGATTCATTTGCGAAAATTTAGTGCCTTTACTTGTTGATTACATTGGGTTGTATGTTGTCGTTTATGTTACTTGTTGCTATGGGCTTGAACTAGGCGGGCTAATAGAGGAGTTTGTCTAGCGCCACACATGTCATGCATCATGCTTAGTGTCGTCGTGTGACAGTTGGTAATAGAGGAGTTTGTCTAGCACCACACATGTCATGCATCATGCTTCGTGCCGTCGTGTGACAGTTGGTATCAGAGCACAACTTTCTTGGCGTTCTTATTACTCAGTGTTATTCTATTCTCATGCAAGGACCACCTATCGACATGCCTACTTAGGGGGAGAGGATCGAAAGCATTGGAAGACTGTATTGCTGGTCTGGAGCATATTGTTGGTGCCTTGGCTCAACTAGAGAACCAGTTGGTTATTCTTGAGAAAGCTAGACACCAGACTCAAAACTAATTCAAGAGATAACAGTATCTCAGCTACGACAATCTATTTATCTATCAAAATCAAAGAAGAGATAAAAATATTTTACCAAAAAATGTCTAACAGCACATACCAAACCCTCTTGTTATAATAGACAAATAAACTTTTCCCCTTGTGGCAAAAAGAAATTAATTAACATCATTTTTACTGATGGATTTAATGAAAATACAAAGGCTATTTACAACACTTGTAGATGATTCAAAAGACAAAATTCAGATGACGACTTGAACGACGACAACTCCAATAGCATGCATTACTGGATAGAAAGGGGCAAATGTGCATTGGATCACTGGTATGCTATCACACCAGGGCAGGTCGTGTAACCATTTTGTTGAGTTTTTTTTTTTTTTTTTGATCGGCACCATTTTGTTTAGTTAGATTAGGTTTGGTTTAATAAGCTAGTTTATCTTTATTCAAAACAAATTTGCTTTTATTAATTTCGCGTCAAATTTTTTGTGAATTAGTAAAAACTAAATAATTATGATCCAAACTCAAATTTATTTTTTGTCTTTATTCAAAATAAATTAAGTTTGGATCAAAATAATTTACTTTTCCGATTTCTCTTTTCGAGACGAACTAGTAGCCCACAAAAATTTGATGCGAAAATAACAAATATTAAAGACCAAAAAAAGTTGAGTTCGGATCATAATTATTTACTTTTTTGATTCCTCTCGTCAAGAAGAACTAGTAGCCCACAAAAATTTAATGCGAAAATAACAAATACGAAGTAAATTTAAATATGGACAAAAAAGGTAAGCCATCTGACTTATTAATCTAAACCTGGCCTTTATCCTACAACAAAAATAAGTTGTTTGTTGCACTGAGTGGAGGATTTACTTCCAGTTGATATTTTTCTTTTAAACCTCCAGTAACTAATTCAAAGAGAGTTACTTTCTTGCCGCCAATATTCAAGTCATACCCCATTACTCATTAGCCCCTCTCTCATAAGCAGCAACTATAACTAAAAACTTGCCCCAAAGAACAGAGCTCTCTCTCTCTCTCTCTCTCTCTCTCAAGATCCAAGAAAATGTCAGAAAGCAGAGAAACTGACGATAGAGAGGCGAAAAGAACGAAATACTCAGATTCTCAACAGGAACAACGAAAAGAAGAAGATGGAGAGGAGAAATCGCAGGAGGTTTCAAAAGAAGGAATTCCATTGGCTTCAACTCCAACAGAGGCTGAAGGAAACACAGAAACTGGAAAACAAGAAACAAAGATTGCAAATGCTGATGATACAAAGGGGCCTGACCAAGTAAATCGGAAAAGGCAAAGGGTTTCTCTGAGTTTTGACACGAAGAAACGACATGGGATTTGGAATGTTTCAATTCGAGAAGAGACCGCTACCAGTGCAAGAAAGACAGCGGCTCAACAAGAACAAGAAGATTTGGAGAAAGCAATAGAATTGTCCGAGGAAAGTTTTCGATTATCTTCAATGGGTTCTGACCATGTGACTCTGAATCCTTCTGGCGATGAAGGTGCTGCTACGCTTTCCGGTGATCTCGCCGGACCCAAATCTGGGTAACTACTTCGTTCTTCTTTCTTCACTACGAAAGGCTTAATCTTTGGGGTTTAGTTTCTTTTACGATGAACTTTCTTGAATCTTGTATGTGAATGCATGCTTCTATAATACATACATATATACAGATAAAAGTTATATGCAGTATTCAATGCGGAAGTTTATAATTTCTTGTCAGAATTAAAAGTTGGGTAGGTTTCCTTCGAATTCTTTCCTTCTCTCGATAGCCAAACACAAATCCTTCGGTGGTTTTAGTCTTCCAATTTGGCAGTTAACTTTGATCACACTTCTTGAATCTGTTTGAATGCTTTCATTCCTTATACTAGACACAAATTTAATAGCCAAAATGAATAAAAACTGGATCGGTGTTTGTTCCATTTCCCCCTTTCTCGACAGCCAAACAGAAATTGACGGTGGTTATCTTTGTAGACTAGGGTTATCACCCGATGATGATCAACAGTAATAAAATACTCCGTCGTGACAAAGCCGAAAAAAAGAAAAAGAAAAAAAAAATTCTATTAGCTTCCATTGCCATACAACCATATTTCCGTAAAATTCCCTTTTGCAGAGACTCAGATGCTGTAGTCGACGGATCAAACAGCGACGAGGAAGAGATTATGCTCTTCGAAATGCAAATACCACGAAGCAACTGGCTCGTCATTCCTGCAGCAGCAGCAACGGCTTTCTTTCCTCCTATATCGGCTTACTGCGAATCTAACATGGAAGATGAACTCCAAATCACGGACTGCAATAACAAGGGATGGACCATGACACTCGTAAACTATATCGAAGAAAACGTGTACTTGATCACTAAGGGGTGGACTCCATATGCGGCGTGGCACAAGTTGGAACCAACCGATGTGATTGCCTTCTACATGCCTTCCGCTTTTTCGGCCGAAAAGCATTACCAGGTTAACTTTGTCGGATTGGGGGAAAACTTAGCTGGAATTCCTGAATTCATGAAGGGTAATTTCCTGTTCGACATCGAGTTGCAGTTGGCCGACATTGAAGACAGTAGGTTATTCATTCCTATCACAGAAGTGGAAACTCATTTCCCCGCGATTATGATGGTACCGGGGACAGGGCGTACGAAGGAGATAGTGAAATTTACGGATGCCCGAAACAAGGATTGGTACATGGAGATCACATTGTATGAGGGTGTAGGCTACATGATAACGGATGGGTGGGAGGATTTTGTAAGAGAGCATAAATTGGAAGCTCTGGATGTGATCATGTTCTACATACCGGCCCGGCCCTTACACACGAAGCACTTCCTTATCGAGTATGTGAGAAAAAAGGAGGGCGGGTCTGGGTCTAATCCGAGTCAACCACCGGGTAGCTCAACAAGTGAACAAGGGGATAGAAGAAAGGAGGGAGGGTCTAATCCGAGTCAACAACCGGGTAGCTCAACAAGTGAACAAGGGGATCGCAGAGGACAAAGTCGTTTGGGGAAGGGGAAGGAGAAGGTGTATGATGTCTGATCAGAACCAGGGGGAAGAATTCTTGCAGTTTGGAAGAAAATTTGGTTTACCAAATGTGTATTAAAGTAGATTTTGGTGTCAATTCATACAGTAGGAACAAAGGCAAAGTTTAACAGAGATGACATGTTTTCCCCGTTTTGTAACATGTAGCTTTGCTGAAGCCATGTTTTGGATGCGGCAACTCGATTACAGATTCAGAAATCTCAGGTAAATTCTTTTGCTTCGTAATGGTTTTGAATGCGGCGACTCAAAAGTGTTTGGTAGTGGTTTTGGAAGGTGATTATCGATTTTAATCCTCCCAGGAATACATATAAGTAACGACATTACTGGACATTCAATTTGCTCGACACCAATTACATTTCACCGCCTATTATACGTTATTTAGGAAAAACACATCACAATGAACATATTAAGCAGTGTCGAAAGAACATCACATGATAAAAATATTAGGTTCGATACAAGAAATTTGTACATCGATGATAAAAATATTAGGTTCGATACAAGAAATTTGTACATCATAACGACTTCATTTCCACAATCCAGCACGTATGAAGATAACGATATAACGTTCACTTTGAACAGGCTATCCATGCAAATACAGCTAGAAAATCTGAATAAACTTGTACCAACATTCAGGGAAAAGGTGCCCTCAACTTCATTTCTGTTTGCTCTACATCTATAGCAAAACCCTTGTAGGTCTTCTTCCAATAATCTGCAAAGGGATTGGTCATTTCCGGAACCACAATGTCAGCCCTCGAACACTTGAGATCCTCGGTTGAGATTTTGTACTTGTCGTCCCTCTTCCGCACTAGCTCAGGGATCACAATGCCCAGGTTCGCCTCTTGTGGAGACACCATCAATGCTGGTGCACCCAGGGGAAGCCTATCACCTTCACATACAGCCACAAACAAATCATTGCCCGTATATTTCCCTAGTGACTCGAGTCACTAATGCCAAATCTTGTAGCATTTTACGACCTTATCATTATGCCGACAATAAATATAAACATTATCGACTCAGGAAGTTGTAAATATCCCCCATTCAACACAACTCATTCCAAAAATGGGCCCAAACTAAGTCGTCCGGCAATGCAGGTCTTCGGGGCTCCAAATTTTTTTTACCAAGACTAAGAAAAATAAAGATGACTTACAAAGGTCCAAAATAAACGAATCTTTGTTCCAAGACTGATGAAAATAAGAAAACGAAATTCTTGCTCACAAGAAAAATCCATACCTACGGGCTTAACAAAAATTCTTTATCAGAGGCATCAAGGGGAAAAAAAAAATCTCATTAGCTAATAACGTAAAATCATCATTCTAGTGTGTGCTCCCATTTGTGAAGGCAATACGCCTTTTTTCCCTTCAGGGGTGTAATCTCCAAACATAAATTTCCAGAACAATGACAAGTATAGACAAATAATGCACGTTAATTGAACTACCTAAGAACTGTTTTAGGCACTAGAACCCACAATTCCTAAATCATCTTCCATTACGAGGAAAAAGCCCGCCGCCAAAACACCCATTACTATGGATCATTTCTCACCCTTTATCTCAGTGTTCTTTATGGAAATGATATTTGTCATAACATCTATGAACGATGACAGCTGAGCAGTCACCCCAACTCAGCTCTTAGAGTCATCGTTTCGTAGAGTCATTCCTCGTGTCTAACTCTATTTTCTTCCACATCAGGTGTGTAACAATACGGGAATTGCCAATTGTATTTGTACAACTACAATGAATAAAATAGGGATGTTCTGACACGTTCAGTACTCCCTCTGTCATGCAGAGTTTCAAGTTCGAATAACTTTTAGATGATAACATAATTTGAACAGAAGTTGTAGTTCTAGTAGACTAGTTGAGTACCTCTATCCACCTGCCATGTACACCAAAACTTGCCATAAGTTTTAGCAAGATCTTCAAGTTCAGACTTCTGAATAAACTCTTGAACATGTGGGCTCATCCAAAGGCCTGATTTGATCTGAATCATCCAAGTGTTCTCCTCTTACAGTTAGTTTCCATTCAATTTTCCAAAATAAATACTACGGATAAAACCTAAAATAGTGGGGCAAATGGAAGAAACAGGGTGACCTCATAGGCATGGGAGTGCCAAAGCTTCTGCTCCTCAGCCGGCAAGGTGTCAAATATCTTGTCAGACACGATGTATTCCACTCCTGCAAATAGGAAGTTCAAATTCTTGAATCCGTTAATTTCTCTCCCTGACATGAACTTTTTTCCCAACTATTACCTAGTATGTACATGCAGAAACCAGGAAGGGCCCCCAAAATCCAGAAAGGGACCCATTTCATAGAAGTGTGTCATGTGTTTCTATTGTGTATGCGAATTCATAAGTCATCAGCAGTTAGAATGCAGCATTTTCACCCCCTAGTCGCGAGTTTCTGAGGTCAAGTTGCTAACATTGTTCTAGAGAGAGGAGTAGGGCAGTATTGATTGTACCGATGAGACGAGCATTGGAGTCATCGGAATCGTAGACAGCGCACTGAAGGAAATCCTGGTTGAGGCGGGTGAGGAAGTGGTGAGTCTGGATCTGGCGAGTCATGTCGTGGCTGTACAAGGCGAAGCTGCACACGTGCTGCCTCACCTGCTTCACAGGCTTCAGCGATTGCATAATTTGGGCTCCCTTGTCCACCACCGCCTGTCCTATTGTCATCGGCTTTCCCTGCGGCACCGATCCGTCCCCCGGCGGCATTGGACCAGGCGATTTGTCACTCGAGGCCATTCCGATTATCCAACTGATCGAACTAATAATAATGCCTTGAGTTCGTTTTTTGCTTTCTTTCAGCTTCCTCCGAGTTTGTGCCTGTAGAGGTAAAGAATAGGTCGACGGAGGGACGTGGGGCGTGGATGGTTATACACGTATGAATGCATGGGGTGTTGAGGTGGCTGTCGAATTGCTGGAGGCTTCTAGTCGTTGACATACATGGGCCTGTGTGAACCGCCTGCTTCCCCGGCACACCGCGTGATGCCAATTGTCCTAATTTATTGCTCCCTTATGAGGGTAAAATAGTGAACTTAACACTTTTTTTTTCACTACTTGTCAATTGGAACAATCTTTTTGGGACAACAAAAAGTGTCATTCGAGACCAAAATTTATGGACAGAGGGAGTACAAATCAAAGATCTCCTTCTTCTTGGTACCAGATCACCTGTTCCCAAATCCCACTGTTCCTCTGTTGTAAGGTTTGGGACGTTGAATGATAAATTTATTTTTGCGTTTTAAAAATTTATGTGTGATCCAACGACCCAAACCCCTCTGCAACAGAGGAACAAGGGGATTTGGGAACAGGTGATCTGGTTCCCTTCTTTTTTATCGATTTTTTCATTGTTCTCGACATTGTTAATGTTTTACTCAAAGAGTTCAAATAGTTTGAGAAGTTTATTTTCACGTGAAAGTCTCAAAAACCTAAAAAGTCATAATAAGAGAAACAATCTTAGTTTTGGCAAGAGATATGATGTAAATTTTGACAAGTAAAGGTTTTTGACAACATAAAGTCATAAACCACCTAGGTTTGGAAAATGACACTAATTGTCCGTTGTTTTAGAAAATATTGTTCCTCATGAGTTGATTTGGCATTACAAACCTGGAGCAAGATTGGGTAATTTTTTTTTGGTAAACTGGAAAAATAACAAGACTAAAAGCGCTCAAACATCACTCCTCTCATGTCCGCCTTAAGGAGTGGGATAATCTCATCCATCGGAGTAATGTGCCACACCATCATGTCCGCTTGGTCCGCCCCCATGTTTGCTAGCTTGTCAGCAACTTTGTTTCCTTCACGGAGAGTGTGCTTCAAACTGCATCCGGTAATCTCCTTTAACGCTTTGCACTCCTTGATCAAGATAAAATGGGGAGAGTGCTCTGGGTGCTCCTCATTGATCAGCGATATGGCTGTCGTAGAATCCGATTCAATCTCCAGAGGCTCCATTCCTTGATTATGAACCAACTCTAACCCTCTTAATAATCCCCATAGCTCTGCTTCGAGACTGGTACACTCCTCAAGACGCCCAAAGAACCCCAAAATCCAGTGTCCTCTTTCCTCTCAGAACACCCCTCCATATCCAGCTTGGCCTGGGTTACCACGGCTACAACCATCAGTATTCAATTTGAGTTTTCCAGCACCTGGGAAGGACCAAGAAACCAGTCTCACGGGTCTAGGATTAGCACAAATAGTAGACTGAAAACTTTGAGTGATTTCATGAGCGAACAAAGAACTACTGGAAACTATCTCAGAGCTATTGAAAGAAGCATTATCAAATATATTCCTATTCCGTGCTAGCCATAGTTTCCAAAGTAAAACAACAACTAGAACACTGTTAAAATAACCCCATGGCTTGGAATTGATGTTGTTGTGAAGCCATGTCCTCCATTCCTCCAGATTGCTGGATTGAGGCCCCTGGATGTTAGTAAACTTCAACCAAACATTAGCACTCAAAGTACAGTCGAAAAAAAGGTGTTTCAAATCCTCCCGTGAGTTATTACAACGGGTGCACACATCACTATCTACCAATCCTCGTATCAACCTTTGGTGATTAGTAAGAATTTTACCATGCATACATAACCAGACAAAACTCTTCAGTTTAGCAGGAATCTTGAGCCTCCAAATCCAATTCCACTTGACATTGGAAAGGGGGCTGTTGGAAATATGGTTATAAGCAGACTTCACGAAAAAGTTCCCATCACTCGATAAGGTCCAACAAGGAGTGTCTTTAACACTAGCAGTTTTAGGAATAAGAACATTCGAAATCCCACCAGCAGCGTTATCATCAACCACTTGACGGATAAGATTCATGTCCCAATTTTTAGTATCAGTGATAAAATCCGATACCAAAGATTGGTCCGAGATAGTCGCATTCAGAGAATCTGCCAGGTTAGTATCTCCACACCACCAATCATGCCAAAAGAATATCTCCTCACCATTACTAACCAGTCATTTTAGATTTTTTAAAACAATGCTCTTGGATTTGATAATGCTACGCCAAACATGGGAGGCGTTCCTCTTGGCCGGCCAATCTTTAAAACGGTGGACCTTAAGATATTTTTTCTGAAGAAGTTGTATCCACAAAGGAAGTTTCTCCGTCATGACTCTCCATCCCAATTTAGCAAGGAGCGCAAGATTAGTATCTCTAGCCTTCCTGATACCAAGCCCACCATTGCTTTTAGCACTACAAATTGTGTCCCAATTGATGAGGTGGATCTTTTTCTTATTCTCCTTGTCCCCCCAAAGAAAATTACGATTTATGCGGTCAATATGATTAAGGGTGGAAGACGGGAGAGCGGCCGTTTGCATAGAGTAATTGGGGATGGTGGATGTAACAGATTGTACAAGAGTAACATGGCCCATAAAGTTCAAAGAATTAGACTTCCAACCTGCAAGTTTTCTGTTGAGACGTTCGATAATGTATTAGAAATGTCTCTTAAAATTTTTTCTATGAATAAGGGGAACATGATCTTTCGTAATAGCAAAACCACAATTCGAACTAAGATTCCTGGCCAAACTAACAGGGACATTAGGGGAGACAAAGATTTTGGATTTATGGGAACTAACTAGTTGCCCGGATTCATCACAAAACATACTTAAAGCTTCTCTCATGACTTCACATTGTTTAGAAGTAGCTTTTCCGAATAGCAAAATATCATCGCAAAAAAGAGATGGGAGAAGCAAGGGCCATCCTGGGATGCATTAATGCCCACCCATTTATTATTAAGGACCTTTTGATTAATAATGGTTGAGAAACGCTCCATGAATAACACAAACAAGTAAGGCGAAAGCGGGTCACCTTGTCTAAGCCCCCTTTCTGGAGTAAAAGGGGGGAGAGTCTCCCCATTCCAAAGAATGGAAGATTCCAAATTAGTGGCACAACTCATAATGATAGCAATGAGCTCCTCATTCATTCTAAAGTAACGTAGAGTATCAAGTAAAAAATCACAAGATATTCTATCGTAAGCTTTATCGAAATCGATCTTCCAAATCATGCCCCCAACAATACCCTTACGGTTCCTAAGGGTGTGTAAGATCTCTTGACAAATAATGATGTTATCCGTGGTTTGTCTTCCTGGTATGAAGCTGGACTGGTAAGGGCTAACAATCTCAACTAGGAGAGGTCTAATGCGACTAACAATGATTTTCGAGATAACCTTATACGAAACATTACACAACCCAATAGGACGGAACTGATTAATAGTCTCAGGATTCTCAGATTTAGGGATGAGGCAAATCAGGGTCCGGTTGATCTCCTTAGGGACAGATTTTTCCTGAAAACATTTCTTAATGAGATTACAAAGGGAAGGACCAACAATGTTCCAGTAGCTATGGTAAAAGGAAGCGTGATAATTGTCAAGCCCAGGGGCCTTAAAAGCCCCTATGCTTTTAATAGCCATGAAGATCTCCTCATCATTAGGGACTGAGGCCGGCTCAGCATTAGCCTCCTCACTAAAACCGTTACGAGTCCAAGTGTTCCAATAATATGAGTTTTTAAAACAGTAGGGTCCTCAATCCAAATACCATCCTGCCTCTTGAGTGTAAGAATTTTATTTCTTCTACGTCTAATCACCGTAGAAAGATGAAAATACCTGGTATTACGGTCCCCCTCCACAATCCATTTGGATCTTGATTTCTGAAACCACAAAATTTCCTCTTGTTTGAGAGTTTCCTGGTAACAGCGATTAAGATCTTTTTCAAGGCAAAATAAATTATGAGAGTAAGAAATGCTTTGGCTCCGTTGGATACCTTCAAGTCTAGCAAGAAGATGTTTTTTCCTAGAAAAAATATTGCCAAAGACATTTTTATTCCAATCTATGGCCAAATTCTGAAGCTCAGAAAGGTTATCCAGAAGATTAGAAGGAAGACTTGACCAGGCTTGTTTAACTAAATTCTCAAAGTCAGGGTGGGTAGCCCATGTCACACCTCAAAATTTTAAAGGATAATTCATTAAGATAATCCACGTGGACGGTCAACAAGTCCACGTGCCACGTCAAAATCCAAATAGAATAGTCAAAGTTTACGTCAAAATATACAAAGGTCGATGGGTACCCGTACCCCAAAATGAGAAAAGAAAAATGTATAGTTATTACAACCCCCAATGTCAAAAACAAGAAATTTAATTAAGTGACAAAATCCTCTTACAAAGTACAAATTCTAAGATGATAATATAACTCCTCCAGTGGCTTTCAAAACAATGCATGCATGCACTCCAAGCACTCCATGTCATGCTCCTTGGTGAGAAATACCTGAAATTTGTAAGGTTGAGCTCACTAGCCCAGTAGAGAAATTTCTAACAATTCTAAATGAAATGAAATATACGTGGGTGATAGACAAGATAGCATAAGTCATGTAACAAGTGTTTATAGGGAGTTCGAATAGTCAAAGAACTTGAAAGAAAGCACATAATCGCTTAGATTTCATTTACCCCCGTCATTCGTGCCCAACTAGTGCCTGACGCACACACAACACGTCTCATATGTTTCACACAATATCCATATCCATCTCATTCATTTCCAAACATTAGATCATTTTCCGGGCATGCCATATAGGCCCCGTGTCACTCCGGGCATACCCTCTTGGGCCCCGTGCCATTCCGGGCATACCCTCTTGGGCCCCGTGCCATTCCGGGCATACCCTTTCGGGCGCCGTGCCATTAATACCACATTTGTACTTCATTTCATGCTCGTTAATATCATTTCAATATCCACATGTCCCATCACCTTAGTTTCAAATGTTAGTTTCACGCCAACGTAGTGTCTCGTATTACCCGAACGTGCCAATAAGGACACTTCAACCCGAGTGTCAAAGGTAGTCTCCATGACCCTTCCGAATAGCGTTATACAACCAATAACTTCGAATGAACAAGACTTGATAAGTGAATAAGGTCCAAACTCTTTTTCATGAACTAAATGGGTCTATGGATAGGAGGTCAGGTCCTATGGATAGGAGGTCAGGTCCTATGGATAGGACTGGGATCAAATTGGCCACATTTTGAAACAACACAGGCTCCTATGGATAGGAGAAAAGTCCTATTGATACGAGGGCCATCAGATTGGCCAAAACGCAAGGAGACACGCTCCTATGGATAGGACGTGGAGTCCTATCCATAGGACAGCAACAGAACCAAAATTTTTCAAGCAATGAAATGATCAATTGGGCTTCTTTTGGGCATTTCCTTGGTTCCAAATGAACATATTATGATGTAAATGAAGTTCAAACAACATAGCAACACAACATACCATCACTCTACGAGATTTAAGAGTTTTTCCCGAATTTGGAGCAACCAAACAAAACATGAATGGGAGATTGAGCACCATGGCTAACAAATTAGCAAAGGGATCACATGAGAGACTAAATAACAAACACCCTTTCAAGAGAGAGTGACTAGAAAGCATACTTGCTAAGTTATTAACTAAGATATAAGGGCAAAAAATGATTTTTCTCAATAATCAACAAGACAAGTAGAAAACTATGCAATCAATTGTCTATACACACATATATACAACATTTACACTTAAAAGAGTTAGAAATTTCCCTACCTCAAGTGTGGAAGCTTGAAACCCAACTCAAAATCAAAACCCTAGTCTTCACACTAACCTCCAAGCCAAAAACCCACCTCTTGGAACGAATTGAGCACCACCCGAGCTTCCTAACGCGTAGAGGAGGTGATTTTGTGAAGGGGTTATGAAGGAACTTTGAGGATTGAGTGGGATTTGGAGGTGTGAGGAGATGAAAATG
This sequence comes from Vaccinium myrtillus, assembly GCA_016920895.1. Lineage (NCBI taxonomy): Eukaryota > Viridiplantae > Streptophyta > Magnoliopsida > Ericales > Ericaceae > Vaccinium > Vaccinium myrtillus. Next base: position 26,234,056 of record CM029275.1, on the reverse strand, counting down.
GAGAAAATGGAGGGTTAGAGAGAGAGAGAGAGAGTAGGCCGGCCAAATTTGGGGGAGGATGGGAAATGAATTCTCACTCCTCTCTCACACCACATATACACACTTTGAAAATTACACTACCGGCCCCTATATTGACTTGTGTATTGTACAAAAGCCCAAACGAATTATTTACACCCAATAATCCATCACTTAAACATTTTAATAAATTCCACACATTTCCCCAACTTTATTTCCGGAAAAATAATTAAAATTACAGGTAAGGTGCCAGCAAGGTATGTTCCAGCACAATACTTATTTATTTATCCAAGTAAAGACTATAATCTTGAGTTTTTCTTTACTTTAATTTATTTATGAAAATAAGAAAGTACCCCCCATTTGGAAACAATGACATTTCCAGAATTTTGAAATTCTAATCACATCAAAATCTCGTCCCCCCACTTTTAGTACAAAACCGAAAAACAGCACATTTTTCTCCGAAGAAAATGGGCGAAAGGTGACTTTGCCTTACTCAAAAATAACTTCCAATTATACCATTGTTATTAGAAAAATCCAAGGAACAATTACCGGGACTTTTTATCAGCCAAAACGAATTTTTTTCTAAAAAGTGATTTATCACATGGGTCCTTACAGCCCAAGCTGCCTCGAAATGAAAGGGACGATTTCTAGCAGGAGGGAGAGGAATTCCCTCCGTAAAAATGAGAAAGGGACAGTGGTTGGAATACGTTCTAGGAAGATTTTTCACCACTGCCTCAGGGAAACGCATGTTCCAATTATTATTGCACAAGGCCCAATCAAGGCGGACCATTGTGTTCGGAAGGCCCTCACGATTATTAGTCCAAGTAAGCTTAGGGACAATGCAACCAAGGTCAATGAGGTTGCAAGCACTAACAAAATTTGAAAATTTATTACATCTATGATACGATGTACCTCTCCTGAAGCTTCTTTTCTCAGAGCTCTCCATATGATCATTGAAGTCACTAGCAAGGAGCCATTCCCGGTTGTCTCTACTGGCCTTTTCCTGCAGGTCATACCAAAGGAGGTCACGGGCTGCTGGGTTCGTGCTGCCATAGAACGCAGAGAAGACCCATTCTTTAAAGTTAGCCTTCTGTACAGTAGCATGAATCGCTTGACTCGTGACCTCAAAAGCTAAGACGTTAACTGAGTTCGGGTTCCAGAGGACCCATATACCACCAACTTGGCCCACTGGATCCGTGAAGGAGTTAGCCGTAAAGCCTTTACAATTGAAAAAACCCTTCAAAGCAGAAAGAGGAACCTTGGTCTCCACCAACACCAAGAGATCTGGATGATGGAGAGATAAAAGATCTTGCACGTTTCTTTTAAAGGTGTTGTTTCCAGCACCTCTACAATTCCAAATGAGTCAAATCATAGACTTTACTTTGTGAAGGAAGGGAAGTGGGAGAAGCTCATTCCATCCCACCATCTTCTTGACCAGGATCTGGTCCCGGCAACTCCCATATGAACTGTCCACGTCCACTACATAAAACGGGATCCCCGCCACGTTGTTGCCTGGAGTTGTGATCTCTAACTTTACCATGGGAGTTGACCATTCTACCGTCATAAGGGCTCCACCTTCTTCCCCTGGTTTGATTAGGGTGCAGATCGGATGATTTCGGAGGTGGGATGTCTCTATTGCAGCTAGGTTCATCTTTGGTATTGATGGAAAGGGTATGCGACTTGTCGGTGGAGGTGAGAGGTGGGTTAGGGACAACAGCCAATACGACTGGGGAAAGAGGGGAGGAAGGGGTTGTAGGGTTAGGGCTGGGGACAATGTTACTGAGTATGGGTTGGGGAATAGTGTTGGCCTGGGTAGTAATATTAACCTTGGGCTTAGGAATATTAGGTTTGGGCTTAGAGGTAGGATGTTTATTTGGGATATTCTCATTAGGGCCGCAAGAAAATGCCTTAGAACTGCAAGTATTATGGCTAAGAGTGATCTCGATTGGACTAGTATTGGTAGTGGCTGGTAAAGGGTGATTACGTAATGGTTCTTTAGGAGGTTTCACTTGATGTTGCCCTCGTTTGGTCCCAGAAGAACTAGCCTCAAACCAGTTTAACAAAGAAAATCTGTTTTCTATGGGCTCGTGTCTTTGAGCATTTGGACCAGCGGCCCGGTTAGAGTGGGTTAAATGATTTTTATCCGTGAAGCGCCTCCCTATGTTAGGTCTTCTTGGTCTTTTCTGCACAAGAGTCCACTGCCCATAAGCAGGCAAGTGGGCCGCCTTCGCGACCTGGCCCACTGGAATCGAATCTATTATCTTCTCACCTTCAACCTGTGAATTAGCCATTACAGTAGATTCTGGCGTCGGAGAAATGGGATTTTCCGATCCCCAAGCACACGAGTCCTTGCGGTGGCCAACACGACCACATCCAAAACACAATAGGGGGATATTCTCATATTCAATTCTGTAAATCCTACCTTCAATGTAGACACGGGATTTCAAAGGCATTTTTAGATCAACCTCCACACAAACTCTGGCATAACGCCCACGGTCCGTTTCAATCATAGTGGAATCTGCCTTAATAGAGCGGCCCAAGCGCCGGGCAATTCGGAACATGTGCTTTTCATTGTAGTATTCTAGGTTCCCATGCTCTAAGGGCATCCTTATCAGACTCAACAAAAAAAACACCATATTTAACCTCAAAAACACCTTTTATAAATTAGCAAGTCATTTATCCAAAAATTCACAAAATCAGACTCTCTATCCAAACTTTACTATTCCCCTCAAGTCTCATAAAAAAAAACTTTTTTCTTAAAATATTATTCTCCCCCAACTGGGGAGTTGTGCAAGTGGATGGAATGGGAGACACGGAGGCAGAGGATAGAAGTCAAGGAGTGAGAAACTGTTAAACTATTCGGTAGCATGTGAATAGTAACTTTACCTCAATACCGAGTTACTGTAGCGAAGTTGCAATTTTTACAAATTAGCCCAACACTTGTTGAGGCTGATTTTGGGGTGTTTTCTCCCCTTTGGCTCAACAAAATAACCATCAGGGGCATTTGCCTCCCCTGATGGGGATGCTCTAACAGTAATGTATTGATCAGATAGGGTCCAAGGACCACCCATTAAGACATGAGCCCGGTCGCTCTGGACATTGAACTTGAAAACCACGAACCCCATGCCAATGTCTATGGCGCTGAAATCTCCTTGGAGATCCCATAGACGCCTCACCTTGGTACACAAAGCTTTGTAACCGATGGGGTAACCAATTGGCTTCACAATGATGGCATTCTTCCATGGTTGAGTACCATATTTCACGAGACTTTTGGGAAAAATGATTACTGGAATACCATCGCTTTCCTCATCTTCACAAATGTTTTCCTCTTCGCCTATTGATTCCTCATCAAAGGGTATATTCTCCACATCCTCAGAAAAGGCCACTTCCTTCCCTTTAATGTTGATAAGGATCTGTTTGAATGATTTGATGAGTTCCTTGGGAGGAGCCAGAGCCTCCTCGCCCTTCTCTTCACCCATCCCCATTTCATCATCAACAATGGTATCTACTCTTGGGGTCTCGGAATCTGGGACAACAGACTCTGCATCCATCGGTGTTATTAGCTCGATCTGATCGTTCTTTATCTTCTTGGTGCTATGTATGAGATGATCTTCTTCCTCTACGGTAATGTTATCCGACGATGATCCGGTGGGTGGGATAGGCGTTGCAACGGTAGGGGTGCCTGACATGCTCTAGCGATAACTTTCTCTAATCTTCAGTTCTGCACCACTAGCCCACTGCTTTTGGCTATTGGCAAGGAATCAATATGTGTTGGGTAATAGAGACTCTTGTTGATGATGCCAAGTGTCCTAGCTCCGGCAGTGATTTCCAATTTGTGTGGTGTAATAGAGAAATGATTATGTATCTAATGAGTATGACTGTATGAGTGTATACGAACAAAGGGGCGGTGCTGCGCAGTTGCCCCGGTATCGGTCCGATGATCGGAGACTTCCATCGCGTAGAGCATGTCTAGTACTACAAGTGTACCAAAAATCAACTCGATCGGATATCATTTGGTGCGTCATCGGAACACAAATATCTTTAAAAAAAATGAGTTCAATAGTTTTCATCCTGTGTTTCCAGTCATTTGTGTTCCATTTTTTTCAAGAGCCATACCAGCCAAAAGAGGGCACATTCCCATAGGAGAAGTCCATCGAACTTGGATTTCGTCTCTGTTTGGTTGTTGAGGAAAGAAAAATTAAAAAAAATTCCCTTCCCCTGTTTGGTTGTTGATGTAGGGAGAGGGAGAAAATAAAAGGGAAAAGGGGAGGGAAAAGAAAGAGGAAAATTCCAGATCTGGAGAAGGAAGGAAAAAAAAGCTTGCTGACATGCTTTTGCTGTGATTAAAATGTCCATTTTTGGGGTGGCCAATAGATTTCTGCTATCTGGTGTGTGTGTATAAGCAGTAAAATTATAGCTTAAAAGTTAGTTAAAATAACCTTTATGCTATTTTCTTTTCATTTTCCTTTGGAAACCAAACAAAAGAAAATTCATTTCAATAACTTTCCTTCCATTTTCTTTAGACAACCAAACAAAGGAAAATCCTCAACTTTCCTCTTTATTTTCCTCCCAATTATTTTCTCTTCTTTTCCACTTCTTTCCCCAACTTCCAAACAAAGCCTTAGTACCAGTAGCCGCTATGTTATTTCTTTATGTACCTTGCTTTTAAGATGCAATCCTATTTTGAAAACTAGAACTGCAGTACTCCACTTTGGGCCGGTAATCAACTATTCTCTCTTCCGGATTTGTTAGTCCCTTTTTGAAATTCGTATTATTTTTTATTACTTATATTTTTTAGTGCGTATCTTAAAAAATATCAAATATAGATATTATTTGATAGGTCTCAATTAGCTCTACAATACAAAGTAAAATCATGAAAACGATAATAAATTAAAGGTGAAATTCCACGAAGACCCCCTCATCTATTCCTTTGGGACACGGAGACCCTCTAACATTTAAAAACGCCCAAACACCCCCCCCCCCTCTCTCTCTCTCTTGTTTTTCGACCACCTCTCTTGCTCCTGTATGTTTTTCACGCTTCTGTTCAGTCTCCTGCTTCTCGTTTTACCCCTTACCCTCGGTTGGTATTCTGTGGGTGTTTACATATAATATTAACAAATCCAATAGTTGATTAACACGTAACTAAGTGTGCCAAGCATTGGCTAATATCTGTCAAATTAGATACACTGGATTAATGGAATAAGAACTGACTAAATACGATGTCGTATTGGTCACCAATTTAAAAAGCAGTTATTGGCAGTTACGAGTCATTATTGATACAAAAGTGTAGACACCCCAATTTGAACCCCACGAAAATCCTTAGCATCCCCAAGGATGAAAATGCCGATAAGAGCACGTGAAGCTTGATTATGAACTTGGAAACCCCTCCTAAACCTCTTCAAAATAAACCCAAGCCTACACCACCTTCTAGTACATTCAAAACCCTCTTTATCAATATAAAATTTGTCCCAATCCATTTTGAAATGAGGGAGATGTGCCCGTTTTACCAAAATCACTTGTTTTCCCGACCTTCTGAGGGTAAAATGGTCACACATTTTGATGTACAAATCATCTTTGGTTCAAACCACTTGGGTTAGAAAGTATACTTTTCAAGGTTTCCAACGCTTCAAACCATGCACAAAACGGAGTTCGGTAGCACCTGGAATGGCCCCGCGAAGTTTGGATTGCTGTGCAGTCCCCCAGTCCAGGCGCCTGGATTACCCTAATCCAGGCGCTCGGACTCAATCCAGGCGCCTGGATTCCCCAATTCCAGGCGCCTGGAATCACTTCCAGTAAACAATTTGCTGCTGGTTTTTGATTAAACCATTGGCTCCCCCCTATTTGGTCCCACGTTTTCTTCATTCCAATCTCCCTCCAACAGACTCTGGCTCCCCATTTTGAAGTTCAAATTCATTTCCCTCTAAAAATCACCCAAAAACTCTCTCATTCTCTCCCTATATATACCCCCCTCCCACTCCATTCTAAAGGATCAGTTTCTCCCTCCTTCCTCTATTGTTATTCTGCCAAAATCACACCAGAAACTTCATCCCCAAACTGATCCTCTATAGTTCCACTCATTTCTAGCCTACAAACCCATCTTTCATCACCAAAATCTTCATATTTCAACCTTCCACCACCTAACTTAATCAAAAACCAAAGGATCAGCTCTCCCTTCATTTTCCTTACTGTTTTGTTGCTGAAATATTTCCAGAAACTCATCCCCAACTGATCCCTCTCAATTCCATCCATTTTCAACCATCAAAACTCAATTTTCCTCCATCCTAACTCCACAAACTCACTTGATTCTACCCATTTTTCATCATCCGCCATCAAACCCCCAATCAAACCACCTATAATCAGTTTGATACACTTCCAACAATCAAAATCCAGTTCACTCAACTTCCAAAAATCATCCCAAATAACTCTCCAAAGTTCACAAATCAAGGTTTCAAGGTAGTTTTTTCTACCATTGTGCTCAAAAGGCCCTGAGGGGATACCATCCAAGCTCTTACTAGTTCTTCATACTAGTTAAGAGTTTGGAAATGTTTCAAATTTCACAAAAATGGAAGTTCTTCATTAGCATTTGTTGTGTATATTTCCAAAAATCATTCAAAATCAAGTTTCTTTTAAGCTCATATCATGCATTTGAGTTAAATTTAAGGTTCAAGTTTGCTACTGTGTTGTTATACATCTTTTAGAGTGCATATGAGTTAGTTAAAAGCATTGCATTTGGTGCTTCCTGTCAAAAATGGAGTTTTGAGTTTGCTGTCTAGGAGACCATCCAGGCGCCTGGATTGGCCCTTTCCAGGCGCCTGGATCTGCCTAATCCAGGTGCCCAGATTGCTATCCAGGTGTGACAAGTTTGATGCTTGTGATTAGTTTTTGGAGCATTTTAGAGCAGTTTGAGCATGTTTTAATGAAAATTCAGGGTCTAATGCATAAATCATCCATTCATTACACAACCACAAGTATCCACATTCATTCCATTGATCTTCTTGATGCATTTATGTGCTCTTGCATGAGTTCGAGTTTGAAGTCCATTTAAACAATATTTTCAAAATCTTTCTAAACATTTAGTAGAGACCGGTAATCATACCGGGCGTGAGGGGTGCTTTAAATTCCTTCCCCTCACGTAACCTAGCTCCCAGACCCGAGAAATCTCATTTTGGAGACCGGTAAAGCATTTTCCATTTCAAGGGCAAAAGAGTCATTTTTCAAATGGTTTCTCGGGTATGGTCCTCAAATCCGGGTGGCGAATCCATTCAACCAATCAAATCATTTTCCAAGTCAAAACCGTTTTCGTGGACATCGCTCCCGTGGGGTGTTCACAAAAAGATCAACTTCGAAGCCATGATTTAAACTGCCAAATGCATGAAGTCCACGTGTAAACTTGTAAAACAAGACGATGGGCAGTTAAGACTTGTGGAACATACCCTGAAAGGCAGTTATCTCCTTACAACGTGATCATTTAGGTCAGTTTGAACCAATGTGCAGATTCGAGTTTTAGCTTTTTGAAGAAGATTCAAGGAATTCAAATTCAAATATGGAGGAGGGAAGAAACTGCCAATTCAAAGTATAGAAGATGGAGTTCGAAGCAAGCCAAGTTCAAATTCTTTGAGCGGGAAGTTCAACTAACAGGCAGCATCTATAAATAGAAGAAACTGAAGAGTGAAAAACCCCCGGACAAATCTTCAACAAACAGCAATCAAACAAAATGATGCTTGGTTTGTTCGTTGGCAAGTAGTTTAGGATTTCGAATTCAGTTTCGAAGTAGATTAGGAAGTAGTTAGGATTACTCACGATTGTTCTTGTAACAATCATCTGTTCGAAGTTCTCGTTACCTTGTATTTGAAGTTGAAGGCAATTTCGAAGTAAGTTTATCTTTGGTTAATTTATTAATCAAAGTATCTTGTTTCTTTGTTGTTCTTTAATTTCCTAAGTGTTTTGGTTTGCATTTCTTCACTTATAAAGAAAAATCCTCTTAATTGAGGTAATTGAACCATTAAAAACACAATCGCCTGATTAGATTTGGTTTTTCCAAAGTTAATCTGAGGGAGGAGATTGAAACTCTCTCTGCACGCTCACACTCGATTATTTTGTTGCAAAGAAGTAAAAGAACCACTAACAGTGGGGTGTACCGACTTATGCTTAACAACATGGTTTTTTGCTGCGATGTTGGTGGTTTTTCGTCATGGTCTCCTGTCGTGTTTGTTGTTGTGTGTTCACAATTCTTGCCTAATGGCTTAGGTGAGCTTTCGAGCCGGATGGATGCTTGGTCGGCTTGTCTTGTCCCTTGGGTTTGTCAGTGGTGGCTATGGTGGTTTTGTGGAGGCGGTGTATCGATATGTGGTGATTTTGCCAACTGCCTGAAGTTAGTTGGACGGCGGTGGTGATGTCTGATGAGTCATTTTCCGGCAATCCCAATCAACAACTTGCAAAACAAGGTGTATGAAACAGGAGTGATTCCGGCCAACACCCCTCTGATGCCTAAGATAGCTTAGGTAGGAGAATATTGGAATTGACTAGTGTTCGGAAAGTTATGTGTACCTTTTACTCATAGAAAGTGTAGCATTTATAGGCACCTGTCGAGGTGTAATTTAAATATCCGGCGTAACTAACCAGATTCAATGGAAGAGCTTATCCTGGAGGGACCTTCCGATTGTTGGGGGATTATTTGAATTTATTTTCCATATTATTATGGCCACTGTCGTTTAAGTGCAGCGGATTGCTTAGATTTCAAATTCCCGCAGAGGGATGCTGGAGATATTCCCTCCGGATTCCATGGGAATCCATTATAACAACCTTATCTTTCTGACTAGAAGGCATCTGGTCTGCTCTGCTCATCCTACACGGAGTCATCTGAGCAGAGTAAAAATAATGCTTGTATGGAGTTGAGCAAGACACTGGCCTGACCAGACCAGAATGAGTAAACATCGTTTTACTGTTTGGACCAAAGAGTTTATGTTGATTTGTAGGGTGAGGTTCATGAGGGTCTTGTAAAATAACATATCCCAGTTCATTCAAGTAAGGCGGACCATATTCCTGCTTGGAGCCTAATTTGTCCTCATCAATGTCTTTCATAGATGAGTAGTTAGGTTTAGGGTTTTCTTGGGCCAGGCTTAGTCCTCGTTGCTGGGCTAGGTTCCTTTTTTACTTGAGTTTTATTGTTTGTTCTGGGCATTGCAGGCCAACAGGAGTTTGTTTTTCATTGTTTTATCTAGGCACTCTAGGCCTACAGGTCTATTTTTCAACCTTTGGTTGGAACCCCTTTCCCCTTCCCTAATAAAATGTTACTTTTGCCGATAAAAAAAAGAAATAATAATTCGTAAAAAACTACAGTTACAGTCATATTTTTATTTTAATTTAACTTGCACAACAACTGGAGTTGTTCCAAGTAATGCATATTTGTAATACATTTGCACTCTTACATTCATCATTCCATCGTAGATTATTGCTAGCTCAAAGATAAATTACACACGAAATTTCAATATTCACAAGTCTTCAAGAAAATCAACATTTCCAAATGCAGGATACATAAATAAAAGAACCCCTTTACAAATATGTACAAATAAAAGATTCTTGACATTAATTGTAACTTCAAATAGAGAAGCATTCTGGGTCAAGCAGAACATATACGACCAGAGACACGATGCAAAGGCCAACTCTTGGTTATGTCATGCAAGGACTTGTCTGTAGGCCTGAAAATGTTGTAGAGCCAAACACCCCCTATGGCACCAGAAGTTGGTCCTACAATATATATCCAAAGACAATTGTAATGCTTCCAAACAATCGCTGGCCCCAAACTTCTTGCTAGATTCATTGATGCCCCTGAAATTTTCCTATAATCAAAGTTCCCTATCTTCACTCAAAATTTACACATTTAAAAAGCATGTGTATTGTATTTGAACAAAATATCCACGCAAAATTCCCCAGTAGATCGATTAGCTGGTTGTATGGTGAGCTAGGATGGAGGGCACGAAATCACTCTACGTTAGGAGAAATACTTAGCGACACGAAACTATTGGTTTACTCTTGGTTTTGAAGTGGAGCTTTAGAACTACACGAGCTTATATGAGTCCTAGACAATGTGGTAAGACAATAAGATACGTATTTTGGAGCAATGCTATGGTGAGCACATTTAATGATAACATTTTCGGTATAATGTAATGTGCCACCAATGTATTTATAGAATGTTCAAAAAATGTGGTCACCTAATGAGGTCACAAAAGTATTAGCAATATATTTGTTATACCAAGTGTACATGTGATTTTGATGACTTGTTGATGATTGTGCTTTACTATGATTTTATTATTAATTATCCTTGACGCAAAATATGTATATTACATTTGACGCTCTACATTAATTTGGATTCACAAACTTTATGTGCCTATTGTTTGATTATATATTTGTGATAAAAGATTCAATTCTATAGTGTATTGCATTTCATATAACGATTCACTCATACTCTACTAAATCTTGTACTTTTATTTTATTTTATATCATTGAGTCATTGGAATAGAATGATTTATTCATGTAACATTTCATGTGATTAACCTCATTCTTAAACAGATGACCCATCGCTAATTATTAATTACAAAATTAGAGGCGAGCCCTTATTTTTAGGTTGTTTTTATCCCAACCTTATCTATTGTTTCCAAACCTCACTACAAGAAAATGGGCCATTCCCGGCATTTTGTTTCCCGGCATTTCAACAAATGCCGGAAAATGTCACTTTTTCCGGCATTTCAACAAATGCCGGTAAAAGCCAATTTTTCCGGCATTTTTTGAAATGCCGGGGAAAAAAGTGCCGGTAAAGGTTAAATTTTCGAAAATTCTTTATTTTATACTATAAATATTTTTGTTTGACCTTTTTAGGAACCAAATGTGTGCTAGCACAATTGGTAGTGTGCGTGCGCGACGGGGCGAAGGTCACGGGTTCGATTCTTGGGGCGAGCAATTTCTCACCAATTTTGCTTGCCATGTGTGCCACGCGAGGCGCCACGTGTGTGCCATGCGGGCACCAAGTGGCTGCCACGTGGCCCCCACATGGGTAGCACACATTTGGGTATTAACGACATGTGCCATGCGGGCATTTGTTAGTATTAACGACACGTGTATAGACGGCATATGTAATAAATGCCGGTAATGCTTAAAAAATGCCGGTAATATCTTTTTCCGGCATTTGTGGTGGCTTTTCCGGCATTTTGTCAAATGCCGCTAATAGTGAAATTTGGCGTAGTGCATTGTGGTCAATACATGTGCTTAGTAAAGAGAGTGAGGGCCACTACAATATTCATTGATGAATCGGACCTTGTTGGCTTCATATCATCCATGGGATAATCGGGCGCGAGACAAATGTATGCTTTTGACTGTTATTTATCAACCCAATGAATTGGGGGCTCGGCCGTCCTTTAAGGACGACGGGCCCTGTCAACCTTTAATCTGACCGTTAAAAAGTGTTTTGAATGGTTAGGATTGAAAATAGAACTCTTCGCGAGAATATATAATTATTCGCGAGAAGAGTTTTATTTTCAACATGGACCATTAATTTTAAGACGGACGGTTGTGGTTTGTAGGGCCTGCCATCCCTCACAGATAGCAGAGCCTCCGGATTAGGGATGACAACGGGTAGAGTATGGATCGGAGGACCCTATTCTATCTCCCATCCCCAATTGGGGAGTCTTTTACCATCCCCGCTCCAATCCCCACTGGGGATATTAGATAAAGCACCAAACCCACATCCCGCTGGATATCGAGGTTTCCCCAAATATACCCATATCCAAACCAAAATATATAAGAAGTCAATAATGAAACCAAATTGCAAGCCCGATAATTCAAAAACCAACAAAAATTTAAAGTAAAAAACTTCAAATTATCTTATTTTAACCACTAATGTAGCAAAAATAATAGTAGTACAATAAAAAACCAATCCAAACAAACATCAATTTCTAAGTTTCATAAAGCGACAAACCAATAAATTTTAAAAAATAAAATGAAAGAGAAAATATAGCAAGAACATCATTTTAGGAACTAGAATCGGTAATGATATTCTTAATATATTATGTAGTTTATAATGGTAGTAATTGACATGATTTGCTCTGCAAGTTAAGTAATTACCTCTATAAGTAAATAATACTCGAGATTCTTTTCTACCTATATGCATATGTATAATTTATATAGAATATATAATTGTAGACACCCCAAAATGAGACGTTTGTGTACATTTTTATCCCCGATGATGAAAAGAAACGCTCGGAAAGCCTCTCGGATTGAAATTCTTCAAATCAACAAAGTCAATAGTGCCGCACGACACTCATCTCTCACGCACGAAGCTTCAACAATCACGCACGGCAGCTTTTTGAATTTTGGCGGTCAGGTGTGCCGTACGGCACTGTCAGGAATCAGAATCACTTTTGCAGAACACCCAGCAGCTCGAATTGTTGACCTCTGCTCTCACCCTTCATCATGATTTCGTGTAGCCTACCAATTTGGGGTGCACACCAAGTAAACTTGATGGCCAAGCTTAAATCTTCTCTATATATATGCTGATCATTTGGATGAGAAAAATCAGAGAGAAAAACCCATCCCAAAAATCCCTGAAAAATCCTCTCCTCAACCTCTGCAAATTTCTACCATTTCATAACTCATCCATTCCTACTACCCTTCTCCATTTCCAGAAAACAATCCTAAACCCTTAGTCACGTTCTAAACTCAATCCAAAAACCCGAAAAACCCATTTACCCATTTTCGGTTCGAAACCAAATTGATCAATACTCAGTCCGATCGGTTCAAGCACAGAGGCTTCCATTGTCACACAGAAAGCAAGTCCAGAGGAGGTCCAAGTCGCGGTCAGAAGGTTCCAGAAGCATTTCAATCCGAGAGGTTCAAGCCGAAGGTATATTTCCATTTCGCCAAACTTCTTAGCTTTGGTACCCTGAGGGGAGGGGTACCAAGTATGGAATGATCTCCTATATCATCTCCATACTTGGTATGCCCATGTTACATCAAAATCAGTTCGATTTTATACCTCCCGGTTGCGTCGTACGGTGAAAACATCGCCTCGTACGGAGCAATTCAATGAGGAGGAACATCCCATACTTGAACACACTGTTTTCCTATTTCAAATAGTCTATTTTTAACCATGTTTCATGCCTTGTATGTGCCTCTGTTCAATCATATCGAAAAACCAAAGTTTCAAACTGTTGTGCAGCCAATAGTGCCGCACAGCACTCTTTTGTAAAAATCTGAAATTTCAAATCAATTTCTTGTATAAACAGTTCAAACCCCTGATTATCGTCTACTTTGCATAATTTCAATGTTTATTTGTTGAAGTTCGGCGTTAAAAAGTTTTCTAAAAATCCCACAAATGTTTAGTAAAGACCGATTTTTAATCGGGCGAACGGGGTGCATTAAAACCCTTCCCTGTTCGTAACCTGGCTCCCGAATCCAAAACGAATCTCTGGTTTTCAAACTATTTTCTAAATCAGTGTTCTAAATCATTTTCAAAACGGTTTCTCGGGTCCTAAACCATTTTCCAAAAACCCGGGTGGCGACTCCTATTTTCAAAACAAAGTTTTTAACAAATCCGGTGGACCGTCCACAAAATGGCGACTCCGCTGGGGATTCTCAAATTAATCTCTGGTTTGGTATTTTTATACTTATCAACTTCCCAAAAGCTTGTCAAAACGAAAATGCCTAGCGCTATCGCAAGGAAGGAATGGCGGACTAACAGGGCCTCGCCCGGCCATCCTGACTGGAGCTTTTTGGTTGTTTGTCTGTGTAAAGATATCAAAGAATAGATTAATTTGGAGAGCCAAGCTTGAAAAATATTTGTGGGATTTTTGAAAACAATTTTATTGTTGAACTTTTGCATCACGTGCATCGATGTTGGATAAACCCCGCTGCTGCGTCTTGGTTACCCTACCCAGTTCACTGGTGTTAGGACATCCCCGGATGCTCAGCAACCTTGGACTGTGATGAGTCAGCCTGCCGCTTGACCTTTGCCATGCAGTACACTTGGCACTGGAAGGCAAATATTGGCTCTAGTCTGGGGGACCCCCTAAACCAAAACCGGCCTTTGCATATAGTAAACCTAGAACCTTCCAACCTAGGACAGGGATCCACAGGTTATGATTATGTGATGTATCCTGTTATGTGTTTATTGCTTTCCATAGATTGTCATCATTTTGCATGCATTTGCATTATCATGGTTAGTTGGACACTATGCTGTCACATTTTCCCGCGGTCTTGAGAGGTTGCCCTGCCCGATGATGAGTCGTGCATTCCAATGCACGTTGTTCAAATTAATTCAATCCTTAGAATAACAGGACTTAAGAAACTCAAATCAACTTGATCCTTGACAATCCCTTGGCAATGACCTAACAGAAATTAGGAACAATTGACCCAAGCTGGGGCAATTGTCCCTAAAATAAAAGTTAGACCCCTTGAAAAGGAATTATCAAGAACCAAGTTGGTTTAATTTTCCCAAATCCTGCTATCCTAAACAAAGGATACATTGTCAAAAGAAACACTGAGGATCGGGGCAGCCTTTCTAAGACCCATTTTTCCATAGTCTAGGTGACTTTAAATCTTTGGAGTTTGAAACACCTCCAGTGTCAGCCGTGCTCGAACGGCTCCTTGTGATTCTATCACATTTCTATCCAGATTTCACAGCTTTATTGCTCTGTCTTGGATGGTCACGAAAGTTGACTGGCTCTGGTTCCAACACACAAGAACTATACCTACTAAGTAGTCGACCTACCCAGGGCTGTTGAAAATCTTTTTGAGACTTTGGTTTGCATACATGACGACACAAATATGACATTCCCATTTTTCAAAATAAAACAAACAGGGGCATTTCTTAGTTTTGTTTTACCGTCAATCCTTAGCCATTCAGCTGAACAAGAAAACCACCCCCAGCTCCACAAACAACCATTCCAAGAACACAAGCCCAATGCCCAAATCAACCAAATTTCCCTTAACTCCACTCCAAATGACCAAAGCTCCACAACCCAAAATTTCAGCCAAGTCATACTTGTGAAATGAGATCAAAGCTCAAGCCAACCACTCTCAGAAGCCACAAAGAACCATTTCCCAATTTTCCAAGCCTCTGTCCTTGATTTATTAGAGCTCCTCAAAACCGGCCATATCAAACCACTCTTGCCAACACCTTTACCTCAGAAGCTTCCATCTTACCATAACCCAGATGCCGTCTGCAGCTTCCATCAAGTGCCTGGTGATGCTAACGATGAGTGCCACCGCCTCCATCATGAAATACAAGACCTCATTGACAACAGATCCATCCCTGCTCCACTGATGAAGCCTATCCAATGAACCGCCAAAGACCATGCAATGGACCAATTTTCCACGAGTTTTGGGAATTTTCAAGTTTCGAGTCAGAGTCTTCTCTCTTATCGAGTCAGTTTGTATTTTTACTTTGGGGTCTGTCTTCAAGTTCGAGTCTGTAATGTCTTGTTATTATCAAGAAAAGAGAAAAACCGAACATAGAGTCAGCATTGTAGTCCCGAACTACGTCACGACCTGATTCCTTGCAAAGGGATACGTAGGCAACCCTCAGTGGTTCGGTCGCAACTATCAAAAATCAATGCCACAATGTTGTGTTGAAATTGTCATCATAAACTTGGGTTTTTGTGATAATCCCTCATCTTGAAATTGTTTTTCACCGTCATTTGAGAAACATGATAATCACTTCAAAACACGAGATGAATCTTGATTGAACCCTTGCCCCACACAAGGAGGATTTCTAGAAGACCAATCCCCGGTGCCATCAAGAAGTAATGCTTTGACACAGGAAAAGCCTGCTAGGTCGAAAACACGCAAGGGCGGCCTAGGCAAAAGTTAAGGCAAAAAGCTCGCTGGATCCAAAACTTTGAAGTACGATCCAGGCAAAAGTTAGAGCATGTATGGATTCTCTCTATCAAGTTGTGCAATTCAAAATGAAGAAAGGCATTCTTTGTTTTTATTCCTCAGATAAATATATCCCTTGATAGCCCTTTTTTTAGCCTGAATCACTTCCTTTGGAAAAGAACCCAGCTAGACAGCTATCCCCCCCACACTGGGGTGAATTATGAGAAACGAAAGTGCCAAATGTATGACTATCAGCAAGATGTCAAGATGAAAGTGTCGAGCACATGAATGCCAGATTTTCAAAAGTACCAAATGCATAGTTGCCAGTGGCACGTCAGAATGAAAAATGCCATTTTCATAGGCACAACCAAATGCGAAGCACTGAAAAGCAAGAAAGGAAGAAAGTGTCCATCAAAAGCCAAAGTGGGGCACAAAATAAAACAGTGAAGAAAATAGAAAGGACACACAAAAAGAGTTCAAGATAGCTGCTAGCTCTAAAACCCAGGAAGAATGAAATTTGTTTTGAGCCTTTTATCCTTTCTTTGTTAAGCCCAAAGCCTTGGCCCCGTTACAACCTGAATAAAGTCCTTTCAGATTGAAAAAGAACGACTTGATAGTGAAAATCCAAATGGGAACAATATCATTTCCCTTGAAGATCGAAAGTCAAAGCATTGCAAAACACCAGCATCCGCCAGAAGCAAAAGTTCGGACTAAGGCACCTCAGATCCTCATCAGCAACCCGGGGGCAAAGCATTGCAACACCAGCATCCGCTAGAAGCAAAAGTCCAAACCGGGGCACCTCAATGGAAAATCAGTGAATTAGCATCCCGAGGGCAAGGGTTCACACTAAGAAATCTTGTGTTTTGATAAAACAATCGATTTAAATGAACATCATTTGATGGAGTGAAACAATTTCAAAACCAAAAGACTCAAGTTCATGACAATTTCAAACATCAATTGTGGGGCACATTCTGCCATTTCCCGAATTAACGAGTCTGTCATTGCTTATTGGTCTTTTCAAGTCGACATAGTCTTGTCAGAATCCGTTCCTTTTTCACAAGGTCGATCAAGTAACAAAATAACCCGCGTCAATCTTCAAGGAAGTCACTCTTTTGAGTCAGCCTAGTCTTGTCTAAATCTACCCCCTCTGGTAGAAGATCAATGAGTATGTCATCTCCGCCCAAACCAGGGGGCATCTTTGTAAAGTCACTTGTATCATCCAGGCCTTGTCCAAATTCACACAAGGTCTTTTGTCCATCAACCCTTGGTAGTCTTAATATTCTTAAACTCGTGGAGGACGATTTCAAATGCATGGAAGAGTCTATTTTTGGATAAACAAGTCAATAGGTTCAGAATTGAAGCTTGTCATCTATTGGGGCACACTTGTCCAAGACTGGGGCACGTCAACTCAACGCCATCAATTGGGAGAAGCACATACACCTGAGTTCAAGATTTGGGGCATAAATGCCAAAAAGCTCAAGCCTCACAAAAAGCCAGAAAGCCCGAAAGCTCAAGCTCACTGATCAAGTGTAACTTCAAATCTAGACCCTATCCAAAAGGAAAGATAGTAAAGCAAAAAGAGACACCCTATTGCGCCACCTACTTTCAAAAAAAGGAATGTTGTCATTGTGTCATCAAATGTGAAAACCTGAGTCTCACACAAGAGTCCTCATGAACAATTTTTCAATCAATCGTCCTTCGGGACAAGTTTTTTTCAATCATCCTTCCGGGATAGTTTTCCAATTAATCGTCATTCGAGACAATTTTTCAACCAATCATCCTTCGGGATAGTTTTTCATTCCATCGTCCTTTGGGATAGTTTTTCAATCAATTGTCCTGCGAGATAGTTTTTTACTCCACCGTCCCTCGGGACATATTTTCAATCAACTGACCTTCAGGAAATGTTTTCAATCAACTGTACGTCTTGCGGGACATGTTTTCAATCAATTGTCACTCAGAGCATGTTTTCAGCTAACCGTCATTCGGGACATATTTTCAATCAACCGCTCGTCCTTCGGGGCATGTTTTCAATTAAGCGTCCCTTAAGACATGTCTTCAATCAACCATCCCTCAAGATGTGCTTTCAATAAAACATTTTTCAATCACCGTCCCTCGTTGCGATTTTTCAAACAACGTTTTTCAATCCACTGTCCTCAGCGATAGTTTTTCAAATTTTCAATCAACTTCAATCAATTTCAACCAATTTCAACCAATTTCAATCAATTTTTCAATCAATTTCAACCAATTTCAATCAATTCTTCAACCAACTTCAATCAATTTCAATCAATTTTTCAATCAACTTCAATCAATTTTTCAATCAAACTTCAATCAATTTCAATCAACTTCTATCAAAATTCAATTTCAAGCCTAGAAATGGTCCGCTTTTCAATCAACCGTCCTTTGGGCCAGTCTTTCAGTCAAGCATTCTTTGGAACAGGTTTTCAATCAATTGCCCTCCAGGGACAACTTTTCAATCAAATCAATTTTAAGGTCAGTTTCTCAAATGAATCTGCCTTCTGAAATAAAATTTTCAAACCAATCTCTAAACTCAATTTCAACAACTCAAGTCAATCAAACCACTCAGTTCTTCACGAGATCTCGCTGGTCTTGCGCACACAATTTTTCACGAGACCTCGCTGGTCTCGCACGAACCCTTTTGGGGACCTCTCCGGTCTCGCACGAAACTTTTTGGGGACCTCACTGGTCTCGCTCGAATCACATTTTCTTTGGGGACCTCACTGGTCTCGCTCGAATCACGTTTTCTTTGGGACCTCGCTGATCTCGCTCTAATCACTTGTCACTGTTCACGGAGCCCCACTCAATGGTTCTATCACAACAATTTTCTCAGACACCGAATGGTTTCGTAAGTCCTCTACGGCATTAACAAAAGTTTTTATCAGCACCAATGGTTTCGTAAGTCCTCTCCGGCATTGACAAACGGTTTTCTCAAGCACCAACTGGTTTCGTAAGCCCTCTACGGCATAAACGACGATTCTTCCTCAGTGCCAACTAGTTTTGAAAGTCCTCTATGGCATTAGCAATGGTTCTTTCAACACCAATACGGTTTCGTAAGTCCTCTCCGGCATTGACAAAGGTTTTCTCAGACATCGACTGGTTGCGTAAGACCTCTACAGCATTAACGACGATTTTCTGGTTTCGTAAGTCCTCCCCGGCATTAACAGCAAGTTTTATCAACACCAATGGTTTCGTAAGTCCTCGACGGCATTAACGACAAGTTTTCATGGCACCAACTGATTTCGTAAGTCCTCAACGGCATTAACAATGATTCTCTCAAGCACCGACTGGTTCTATAAGTCCTCAACGGCATTAACAACGGTTCTCTCTCAGACATTCAATGGTTCAGCATCAACTAGTTCTATAAAGTCCTCAACGGCATTAACGACAGTTTTCTCAGCACCAATGGCTTCATAAGTCCTCAACGGCATTAACAACAGTTTTCTCAATCAATGGTTTCGTAAGTCCTCTACGGCATTGACAACGGTTATCTCAGCACAGAATGGTTTCGTAAGTCCTCTCCTGCATCAACAACGGTTATCTCATCACAGAATGGTTTCGTAAGTCCTCTCCGGCATTAACAACAATTATCTCAAGCACCGACTGGTTTTATAAGTCCTCAACGACATTAACAACGGTTTTCCCAGCACCAACTGGTTTCTATCTCGCCGGTTGCGTTCACAGCACATCATTCATTTTTCCCTCGTTGAAAAACGGAGTGACAATTCTCGCAAAACAATCAAGGTATGTTTTCTATCAACTCTTGTATTCGCATGATTTATTGTTCTGCATTAAGCCATGATGAACTACGCTGGTCTGATCCCTACTGTGGACGGCCCACTGAGATTCGGTGCGATTCTCATTCGAAAAGATTGTGATTGTTTGAGTCGCCACCCGGATTTTAGGTCCGAACCCGAGAAACCAATAAAAATATGACTCATTGCCCATGAAAAAGATTTTACTAGCCATTGTGAAACCAAAGATTTCTCGGATTCGGGGGTTTGGCTACAAGAGGGGAAGGGTTTTACGGCACCCCTCACGCCCGGTCCGTGAACCGGTCTCTACTCGACATTTTGTGGGATTTTGAAAATATTTGAAATTCAATTTGTTCACGAAAATAAGGAAATGGGGATGGGAATCACGTAAACAACGAGAAAAACATTAAAATATATATTTAAAGTGGATGCTTGTGCGCATGACCTACATGAATGATGATGATGATGATAAGTGGAATTATTACAAATATTTACAAGAAATGTGAAATTACAGAAAATACACAACTAACCCAGAAAGTACAAACATTGAGGCCCAACAAACTGTTTTGCAAACTGGATTCCAGAATAGGGATTGAGCGCTCAAAGACCAAGGCTTGAGCGCTCAACCTCTTCAAACCAGTTTGAGCGCTCAAGGCACATGGGTTGAGCGCTCAAACCAGTTCCTAGCCTCTATGAAATTACACCTTTTTATAACTTCTTTTCGAGATCGATCACTTATTAAGGACTTTCTCAGGAGAAACAGGCAAGAGTAAACCGATCAATCTCATAAAGAAAGATGAAAAGAATGTAATTTCGATGAATCAACAAGGAAATGTTTCAAAATAGAGGAAAAAAGAGGGGAATCCAGGTTTTAAGCATAACAATAATAAATCACACACACAATTAATCATGTCAAACCAAGATCCATCATCGAAGCAATGAACATTCAACGAATTGCCCAAGAACGGCTTGAGCGCTCAAGTGAATGACCTTGAGCGCTCAAGCCATAATCTGGCTCTCTGATTTCTGGCTTAAGATAGATGCTCGATGATTCTCAGGACTTTGAACATTTCAAACAATAGTAATGGAAGACGATCCAGTCACTGTTTTGCATTAAAAATGGAATTTTACAAAGATATTGATCTTTGATCATCATAACATAGTTAACTAAGGTTCATGGATGTGTTTTTGAAATAGAGATAGGCTGTTTTTAGAGTCACATGAACAGCCAAGAAATGACACAAAAGCTTGCAAAACAGAAACTGTTCAGGACTGGGCTTGAGCGCTCAAGGCCTGAGGCTTGAGCGCTCAACCCCCGTTACAACTGCAGATTTGAAAAAGGTTGTAGAACAATGTTTAGACCTCTGTGAGTTCAAGTCAAGTACAAAGAACTTGCTTGAACTCACTGGTCCTCCTCAGATGAACCAAAACAGTGAGTTCATCACATGTTTCACTACCTTTCGGAAATGCTTGTAGTTTGAGCTTGATTCTGGGCTTGGGGATGATGATTGTGGATGTTTTTGGTTTATATTCTGAACGAATTAGACAATGTGTATGGTTGGTTGATGATCAAGAACTGAATTTCTGGATTTGTATAGTAGTTTTGCTAGTGGTTTTGATGGAGAAAGAATAGTTTTGTAGAGAGAGAGAGAGAGATGATCGATTTTCCTGGTGGATTTGGGAGCTGGAGTGTGAGAGTTGGTAACCCCAAAACCAGGGGTGGAGAGTGGATTTTATAGAGTGAGTGGGAGGGAAGAGGAGAGAGAGAAAGAGTGGGTTTTGTATTTCAAGGGTATTTTTGGTGTATTTCTGGATTTAGTGGAGTATAATGTACGTATAGAGATCGTAGAGGATCATCCCCAGACGCTCCCATGCAGAAAATCTCATGATTAGATATTCTGCAGGTTGCTGACTGGATCAGAGTTGAGCGCTCAAAGTCGTGGGCTTGAGCGCTCAAGGTGCTTGATGAAAAAAATTGTTGGTTTCGCTTGGTTCAACACTGTCTGGGTTGGTTTGAGCTATTTTGGTTGCTGCTTGGTTAATTTTGATCAAGTTCAAGTCAAACTCACAAGTTTCAGGTAATCATGATTGGTCCGTTTCATCATCGGAAATGCTCGAGCACATCTTGGGTTCAAAATTGGGGTGTCTACACCTACAAAGGGGTACGTAGGCAACTCTTTCGAGCACGACCACATGGATCATGTATTACTTGTTTGTTTTCGTACGAGGACGTCCACATCGAGGGGTGTCTTCTGTCTTTGACGCGACTTCCATCACACAATGATTGTAAGCCTCGTCAAAGAGGGGCAACTGTAGACACCCCAAAATGAGACGTTTGTGTACATTTTTATCCCCGATGATGAAAAGAAACGCTCGGAAAGCCTCTCGGATTGAAATTCTTCAAGTCAACAAAGTCAATAGTGCCGCACGACACTCATCTCTCACGCACGAAGCTTCAACAATCACGCACGGCAGCTTTTTGAATTTTGGCGGTCAGGTGTGCCGTACGGCACAGTTGGTGTACCGCCGTGCAGTACGGTTTGTGTGCTTGCTTGTCCATGCAGCCTTTGTCGAGAATCAGAATCACTTTTGCAGAACACCCAACAGCTCGAATTGTTGACCTCTGTTCTCACCCTTCATCATGATTTCGTGTAGCCTACCAATTTGGGGTGCACACCAAGTAAACTTGATGGCCAAGCTTAAATCTTCTCTATATATAGGCTGATCATTTGGATGAGAAAAATCAGAGAGAAAAACCCATCCCAAAAATCCCTGAAAAATCCTCTCCTCAACCTCTGCAAATTTCTACCATTTCATAACTCATCCATTCCTACTACCCTTCTCCATTTCCAGAAAACAATCCTAAACCCTTAGTCACGTTCTAAACTCAATCCAAAAACCCGAAAAACCCATTTACCCATTTTCGGTTCGAAACCAAATTGATCAATACTCGGTCCCTGATCGGTTCAAGCACGAGGCTTCCATTGTCACACGAAAGCAAGTCCGAGGTGGTCCAAGTCGCGGTCGGAAGGTTCCGAGCGTTTCAATCCGAGAGGTTCAAGCCGAAGGTATATTTCCGTTTCGCCAAACTTCTTAGCTTTGGTACCACGAGGGAGGGGTACCAAGTATGGAATGATCTCTTATATCATCTCCATACTTGGTATGCCCATGTTACATCAAAATCAGTTCAATTTTATACCTCCCGGTTGCGTGCACGGAAAAACATCGCCTCGTACGGAGCAATTCAATGAGGAGGAACATCCCATACTTGAACACACTTTGTTTTCCTATTTCAAATAGTCTATTTTTAACCATGTTTCATGCCTTGTATGTGCCTCTGTTCAATCATATCGAAAAACCAAAGTTTCAAATCATTGTAAACGATAACAACGGTGTGCCGCACGGCACTCCTCTTTACCGCACAAGCACGGTACACTTAGTGTGCCGTACGGCACTCTTTTGTAAAAATCTGAAATTTCAAATCAATTTCTTGTATAAACAGTTCAAACCCCTGATTATCGTCTACTTTGCATAATTTCAATGTTTATTTGTTGAAGTTCGGCGTTAAAAAGTTTTCTAAAAATCCCACAAATGTTTAGTAAAGACCGATTTTTAATCGGGCGAACGGGGTGCATTAAAACCCTTCCCTGTTCGTAACCTGGCTCCCGAATCCAAAACGAATCTCTGGTTTTCAAACTATTTTCTAAATCAGTTTTCTAAATCATTTTCAAAACGGTTTCTCAGGTCCTAAACCATTTTCCAAAAACCCGGGTGGCGACTCCTATTTTCAAAACAAAGTTTTTAACAAATCCGGTGGACCGTCCACAATAATCGCATACGGGGATTCGGGGGCGGGGATAGCAAAACCATACCCGCTCCATATCCGAGTGGGTATTTTTTAAATGCCACCATACCCGCTACTATTGGGGAATTTATTGGATAAACCCCACCTCCATATGAGCGCGGCGGGGCGGATATCCAATGGATATGGGGAAATTGCCATCTCTACTCCGGATCCCAACCCAATATCTTTGTAAAAATCAAAATGTGTAAGATAGTAAAAAGTATGAAGAGAGAGAAATAAGTAAGAGAAGAGAGAGAGAGAGAGAGAGAGAGAGAGAGAGAGAGAGGGAGGGAGGGAGGGGAGAGATGTCACGTTAATGGGTGGGAGGGAGAGGGACCCAATATCTTTAAGGAGATTGATTTTGGAAGTTCGTCCTTTTCATGATCACATGCATGATCAATCAATCAAGAGAATATCAGAGAATTATCTTAATTATGATCAATCAAACATGACAAACGGGACCACCCCAAAGATATGCGAAGTGCATAGAGTGAAGAAGACTTGGAGAGAAAGTAAGGGAGCGACCGGCTGTGCCGGTTTCGGGCATAACTGACAAAAAGTACATGTGCTTGACAGCTGGAGCCAAAGAGAGTGAGGGCAGAAAGGAAAACAAAACTGGGATATTCCACTCAAAATAATGTGGTGGGTCCGATTCAGTCTCTTTTGGCCCTTCTGCCCAAAACCCTTGTTCTTCTTCCCAAAACCCTTGTTCTTCTTCTTCTTCCCAAGGCAAGCCCCTCTGAGAACAAGCCGCTTACTAGAGGTGTCAAACGGGCCGGGCCGGCACGGTCACGGCACATTCGGAGGCGGCATAGCACGCTAGAGGCACGGTAAAAACCTGGCACGACACGGAACGGCACGGTATAAGTTGGCACGCGGCACGACACGGGCACGGAAATGAGCGCGCACGACATGGGCTAAGGTGGCACGTGGCACGGCACGACATGGTCTTCTACGGGCATGGTACGAAGTCAACGGGGCACGAGGCACGGCACGACACGACTTTATTCTAGCACGGCACGGCACGGGCACGAGCACATATGTTGGCCTGGCACGGCACGACACGGAAGCAGGGCAGGCACGACACATCACGTCAGCACGAGCACGGAAGTTGGCCTGGCACGGCACGACATGGCGGCTCGGCACGGGCACGGCATGGGCACGACACAAGGCAAAAAAAAAATGTTAAATAATTTATTTGTATGTATATTTTGATGATCACAAAAATAAATAAAAAAAATTTTTTTGGTTGTGTAACTTGTGTTAGTGAATTATATATTTATATCAAGTTAAAAAAAAAATTAAGTCATGAAAAAAAAAATAAACAAATTTTTTTATTGATTTATTTGATTTGATTTGATTTTATATTTTTATTTTGAGAGAGAGAGAGAGTTTGGACAAAAAAATAAAATAAGCTTTTAAAATATTTTTTGTCATGTTTGATAATTGATACATTGCCTTTTATCTAATAAATATTTTGAAGAAAAAATAACATATTTTATTTTGTGAAAAAAATAAAAAAATAGTGTTTTGGAACTTGTAACTTTGTAAGTCACTAAGTCATGAACAAAAAAATAAAAAATTAATTTTTTTAAAAAATAATAATAATTTTTTTAGAGAGAGAGAGAGCGTTTGGAAAAAATAAAAGTAAATAAGCTTTTAAAATATTTTATATGATTAATAAATTTTGAATCAAAATTCAAACATGAAAAAAAATGTATACCACACATATACATTGTCTTTTATCTAATAAAGATTTCGAAAAAAAATATCAATTTCTTTTGGTGAAAAATTCAGACCTCAAACTCCAATTTTCGGACAAAAATTCGACGATCTGAACCGTTAGATGTGTTTAAAACGTGTTTTAAGGTCCTACGAAAGGATTTGGCAAAAAAATACTACCCGGAGGCTTGATCAGAGCATTTTTCCATAAAATCGCTATATGAAAAATTGCTCCGATCAAGCCCTTCTGGGTAGTTTTTTTTTCTTCCAAATCCTCGCATTGGACCTTATAAACACGTTTTAAACACATCTAACGGTTCGGATTTTCAAGAAATAGATCAGATGGCCTTGAATTGGTGCATTATAGTGTTCAAATGCCATTGGAAGCACTGAATGTGTTCCGATCGTGTGGTTACCGACATCGGATGATCATCAATTTTAGGGAGAATGATAGAATTGATAAGATGTTAAATTAGGGTTGCACAAAAAACCGGTGAACGGTGAATCCGGTCCGGACCGAACCGATCCGTACGTTTTGGATTTTAATCGTGGATTAATGGATCGGACACGGATTCAAAAAATAATAAACCGTGACTCGCGGTCCGGACACGGATTTTGATTTTGAAACCGTGGATTAACCGATCCGGACCGTGAGATTTTTATTATATATAATTTTTAAAAAATATATATGTATGTATGTATAAATAATTTTATCACTTTTATAAATATTGTCAATTTGATATAGAGTAATATTGTTATCTCCTATAAATATTGTCAATTTGTATTGGACTTTCATGTATTCCACTGCCTTGCATTTGTATTTGACTTTGATGAATTTAGTAGTTGTTCACTAATTTTTTTTTTGTATTAAACTACCTCTGTTTCTATTCCACTATGTAACTGAACTAAGCTATATGCTTCAACTAGTGCTTGTTTAGGTCTTAGTTGTGGCTCCATCACGTGCTCCATCTAAGATCTCTTTGTTTTTTCTACTTTGGATTTTTTAGGATTTTATTTTAATCAAACTATAAGTTACTTATTTATGAATGACATGTAATCCGTGGACAAAACCGGAACCGATCCGTGACTCGCGGATCAGATTGGAACCGGACCGTGAGACTTTTGGTCCGGACACGGATTGGGTTTTCTAAAAACCGTGACTCGCGGATTAGGATTGGATTCATGTCAATCCGATCCGATCTGGACCGTGTACACCCCTATGTTAAATCGTATCGATTTAGATCAAACATTCAAGAAAACGAACCAGCATCTACCATTCAATGTTATACATTGAACTTACTTAGTTATGAACCAATATATACTGCTATAGTCTAATGTACGTTACCCACACGAGCGCAACACAATTACGACGATCCACACCTACTATTTGTTGTGTCTGTGAATTAAACCAATATCGTAAAAAATTGGCTGAATCGGCTTTGGAAAGGTCATTGATCGGGGCACAAACTAAATCATGTGTTGTAGTTGAATCCATAGCGGCTACGTGGCCGCAACACAGTCATGATGATCGAGGCCGTTGATTTTGTTGTGCCTATTAATTAAATCAAAATTATAAAAATTTGGCTGAATCGGGTTTGGAAAGGCCTTTGATCGAAACACAATCTAAATCTTGTGCTATAGTTGAATGTACAGTAGCCACGTGACCGTGACACAATCAAGATGATCAAGACCGTTGATTCTGTTGTGCCTATTAATTAAAACAATATCGTAAAAATTTAGCCGAATTGGATTTGAAAATCTCCTTGATCGAGACGTAATTTCATAAAGTAAATGAATTTTTAGTAATAAAAAAAAAAGTCAAAATTTTCACCAAAATTGTTCCCTAAATTTCCCACGGTAAAAGTGAAAAATCCCACCAATATTTTCACCCAAAAGTCAAAGAATCCCTCCAATTCCCACCAATTTCCCCCCTCCCCCCCAAAATTGGAGTAGAAGTAAAAAAATCCCAAATCACATGAAACCCTAACAGTCTAACACACTCTCTGTCTCTTCCTCCTTCTCGTCCCTCATAGTGCGACTCCAAATCACACGATTCACCATCTTCACCATCTCATCTTCATTTTGAAACAAACCCCAACTCTTCTCTCTCTCTCTCTCTCTCTCTCTCTCTCTCTCTCGACTCCAAATCACCCCCAATTCCACCACCACCACCATCAGTCCATCACGATTCACGATTCCTCGGTGTCAACTCTGATCACCGCGCCCTCCGACCAGTCGACCACCACGCCATGACCCACTAACCCTGAAAGTTATGTTTCTTTCGTCTTTACTTCTGATTTATGTTGGTACACCTACTATTCAGGTTTAGATATGAAGCTGTATGATACCTCCTAATTACACTGATGACTCAGTTGATTTCATTTGTTTGTTAGACTTCCAATTGAGTTCTTCGATCCTCCCACAGTCCCACTTTAATAGTCGAAGCCATTTTTTAACGTGTGAACTTTTTATTCGGTTCTGTAAAAATATACTCAATAGACATCATAAGTGTTTAATCAAACTATCGAATTTTTTGTTGTTGCAGGGCCCTGTTGAAGTAGCTATTAATTTCACTTTCTTTGCTTACCAATAATAGGGTTAAAAATTGCTAAGAGCCTTGCTTTTTTTGTTTTTGTTTTTCTGCAAATACAACGGAGGTTGGTTTTATCACAGATAGCTCTGGCAATGGTTAACAAGGGTTCCCAACATGGTCTCTTACTCTTTTTCTATGAAGGTCAGTACAGTATAAGAATAGAAAAATGGGAATATGTTCATCTGATAATGTTCCATCTTTATGTTTCCATCTGGACTTTCTATTTTCTATTGGGAATAACTCATGTCGCTGCTGCTGTCATTTTGGAGTTGATTTTGTTTTGGATGTTGCTGCTATATGATATGATATGCTGCTGCTGGCACGGCATGATTTATACGTTCGCGCAACAATTGATTCATATATACTTATTTTCAGCATATGTACTATTAGCCATTTTTTTATTTGTTCACATTATAAATTTTTAAATATCATAACTTTT
Source organism: Vaccinium myrtillus (assembly GCA_016920895.1). Lineage (NCBI taxonomy): Eukaryota > Viridiplantae > Streptophyta > Magnoliopsida > Ericales > Ericaceae > Vaccinium > Vaccinium myrtillus. The sequence goes on along the minus strand of CM029275.1, from coordinate 26,205,806 downwards.
ATTGTACATTTCCTTTTTCAGTGAAATTCATGTTTCTGGATTCTACTCAACAAGATCTATGAAATTAGATTGATATTCACTATGAAATTATGTATACATAACAAAACTAGATATTTAGTGTCAATACTATGTGAACTCTGAAATATGTGAAATATGAACTATGATGAGACTGGAATTATGTATAGATAACACAAAAACAAATATTTAGTGTCAATGCTATGTGAACTCTGAAATATGTGAAATATGAACTATGATGAGACTGCGTTAAGTGTCTATGTGAACTGCATAATCCTATGTGAACGCTATATGATGAGACTATGCAAAATTTATTTTAGAACTGTGTGGTTTGACTATATGAAGCGTGTGTGGTGAAACTATGTGAATTTTATAACCTTATGTGAACTTTGTATTATAAGGTTATGTGAAATGTCTATGTGAACTATGTATTTTAGAGTGTGTTGGGACTATGTGAACTGTGCATACTTCACAACAATTCATGACGTGGTTCACATAGTGAATTGTTCACTTTAAATAATCTTTTTTTTTAATATATATAATTTCATATTCAACATGGATCTTGTTTGACAAATCTCATCGAGTACGTTCTAAAAATATACTCCCTCCGTCCCCTTTTAAATGTAGACATTTCCATTTTGGGTTGTCCCTAAATAAGTGTGTGGTTTGAAAAGTTAATTGGTAAAAGTTTGTACAATTATCATTTTACCCTTTTGAAAAGTTAGTGGGTAAAGAGTTAATGGGTAAAAGTAAAAGATAATTTTGGAAAGTATAAGTAAAAGTTGATGTGAAAAGTGTAAATTGGAGGAAAAAGTTGATGTGAAAGGTGTAATGATGACATTTCTTTAATAAGTTGGATTTACGAAGTAACACATTTAAAAAGGGACGGGCGGAGTAATTTTTTGGAAATTGAATATTTACAACAAAAGGCTTGATATTTTGAAATTTGGAAGTAGAGAGAAAAAGTAATGAATAAAAGAATTATTCAGTGATATTGTAATATCTTACTCCATTCGTCTCTTTTGGGGAATCTAACTTTTTAATGAGACAAAATTATTGTCTTAGAGTTCTAAAATTATCCTTCAAAACTGAAAAGTTTATTAAGTGATTTTAAATTGTCTATATCTTTTAATATGGAAAAAATTGAAAAAAGTTTATTAAGTGGCTTTAAACAACATCAATCGTATGTCACGATGTTTTTATTGAGGGAAAGTGTTGGGTCCCAGAAAAGAATCCGGTACATTGTTTGAATAGTATACTGGGTGAATTTCATTCATTGGATGCTTTTTCTGGATGTTTTTATAGGTTTCTTTTCTGGTATTGTACCCGACCTCTTTTATTGAGCAATGGTGCGGGCCATAACCTTCATAATCCAACACAACAGCCACTTTGGTGCAAATTTTTGGCATATATATATATATATATATATATATATATATATATAGTCCGGTTCTAGTCCGGGAGTCCCGGATCCGGGACTCCACTTCCCGATATTTTTTTGACGATCCGATCCGTCCAATGTGTTCAGAAGGTGTTTTCCAAGGTCCACGCGGAAAATCTTCAAAAAAAAATACCGGGAAGGGCTTGATCCAAGCAGTTTTCGCAAAAACTTTATATTTACAGTTTTTGCGAAAAACTACTTGGATCAAGCCCTTCCCGGTATTTTTTTTTGAAGATTTCCCGCGTGGACCTTGGAAAACACCTTTTGAAGACATTGGACGGCTCGGATTTCCCAAAAACAAATTTTAAAAGCATCAAAACACCAAAAAACCCTTCAATCCGGGAAATCCGGGATCCTTGACAGGATCGCCGGTGTATATATATATATATATATATATATATATATATATACGGAAATGTTCACATCCACACCCTCCCAGAAATAAGAAAAACATGACATTTTTTGTGTTGCAAATTTTTTTTGGAAAATCCGATCCGTCCAATGTGTTCAGAAGGTGTTTTCAAGGGTCCACGCGGAAAATCTTCAAAACAAAATACCGGGAAGGGGCTTGATCCAAGCAGTTTTCGCAAAAAATGTGTATATATATATTTTTTGCGAAAACTGCTTGGATCAAGCCCTTCCCGGTATTTTTTTTTTTGAAGATTTTCCGCAAGGACCCTTGAAAACACCTTCTGAACACATTGGACGGATCGGATCGTCAAAAAAAAATTTGGATAAAAAGTCCGGAAATGAAAAGTCCGGATGTGATCCTTTCCCTATATATATATATTTCCAGGTGAATAAGTGCCTGTAGAACTAACAAAATTGTGCTTTGACCTTCATCAGCAGCACAAAAGAAATGAAAATTAGATGATATTCACACATTCAAATACGCTTATCAAATTGAATATTAGAAGACTTCGAATAACCATAGTAAAGGTGGAGCAGCAGATCAAACTAACCTCGCGGTTATCTGTACCAACACCTGATGTACAACAAACAAGAGGACCAAGGTGATTATGAACTCCATTACAAGAGATTGAATATTCGATCCACCGGCCGGGAGCTGTTCCTGGAAAATGATCATGCTTTCCGTCGAATAGAAATCGTAGGGTTTTTCTTGCTAACGTTGATCCAATAACTTGTGCTGAAATGTATACCGGGACCTTTGCAATAACCATAAACAAAGTAACAAAAAAGAATTAAAATCTTATTAAGAAGCTAAAAATCTAACAAATGGTAATGTCTTATTAAGAAGCTAAAAATCTTATTTTACCATTTTCCATGGAAATTTTTGACAAGAGGCAAAAGCAATGGTGACGGCAGGGTTGAAATGACCACCAGAAATGTGGCCAATAGAATAAACAAGAGCCATCACAACTAGTGATATTGAATAATATTGCATTCCAATTTCCAAGTAGTTGTTCTTTTTTCCATTATGAAGAAAATAAAACGCAAACAATTTCTCCATTCTCTTGTCCGAAAGTGCGAAAAATAATTATTAGAAAAACTATAGCCTTATTTTCTAAGCAACACATCGAGTTTTCATACAATACCATACCGATCAGCGTGGAGAGGGAGAGGGAGAGGGAGAGGGAGAGGGAGAGATTAGAACAAGTTGTCACCTTTTGGATGAGAAGAACAGTAACACATGAGCCTAAGTCTTCGTTGGTTTTGGGCACAGAGCTTGGAGTGGGATTGTGATTGTTCAGATCACTATCTTTAATATCTAAAACAACACCATGGATCCAATTAGCTTAAAAAACAGGAGCCATTTTTTTGTGTAGCTAACTATTCCAATTGGAACATGAGATATGAGAACACATACCCTATTAATGTCTCTAATGTGTGTCTGTGTGTCTGAGAGAGAGAGCGAGAGAGAGAGAGAGAGAGGAATCATTTGATCATAGGAAACATTTTATCTAAAAAAAAATTATGTATATTTTTTAGTTCGAAATGCTGCGTACAATGATTAAACTTTTTTTTTTTTTTGTCAATCGATAGAAGAGAGATCAATTACATCACATAAGAAGTACAAAGTACCAACCCGGGACACTACATGAATTGTGAGTCCACGAGACAACCAAGCCCAACAACTTAATCAATACAAGAAATAAGTCCGTTACAGGGTAGAAACAAAGAAAGAAGGAAAAGCTCCTGCACGAAGGCAGGGAGATTCGAACACCTGACCTCATAGTGAGATACAAAAGTCCTGGTCAGATGAGGTAGCCCCATTGGCTACAATGATTAAACTACGGTACATGAATTAGTATTTACTAAAATAAGGTGAGAGCTAGTCACAACTGAACTACCTTGGGCCTTGTTCGGTTTGGAGTTTTGTTTTGTTTTGATGATGTAAGCAGGTGTAATAAGTGGAGAGAGATAGAGAGAGAAATGAGAGAAATGATGATGTCATCAAAACCAAAAATAAACTAAAACTTGTAACCGAACATGGCCCTTATTTCCGTCACCTTGGTTAGTTTTTATTTTTTTTCAAATTCACCTAGGTTAGTTTTGTAGTTAATTAGTATTTCTCTCCTTACACATCAAGGCTCAAAATCAAAAACCAGCGGTCGGATTCTGTTTGAGAAGAATATTTATATCACTGTCTCGAAGAATATATAAACACCATAAAACTGCAAAAATGCAGGTGGCTGACAATGCAAAAATGCTTTTGACATTCCAAAATTCCAAAACAAAAGACCTCCGGCGGCCGGCCGCTGTTTAAGAGTACGTTGTTTAGAAAGATCAGTCATTTTCATAAGAGCACATGATTTGTATTTAGAGTAGAGCCCAAACAATATTTATTTTCGAATTAAAAAACAAAAGTAAATCATTTGAATAGCATATATTCTTTGCTAAACTTAATAAAGAGACAAGATTGAGTGTGAATTTTGTGTGGGCTCTACACATTATGTGAGTGTGTTGGAGACTTTTGCTGGAGATTTATCATTGTTGATGTGGTACATTATTTGCATGAATATAATTTAAAATTTCAGGGGTTTTGGCTTGCTTACATATATTTGTACTTGTGAGCCAATGAAGAATTTGTTTCGGCTCAAGGGATTCACATCATTTTTTCCTAATTAGGGTGGGCCACTAGCCTCCACGTTTTGTGCATGTTTGTTACACATGAGATTCTTTTTTTTTTTTAAAGAAAAAAAGATTTTATCAAATATCGAAGATACAAGATTAAACGGAAGAAGAGAAAAGCATCAAAACGAGGAGCGGGGTACCAACTTTGCCTCTCGAGACTCAAAAGAACGACCCCATACAACTCAAACGAAAAGGTTGGCCAGAGGCCAACATAAAATACCCAAAAACTCTCCCCATCCTCAACAAAAGCAAACGAAAAATAGAGAAAATCACCACCCAAAACCCTAACTCCTCAAACAAAAAAGAACTAGGACCCTTCCTTCTTTTCTTCCTCGGCCAACATTACTCTATAACGCGCTTCATCCATTTCCTCCATTTGCGCAATCTTGCTAATGACTTCACTTTCATCCCATCATAACCAATACCAGCGGCCTTGTTGATATATTGCCCAAATGGCCCGAGCTTAGTTAAATAGAATTTTGTTTTTGTTTGCGATACCATTGGCAGAGACAGAAGCAGATAAAGCAGCAGCAGCCACAGCAGACCTAAAAATCACACATTTTTGTTTGTTTCTCCCACTCTTATAATTTCCCAGGTATACGATTCATCATAACTAATTAGATAAAGGAAAACTCTCATAATAAAAGAGTCCTTGATGGATTAAGAGTCTTTTATAATTATCTTAAATGCTCTCTCTCCTCCTCTACAAAAGGTAGAAGACCCACTGTAACGCCCTGAAAATTGGGTACGTTAATAAATAAATTGCAAAATTTATTTAAATAAAATACCAACTTAATTAAAATTCCAAAGAATACTTAATAAATTTTTTTTAACGGAAAGCTAAAAGTTAGCTTTCTTATTACAACCCAGAATAAAAAGAACTTTAACATTGTCTGGAAAACTTAAACATTTATTTAAAAATTCAACGGAAAGGAAAGAACAGAGCCGATCAAACTAGAGATCTACTGGTACAACCACGGCTCCGACACTTCATAACCTTCTTGCTGCTCCATTCCCTCGAACTTAGCAAGCGACTCCTCTTCTCCTTCTGTATCTGGCGTTAGGGACGCCAGGGCCACAAAAGTAGCACCGTGAGTGGTAAAATTACACTCAATAGGACACCGAAACTACCCCTTTACAAAAATATACGTACTCATGCAGCAGTTAAAACACATGGGACATCAATTTAAGACATAGAGCAACATTTCTCAACAATATAAGTTCAGTAGATTTAATACTCCGTCATCAACTCAAGGTTTCACAAATTTCGTTCCCACTTCGAATAAAATAATTTTCATCAACGGTTTCCGCCCACAGTATACTCAGGTGCTCGATCACACAGCAAAGTCACCTCAGGGCATACTGTGCACGGCTCACGATTGATCACTCATTGATCAATATCTATCCGGCATCGATTCCCACCCACAGTATACTTCCGGCGCCCGATCACACAGCAAAGCTACCTAAAAGTATAACTGCGCATGGCTCAAGACCCATACCGGACACACCCCATTCCCCAAATCCGATAAGTGAACACTAATCTTTTCAATCTAATAATTTAACCACAATAATTATTCACACAAATTTAACGGTTTCACAAAACGCCAGTAACATCAGTAAACAAACACATGCATCCAATTATAGTGCAAACAGAAAATTTAATGAAGATCGACTCTCTCGAGCCCATATGTGTCAGTTATAAATCTAGCCACTAAAAATAGTAAACGGTCTCCAAAAATCACGACATTTTACAGTAGGATATTTCATCAAATTTGACACATGTTCACTGTTTTGATCGAAGCCTAAATCCAATCCTAAGCGAAGTAAAATAGCGTTTTAAGCTAGACAGTGAATCTGTCCCGAAACTGTTTAATTTAGCCAACTTTGAAAAATCACAGTTAATTGTACGAACCTCGGATTGAAACGAGTTCTATATGGAAGTTGCTTAATTTTTCGAGATCTACAACTTCAAAGATTTATGTTTTCTCTAAATCCAAACAGGAATACCCGAAAATTTGCTGAACAGAGCAGCGCGCAAGAAAAATGGTTTTTGTCTCTTGGTTCCGTTTTAGACTTACAAAACCTTATCGGTTGGAAAACAAACACAACAAATGATTTCACCTCATATCCATATCACCATTATATCTAGATACACATGGATACACTGAAACAGAAAAACAAATAGTATACTTAAGTAAAAAGTGAGATTTAATGTCCTACCTTTCCTCCGAAGTTAAAGCGCTCTACGAACGTAAGAAGATTTAAAGTCACTGACGGTTGAGTTTTCGGAATAGAAATCGCACAAGAGGAAGTCGAATCGAGAGTGAGCGTTGGAGAGGGTTATTTTGTCGTGGGTTAATGTTATGGGTGGAAAATCAAAGATCCGTGAGAGATTGACATAGGAAAAGAAAGGAATAAGGAAGTAGTGAAGTTATACAGGAAGAGATAATAAAATAGGAAAGAAGGGGGTATAGTTAAGGTGCACTTTTAAGGAAAACCAACTAATTAGTGGGATATCAAAAGGTATTTGTAAGTTGGAATGTTGGAATCCAATTACGCAGTGGGATTTTTGGAGAAAGGTATAATATGGTAAGACTTGTTTTCTTGGTTAGGAAACCACTCCCAATTAGGCAAACTTGATTAGGTAATTTACATCATAGGAAATCTTATATTATTAGAACATGGGAGTAATATTTATATGTATCCATATAAAGGAAAATGATAACTAAGGATTTAAAATACATGGAAACTAATACACATTTATCATGGCAATAAATATATATATATGTAATTGATTCAAATTAACAACTTAATTATTAAAATTACCGGATTTTACAATCTACCCCCCTTAAACAAAATTTCGTCCCCGAAATTAAATATGGTACGTCGGTTCTTGAACAGATAAGGATGATTGGCTTGCAACGAGTTCTCATGCTCTCATGTCATCTCTTCGATCCCTTGATAGCGCCACAGAACTTTGAAGAGTTCGATCTTCTTCCTCCGTAGTACTTTCTCATGCTTGTCCACTATGTTTCGTGTGGGTTCGGGGTGCGCCATATACCTTCAGAATATGGACGCATGGAATACAATATGAACTCTGGCTATCTGCAGCGGTAAGGCTACACGATACGCAACTTCCCCAACATGTTCAAGAATCTCCGACAACCCAATGAACCTAGGTGCAAGTTTCCCTTTTTGTCCGAAACGGATAATCCCACATCACGGATGAATCTTCAAAAATACGTGATCTTCGACATTAAAAGTTAACGGTCGGGTCCTTCTATCAGCATAACTCTGTTGTCTACTCTGAGTTGTCACTAGTCATCGCTTGATCAAATGCACTTTCTTGGTCATCTCACGAACAAGGTCTGGGCGCAACAAACTATTCTCTCTAACATCCATCCAACAGTTTAGGCATTGGCACCGTCTTCCATATAACACTTCGTACGGAGCCATTCCGATGCTAGCCTAAAAGTTGTTGTTGTAGGCGAATCCTAACAAGGGTAAATGACGTTCCCAACTCCCCTTGAAATCCATAACGCAAGCCCTGAACATGTCCTCCAATGTCTCAATCGTCCGTTCTGATTGTCCATCAGTCTGTGGGTGAAAAGCGGTGCTGAAACAGAGGTCCGTTCCTAAGGCAGTCTGCAGGCTCTGCCAAAATTGAGAAGTAAAACGGGGATCTCGGTCTGACACGATCGAAACTGGGACCCCGTGCAAATGAACAATCTCGTCAATGTACTTGCGGTAGCACAAGTCAAAGGTGTTTGGAACTCTCGAGCTGGTAAGAAGTGTGCAACTTGGTCAAATGGTCAAAGATGAATCTTTTCTCAATTTCTAAAACTTCTATCGGTATGCACTATCAAGTCTGTAATAGTCTCTCCCGTAACATAATGAAGTCTGCTATTTGATCAGTATCTTGGAACATTGAAATTCATCGTGAGGTGTGGCGTGGCGGTCCAGTCTAGTTCACACGTTCTTCTTTCGTCCACAGTATGTTGGAGCTTGAATTCATGCGCGCTGTTAGACATTTTCTATCCTCCTTGTGAAAAGATCTGATGTTGCCCACAATAATGTACTTAGTGGAACAAATCATTCCTCGATCTTGCTGCCTTTGTAGTTGAATTATCAAATATTTGGAGTTCCTCTAATGTCAAACGAAATGCTATAACGGATATTGGTGTGGTTCCTGATTGAAGTTGACGGTGAAGTCTGAGCCGAAATGCGCAAAAATAAATTATATATATATATATATATATCTAGTAGTTTAAATGGGAAGATCTACAGATTCACTTGACTCGTGGAAGTCTTTCTTCTAAAGTTGCTCATCGTTCAAGAAAGAGGTGAAGGATATGAAAATTTCCAAAAGGAACAATATGGTTCAAAAGTTCAAAGAGCAAAACACCATAAGGGAAGGTGAACAGATTTTTCTCAAATGATTTATGTTCAAGTGGGCCCATGTTTGTGTAACAAGAAGTTGGAGTAGCTACAATCAAGTCTACTCGAAGACAAAATCAATGTTCTGAAGCTGAAAGGTTGTAATACTCCAATAGTGCTGGTTCAAAGTTTTACATGTAAAGAAAACAAGTGATACCTCAACTTAAAAATAACTGTTGCAATTGGTTACAAAAGCATTCATGAGAGGAGTCGTTACCGCAGCAAGGTTCTAGAAAAGATATTAAGAATTGAAATGAAAAGCCAACTTACTCGAAGGGTCTAGAAATTTTGGTTTTCAAACACAGAAGTTTAGGGTTGTTACAATAGAAATTAATCAAAGGCATAATCAATGACTGAGATATCAATGATTGATATAAGAATGGAAAAGGCGAGTGAAGGTTCAACAAATGGATTTAGGGCTATATAATTGTGACAGATGGATTAAGAGTTTCACCAATGCGATAGTAATAATTCGAGATTCAACAAACGAGTGATACTATGGCTCACAAAAGTAAAATATTAGGATAACCAAAGTCCTCACAATAGACATGAATGTACTGCCGTAAGAGTTGGTAAAACAAGTATGAGGTTAAGAGGTGAAAACGAAAACCAGATAGTTGTCTTGAAACCACATCGGCCAAACATGTTTCAAATCAAGCATCCAAGTCTAGTAGTTCACGAAGGTCTCAATCTAACAGGTATACAAATAGTTTAGAAGGTCATTCTAGCAATAGAATTGTTTATGCCTATCTCCAAGAATGAGTACAATGAGCTCAACAAAAGTCGGAATGAATGATTATTAGGGTTACAGAACATAAAGAAAGATGAGTGTCTTAAAAGATTAAGAGGTTTAATAAGCAGGAATTTCAAAAATAAATTCAAGCTCAAGTTTGATTTGTGAGTCTTAAGCAAAGGTAACAAATAAAGTAGAAACAAAAACAAATTATAGGAAATTGAATTGATTGGAATTCACCAAGGTCTAGCACTGGTTTAGGAAGGGAATAAAGAGAGGTTGAATGAAATGAACTCTTAGAGTAAGACATACTAATTGTGCGAATACCAGTCATATAAAGATAGTCCTATAAAGATGGTGATGATGGAGTCGTCTACCCCCCTTAAAATGGCAGTGTTGTTCTTCTACAAGATGAATCGTTGCTACTCGGAAGCAGTCTTCAGAATATCCTCCTCTTGACTCGAAGGTGAAGGTGACCAGATCAGAGATCAATATTCGAAAAACATAGAGGCCCTCGTTGCTGATTGAAACAGTCATTGATCCTTGGTAATGGATGACGGTTCTAAACGGTTACTTGTTGGGTTGTCGATACTCATAAATAATCGAAACAATACATCCCTCTTGTTAGCAAACAAAATTGGGGCTTTTCGCGGCGAGATACTAGGCTGGGCAAACTCTTTATCAAGCAACTCTTGAAATTGAAGCCTTAACTCTAAATGTTTGGTTGGAGCCATTTGGTGTGGTGCCATCTCGATTTTTGGATAAGCTGAAGAGGGGTCTTGTATATCCCACTCAAACTTGAGACATGTCCCATTGAAAGGGTGAGTAGTCACTTCCTCCTTGAAACATCGATCACAGCTCGGTGGACGAACAATCAATCATTCCCAAAATAACTTCGAAGTCGGCCATTTCGATTACTCTAAGGTCGCAAGTCAAACGCAACCCGAGACATCTCTAATTCGTAAACTCTACAATTTATGACTAGTGGTACGTGTCACTCGAGAGGTGAAGCTATGCCAAGGGATTTTGCTAGTCCTTTTGTCTCCAAGTTAAAGTCTTTAACGTCATGCTTGACAATTGCGGTCCTCTTGATCTTTCGGGTCAAGGAACATGTATTCTCTTGGGTCGTAGAAACCACGTGTCTTCACACGCTCTCACTTGGCATCTCGGTCTTGTAGGGATAATCCCGAATGATCCTACTCGTGATTTCAATCATTTTTTGGCATAGAATTCTAACATGTCCCTAATTGGCTCTTGGGTATCCCGCGTCCGCATGCCCATCTCTTACTCTTACGAGTATCTTTGCAAAAGACACGATCATGGTCGTTCAAGGTAACAAAACATTCTTGTACACTAAAAGAATACCCCTTTTTTTTTTAACATATATAGGTACTTAAGAAAATATGCAATATTAATGATATGCACGTACTAAAATATTTCACATATTAACACATAAACCACTAAAAACTAGTGCTACCCAAACCCGCGGCCTCGAGGTAAACGTAAAACCTAGGCTCGATACCAAGTTGTAACGCATACGAAAATTGGGTACGTTAATAAATAAATTGCAAAATTTATTTAAATAAAATACCAACTTAATTAAAATTCCAAAGAATACTTAATAAATTTTTTTAACGGAAAGCTAAAAGTTAGCTTTCTTATTACAACCTGAAATAAAAAGAACTTTAACATTGTCTGGAAAACTTAAACATTTATTTAAAAATTCAACGGAAAGGAAAGAACAGAGCCGATCAAACTAGAGATCTACTTTGGTACAACCACGGCTCCGACACTTCATAACCTTCTTGCTTTGCTCCATTCCCTCGAACTTAGCAAGCGACTCCTCTTCTCATTCCATACACAGGCGTTAGGGACGCCTGGGGCCACAAAAGTAGCACCGTGAGTGGTAAAATTACACTCAATAGGACACCGAAACTACCCCTTTACAAAAATATACGTACTCATGCAAAGCGCTTAAAACACATGGGACATCAATTTAAGACATAGAGCAACATTTCTCAACAATATAAGTTCAGTAGATTTAATACTCCGTCATCAACTCAAGGTTTCACAAATTTCGTTCCCACTTCGAATAAAATAATTTTCATCAACGGTTTCCGCCCACAGTATACTCAGGTGCTCGATCACACAAAGTCACCTCGGGGCATACGTGCACGGCTCACGATTGATCACTCATTGATCAATATCTATCCGGCATCGATTCCCACCCACGATATACTTCCGGCGCCCGATCACACAGCAAAGCTACCTAAAAGTATAACTGCGCATGGCTCAAGACCCATACCGGACACACCCCATTCCCCAAATCCGATAAGTGAACACTAATCTTTTCAATCTAATAATTTAACCACAATAATTATTCACACAAATTTAACGGTTTCACAAAACGCCAGTAACATCAGTAAACAAACACATGCATCCAATTATAGTGCAAACAGAAAATTTAATGAAGATCGACTCTCTCGAGCCCATATGTGTCAGTTATAAATCTAGCCACTAAAAATAGTAAACGGTCTCCAAAAATCACGACATTTTACAGTAGGATATTTCATCAAATTTGACACATGTTCACTGTTTTGATCGAAGCCTAAATCCAATCCTAAACGAAGTAAAATAGCGTTTTAAGCTAGACAGTGAATCTGTCCCGAAACTGTTTAATTTAGCCAACTTTGAAAAATCACAGTTAATTGTACGAACCTCGGATTGAAACGAGTTCTATATGGAAGTTGCTTAATTTTTCGAGATCTACAACTTCAAAGATTTATGTTTTCTCTAAATCCAAACAGGAATACCCGAAAATTTGCTGAACAGAGCAGCGCGCAAGAAAAATGGTTTTTGTCTCTTGGTTCCGTTTTAGACTTACAAAACCTTATCGGTTGGAAAACAAACACAACAAATGATTTCACCTCATATCCATATCACCATTATATTTAGATACACATGGATACACTGAAACACAAAAACAAATAGTATACTTAAGTAAAAAGTGAGATTTAATGTCCTACCTTTCCTCCGAAGTTAAAGCGCTCTACGAACGTAAGAAGATTTAAAGTCACTAACGGTTGAGTTTTCGGAATAGAAATCGCACAAGAGGAAGTCGAATCGAGAGTGAGCGTTGGAGAGGGTTATTTTGTCGTGGGTTAATGTTATGGGTGGAAAATCAAAGATCCGTGAGAGATTGACATAGGAAAAGAAAGGAATAAGGAAGTAGTGAAGTTATACAGGAAGAGATAATAAAATAGGAAAGAAGGGGGTATAGTTAAGGTGCACTTTTAAGGAAAACCAACTAATTAGTGGGATATCAAAAGGTATTTGTAAGTTGGAATGTTGGAATCCAATTACGCAGTGGGATTTTTGGAGAAAGGTATAATATGGTAAGACTTGTTTTCTTGGTTAGGAAACCACTCCCAATTAGGCAAACTTGATTAGGTAATTTACATCATAGGAAATCTTATATTATTAGAACATGGGAGTAATATTTATATGTATCCATATAAAGGAAAATGATAACTAAGGATTTAAAATACATGGAAACTAATACACATTTATCATGGCAATAAATATATATATATGTAATTGATTCAAATTAACAACTTAATTATTAAAATTACCGGATTTTACACCCACCCCTTCTACATGCGATTTTTTCATCAATTAAAGTTATTGGGTATTCCTGAAAGTAAGAGACGGAGAGAAGAAGGTAAGCCAAGAATTAAGGTGATCTAATTAAAGGGTTTGTTCCTTCTAATCTCAATGGCCAGCAAAGGTATGTTCAATTTATTGTTCTTGAGATGTGTTTAATTCAAGATCTTTGTTATATCAGTTTTCCGCATAATAGAATAAATACACATGCATATACATTTTACAGTTGGTATGAGCCAATTCCATAAAATTAATTAGTGACAATATTGGAAATTGTCTGCCCTAAGAAGGATGTTCCTTCTAGACAACAATGCTCTCTCTCTCTCTCTCTCTCTCTCTCTCTCTCTCTCTCTCTCTCTCTCTCTCTCTCTCTCTAAAAATTTACTTCATCCCTCCCATTTTATTAGTCCTTTTTAAAAGTCAAAGAAAAAGTACTTAGATTTTGTAAAATAACCCTCATAAATGTTTAGAAATAATTGAAAAGTACGAATTAAAGGACAATAGTTGAATTTGAAACGAACTTTTGAGGAGACATAAAACCAATAAATACACGTTCCTAAAAAAGGTTAGAAATCTCAAAAGTGACTAACAAAGTAACTCATTTTGGCAGTCCCCAACTTAATTTTTTGCACTCCCTTTTTGTTTGTCTCTAGTAGGTGAAGTTACCAAACCACCATTGCATATACTTTATAATTACATTTTTTTCTTGCTTTCAAAATGACTGAAATAACCGTTTTATACCCTCCAATAAACTAATGAGGGAACTCCACTTAAAACACCGGCATGACTGGATTCATTCACCAACAGATTCCACGTTCATACACCCTAACACCGGTAAATTCCAATTTGCTTACCATTCACATAAAACACCAATCCACTTAAACACTAAAATCTGCATATTCCAATTTAACACCAACAGATAAAACTTCTCTGTTTAATTATGAAGTAATGTCCATTTGTAATACATACTTTCACCCTTGCATTTCATCATTACATCTTAGATTACACATGAAATAGTTCAATATGTACCAAAGTCTTCAAGAAAAAAATCAACATTCACAAATGCATGGCACATTAGTGAACCCATTTTACCAATATGTACAAAATCTAACATTCTTAGCATTCTGGGTCAAGCAGAGCAGACACGACCAGAGCCTCGATGCAAAGGCCAACTCTTGGTTATATCATGCAAGGACTTTTCTGTAGGTCTGAAAATGTTGTAAAGCCAAGCACCCCCTGTGGCACCAGAAATTGGTCCCACGATATATATCCATAAACCTTTGTAATGATGCCACACAATTGCCGGCCCCAAACTTCTTGCTGGATTCATTGATGCTCCTGAAATTGTCCTGCACCCAATGTTCCCTATCTTCAATCAAAATTTACACGTTAAAAAAGCACTCGTACTATTTTTAAACCAGATTCCACACAAAATTGCTTAGTAGGTGCACTGGTTGTATCTTGGGCTAAGATGGAGGACACCTGCATTCGGATAAATACTAAGCGATACAAAACTTTTGGTTTTGGAGAACACAACAACTCAATGAATTTGAGTAAAAACTCCCTGTTGTATATATATACACGTTCATACACAGAAGTTGAAAAAACTCCGGGGAGGAACTCCGGCATCCCCCTCTCAGACTGTTGGAGATATGCCTTGAATTCAAGACGGTTGAAGAAAGGTGCAAAATTTGGTGATAAGAGTCGTTTTCTGGACCTATGGTCCGGACCAAGGAAAGCCCCGTCCGGACCAGTGGATTTTGGGACGTTTTCGGACATTCTGACTCGGTAGTCCGGATCACCGAAATCCCCGTCCGGACCACCGTTACGCGAATGTGTGCGGCTGCGCGTTTTTAAAGAGGTTTTGACCTAATTTTTTGTACTTTCTTATAAATAGGAGTCTTGTGGCCTCCTAGGGTTTTGTCTTGAGTTGGGATTTGATATATCTAGGGTTTGTGTGTGTCTCTTTCGTGTGTGTGAGACGTTTGATGCTCTGTAGGTCGCGCCTCAGAGATTTGTCCCTAGATATTGTGTGGATGCTTCAAGTGAGAGTTACGGGTATAGCCGGCTCTGTGTATTTTTCCCCATTGTTAGTGAATCCTCTTGCTCTTTCCCTGTGGACGTACCTCTAGAGCTTCGTGCTTGGGGGGAACCACGTAAATCTTTCTCTTTTTTTCTTGTTGGTTGTGTTTATATTCTCTACTTCGGGTTTCGGCACAACAAATTGGTATCAAAGCTCCGGGTTCAAACCGAGGCTTGTGTTTTCCGCTGCGTTTGTGTATTTGGGGTCGTTTTCAATGGCGACTCGCTTTGAAGTTGAGAAGTTTGATGGGCAAAGCGCTTCTTTCAGTTTGTGGCGTATCAAGATGAAGGCTTTGTTGGTGCAACAAGGAACAAGCAAGGCTTTGTTGGGGGTGTCGAAGAAACCTGCTGATATGCAGGATAGTGTGTTTGAGGATCTTGATGCGAAGGCACTCAGTTCAATACAATTGTGTCTAGCCGATGATGTGCTTCGCGAGGTTGGGGAGGAAGATTCAGCAGCCGGTATTTGGTTGAAGTTGGAGAGCATCTATATGACAAAGTCGCTAACCAACCGGTTGTACTTGAAGCAACGCCTTTATACTTTTCGTATGAAGGAAGGTACGCCCATTAAAGACCATTTAGATGAGTTGAACCGAATTATTATATATGGATTTAAAAAATATTGAGGTTGTGATTGATGATGAAGATCAGGCCCTTATTGTGTTATGTTCTTTACCTGCATCATATGAACACTTTGTGACTACTATGTTACATGGGAGGGATACGATTTCCATGGAGGACGTAAAGTCTAGTTTGTATTCTAAAGAATTGAGGAAAAAGGTATCCGATGAGAGTAGTGTTCATGATGATCAAGCTTTGGTGGTGCGGGGAAAGACTGGTGGGAGGGATTTGGGCAGTAGAGGGATTTCTAGCTCTAAAACCACATATATGGATGGAATACAGTGTTTTTACTGTAAGAAATTCGGGCACATGGTGAAAAATTGTTCGAGGGTGAAGGACAAGTTTGTAGAGAAGGGTGTTGCTGGTTATGTCGAAGATGATCCGGAAGGGTTTGAGTCTGCCATTGCTTTGGCAGTAAGCGATGTCGATGTCTGTTGTGAAAACATGTGGATTCTTGACTCTTGGATGCTCCTACCACATGTGTCCGCGTAGGGATTGGTTTGATACATATGAGGCGGTTCACGGTGATACAGTTCTTATGGGGAATAACATGCCCTGTAGAATTGTTGGGGTTGGAACAGTCAATGTCAGGATGTACGATGGGATTGTGAGGACATTGCTTGGTGTTCGGCATGTACCAGATTTGAGGAGGAACCTTGTCTCTTTGGGCGCCCTCGACTCCGTGGGTTGGAAGTACACTGCTGAAGGTGGAGTCTTGAGTGCGTCGTTGGGTGCTCGGGTTTTTGTGAAGGGTCAGAAATTGGGTAACCTCTATGTGCTTGATGGTAGTACGATTGTGGGTGCTCCATCGTTGGGGTCTTCATCTGTTGAGAGGAATTCAGGTTCAACTATTGGGAGTATGCAAGAGGGCATACATGGCTCTGCGGTAGAGTCGGTTAACTCCGGGTGGAGTTTGAGCACATCTTCTTTGGCATCAGTAATGGATGCACGTGGTCGACATTTGGTGGAAGATTGTTGCTCGTTGGTGATTGACTCCGTGAGGGGAGTTGCGGTGTTAAGCTCAAGGTGGAGCTTGTGGAGGCACGTGTGGCTGGGTTTACTCAGTAGTGGAAACAAGGTCAAGCAGAGGTGCTTGCACCTTGTTTGTTGGTGCCATTGATGTGAGCCCCGTGTGGGGCTGCCCCGAGAGGGGCGTTGTGGGGAAGAGCGAGTGTTGAGAGGATTGCACTATGTTGTTGGCTTGGAAAGGAATTCAAGTCAAGGTGGAGATTGTTGGAGATATGCCTTGAATTCAAGACGGTCGAAGAAAGGTGCAAAATTTGGTGATAAGAGTCGTTTTCTGGACCTATGGTCCGGACCAAGGAAAGCCCCGTCCGGACCAGTGGATTTTGGGACGTTTTCGGACATTCTGACTCGGTAGTCCGGACCACCGAAATCCCCGTCCGGACCACCGTCGGTAGTCCGGACCACCGAAGCCCCGTCCGGACCACCGTTACGCGAATGTGTGCGGCTGCGCGTTTTTAAAGAGGTTTTGACCTAATTTTTTGTACTTTCTTATAAATAGGAGCCTTGTGGCCTCCTAGGGTTTTGTCTTGAGTTGGGATTTGATATATCTAGGGTTTGTGTGTGTCTCTTTCGTGTGTGTGAGACGTTTGATGCTCTGTAGGTCGCGCCTCAGAGATTTGTCCCTAGATATTGTGTGGATGCTTCAAGTGAGAGTTACGGGTATAGCCGGCTCTGTGTATTTTTCTCCATTGTTAGTGAATCCTCTTGCTCTTTCCCCGTGGACGTACCTCTAGAGCTTCGTGCTTGGGGGGAACAACGTAAATCTTTGTCTCTTGTTTTCTTGTTGGTTGTGTTTATATTCTCTACTTCGGGTTTCGGCACAACAACTACATCTTGTTACCATGCCAGTCTTCTGCAAACTACACATACATATATAGACAGAGAGAAAACAAAGGGCAGCTCAAGCCATTCAAGGCTTTGCGCGTGAAACGGTTGTCACAGTGTCCTGCCGTCACTAGGGGAAGAATCCCCCGCTTCTCGATCTAATCCCCTTGGGTGGAATACATGGATCAGGTCAACAAAAACTACACAGCTTATGAGCCCTAAAATATCATTTGATGTGACACCAATGTATTTGTAGAATATCTGAACAACTGTGGTCACCAAACTATTTGCGACATATTTGTGTGGTCTATGTAGCAGGGACACGTACATGAGAATTATTTCTAAAAAGGAGACACAGAAACAGCGAGGGACTCGAAAATATATATATTTAATAAAACTGCACAGTTTTAAAGGAAACTGAGTTTTATCGAAAACTGCTTGATCAAGCCTTTCCGGATATTTTTTTTTACGACTCCTCGCGTTGGACCTTAAAAACAATTTTTAAACACATCTAACAGTTCGGGGCATTGAAATTTGATCCGAAAATGAAAGTCCCTCACCGTAGCATATATCTATATATATAGTTCTATTTATACTTCCTCCATCCCACATTGCTGGTCTTGAATTTGTCATGGGATGTCCAAAAATGCTTGTCATATTTGAAAAGTCAAATTAAAAAGTGTGTAAATTTTCATATAATATCCCTCGTAAATGATTGGAACTGATTAATGAATAGAATAAGATTGGTAATCTAATCAAATCTTTTGAGATGACAAGCATTACAGCCCCCCCAATCCTAATTGCATATCCAAAAAGTTGGATTCCCATAAAGCAATATGGGATGGAGGGAATATAACTTACGAGAGAGAGAGAGAGAGAGATTCGCGCCAGAGAGAAATAGACTTGCAGTGCTCGATTGATAGAGAGAAGTGTCCAACAATGCTCAATTGAGGGTTTCTATGGAGTATGGATCTAGGGTTTCTATCAATTGAGAGAGAGGGGACTGAACTACGCGACCTTTTTTTTTTTTTTTTTTCCTTTTCTGGTTTTCCATCATCCTTTATGATAGAGTTATAGACTTAATTACACTATAGTCCAAGCATTTCTAGTGATAATATATTTACCCCCAAAAATTAAACATACTACATATCTACCCTTGACGTGTGTTATGGATTTTAGCGCGAACACATGTTCAATCCTACAACGCAAACGCCCCTACGGATCTTGGGAACAATGAATCACAGAAAAAGCAAGCAAATAAGTGCGTAATGAAAAACCGGAAAGAAAACGAGACACAAGATATACGTGGAAAACCTCAACGTGAGGAAAAACCACGGGAGCCACACCATCCACTATGAAATCGAATCAAAGAGTACAAGTCTTCTCACAATCTCTCTGAGATTGGTTTTCTCTCGCCTCTCTCTATTTTTCACGCTCTGGAAAAACTAATTTTCGATCTACACAACACCACGTCGGCCGAAACCCTAAAAAGACATTTAAGGCCTCGGTAGCGCTACAAGGAAAAACCTGTAGCGCTCCAGAACGCTCTGGTCAGAAATTAGGTCCTAGGTAGTGCTACCCCAAAACCTTGGTAGCGCTACCGATAGGTTATCTGCAACTCCCAACAATCTCCCACTTGAAGATAACCTGAAGCATCCGCAAATAAACAACTGCAAACCCAAATGATCTCAATCAACCCGTGGACGTAGTCATCTGACCCCTCTTGGTGTGACTCCAGGCCCATCATCTTCTTCAAGCATGAAGGCCAACTGAAGTTGAACATAACTTCAGTTTCTGAACAGTAACAGACTTGGTCAACATATCTGCCGGATATCGTTCCCCCAAAATCTTCTCTAGCAACAAATCCCCATCCTCCAAAAGCGAACGAATGAAATGGTACCTCAAATCAATATGCTTCATCTTGGCATGGAACACTGGATTTTTGGCAAGGTGTATAGCACTCTGACTGTCACTGAAAAGATTTCAGAACGCAGTTCTCTTGCTTCAAACCCAACTCCTCCAAAAAGCCCTTCAACCAAATCATCTCTTTTGCAGCCTCAGTCACGGCCACATACTCAGCTTCTGTCATGGATAGTGTTACTAATTTCTGCAGACGTGAGACCCAGCTCACCGCTGTTGAACCCATAGTATAGATATAACCTGTGGTGCTTCGCCGCGTATCCTGATCGCCGGCAAAGTCTGCATCCACATATCCCTGCACTGTCAATTTCCCTTTCCCAAAACAAAGTGGCAAATCAGTGGTACCTCTCAAATATCGCATGATCCACTTTACTGCTTCCCAATGTTGTTTCCCTGGATTGCTAGCAAACCTGCTCACAACTCCCACTGTATGGGCTATGTCTAGTCTCGTGTTCACCATCGACATACATCAGGCTACCCACGACCGAGGTATACAGAACCTTGGCCATGTACTCTCTCTCTCTCTCTGCATCTGTCTTGGGTGATTGCCCCTGAGAAAGTTTGAAATGACTTCCCAAGGGTGTGCCAACTACCTTAGCACTCTGCATATTGAACCTCTCCAAAACACGTTCAATATACTCAGTCTGACTCAACCGCAAGGTCCCCTGAGCCTTATCTCTGCTGATCCTCATCCCAAGTATCTGCTTAGCTGCACCCAGATCTTTCATAGCAAACTCCGTTGCCAACTGTTGCTTCAACCTGTTGATCTCCCTAACACAGGAACCTGCTACAAGCATGTCATCTACGTAGAGCAATAAAATGATGTAGCTAGACTCAAACCTCTTGAAGTAACAACAGTAATCTCCATTGCACCTTGTGTAGCCACTGCGCTGCATGAAACCATCAAACTTTCTGTACCACTGTCTGGGAGCCTGTTTCAAACCATACAGACTCTTCTTGAGCCTGCACACCATCTCTTCCTTGTCTTTCACAATGAAGCCAACAGGCTGCTTCATGTAGATTTCTTCATCCAAATCCCCGTGAAGAAAAGCAGTTTTAACATCTAACTGCTCAAGGTAGAGATTTTCAGCAGCAACCAAACTCAACACCACTCTGATAGTGGCCATCTTCACAACCGGCGAAAATATCTCTGTATAATCGATCCCCTCCTTTTGTTGGAAGCCTTTTACAACCAATCTTGCCTTGTACCTTTTCTTGCCATCACTCTCCTGCTTAAGTCGAAAAAACCCATTTGTTCTGCAAGGCTTTCTTTCCTGCGGGAAGCTGAGCTAACTTGCCAAGTATCGTTGGAATGAAAAGAATTCATCTCTTCCTGCATCGCAGTCTTCCACTTAGCTGACTCGGAAACCTGCATAGCCTCATCAAAGCACTCTGGTTCTCCACTGTCCGTCAAAAGCAAGTAATCAAGCGAAGAAATATATTTTAGATTCGGCTTGTGTACTCTGGTTGTCCTCCTCAACACTCTGACCGCTGAACTAGTCCCTGTCTCTGGAGCTACCTCATCTGAAACTGTCCCCTCTGAAACTGTCTCATCTAAAGCTCTCTCCTCTGCCTGACCAGACCTCTGTTCAACCCCACTGTCATTTGGAAGATCCTCCAACCCAAAGTACTCGGACGTATCTCCATCTAAGGTGGTACTCCCACTGCTCTCGAACGTATCTCCATCCGAGGTGGTACTCCCACTGCTCTGTTTGCTGTCCCTATCTTTGTACATCACCTTTTCATCAAACACAACGTCTCTACTTCTGATTATCTTCCGGTTCTTGTCATCCCAAAAACGATAACCAAACTCATCTCCGCCGTACCCAATAAAGGTGCACTTCGTGACTTAGCATCAAGTTTATCCCTGTCCTTGTCGCTAATATGCACATAGGAAACACAACCGAAAACACATAAGTGTGAGAGATTTACCTCTTTACCACTCCAAACCTCCTCTGGTATGCCAAAATTCAACGGAACTGATGGCCCAAGATTGATCAAATATGCTGCTATGCTCACTGCATCTGCCCAAAACATCTTGGGCAACCTTGCCTGTATCCGCATGCTCCTAGCACGCTCAGTCAAGATCCTGTTCATCCTCTCTGTAATGCCATTATGCTGCGGAGTCCCTGGAGGTGTCCTCTCTAAACGAATCCCGAATAGAGCGCAAGCTTTCTTGAACTCCCCCAACTCATACTCTCTGCCGTTGTCGGACCTCAACCTTTTCACCTTCAAATCTGTTTCATTCTCAACCATGGCCTTCCACTTCTTGAAGACTTCAAAGACCTCTGACTTGTGCTTCATGAAGTATACCCATACCTTCCTCGAGTGATCGTCGACAAAGGTAACATAGTAATAAGAACCACCAAGAGAAGACACTGTAGCTGGACCCCACACATCTGTATGGACAAGTTCTAGCTTCTGAGCCCTGGGAGGCCTGCCGCTTTTCTGAAAGCTAACCCGTTTCTGTTTCCCGAAGATGCAATCCTCACACATGTCAATATCCACTGACTCTAAACCCGGTAGCTTCCCATTCGACTGCAAAACCTTCATTCCCTTCTCACTCATATGCCCCAGTCTTCTGTGCCACAGATTTGAACTCTCCTTACTGTCTACAACAGCAAGTGTATCGCTACCATGTGAAGTCAAGTAAAGTGTACCAACTTTCTTGCCTTTAGCCGCCACCATGGTACCGTTGGAGACTTTCCACGTGTCCCCTGTGAATGTCGAAGTATAACCTGCTGCTGCAAGCTGTCCGACCGAAACAAGACTCCTCTTCAACTTCGGAACGTGTCTGACATCTTTCAGACACCATCTGTACCCCTGCGTCGCAATCTGAACATCCCCTTTTCCCACTATACTGCAAGGCTCGTCGTCCCCCAAGTATACTTTCCCAAAGTCCCCTGCTACATAGTTCTGCAGAACCTCCCTGTTAGCAGTGGCGTGGAATGAGGCACCCGAATCAATCACCCACGATTCGGCGTCGCTGTTCATGGCAAGAATAAGTGCATCGTGCACAACATGAGCCTCTTGCCCACTATTATTCTTCTTCGGTGCTTTGCAAGTTTGTGACATATGGCCTGTCTGACCACAATTCCAACATTCACCTTTAATAGGCCGAACCTGAGATTTGGCCTTATTTCCCTTACCCTTGGATTTCGACCTGTTCCTGTTCTGATTCTGACCACCCCTGGCCTGGCTTCTGCCCCTCTGCTCAAAACTTAGAGCTGAACCTGAACTACCTGAACCATCGATCGAACCCCTTCTGACCTCCTCAGTCAAAATCAAACTGACAACCTCACTCAGTTTCAACTTTTCTTTCCCTGCCGAATTCCGATTGCAGATATGACCCGCCGACTCTCTCTCGCAACCGAGACAATTAACAAGGCTTGAACCTCATCATCAAACTTGATATCGACAGACATAAGTTGATCAACTATCGTATTGAACTCACTGAGATGTGACATAAAGGAAACCCCTTCAGCCATAGACAGGTTGAAAAGTTTTTTCATAAGATGTACCTTATTCGCAGCAGACGGTTGCTCGTACATCTTCTTCAGTGCTTCCATAAGCTCCTCCGTCGTTTTCTCCTTCAATATGTTGTGCATGACTGACTTGGAAAGAGACAGGCGAATAACCCCTAACGCCTTTCTGTCAAGAACTTTCCAATCTTCGTCGCTCTCTGCAGCTTTCTTCCCCTTTTCTTTACCCTCCAACGGCCGGTAAAGATCTTTCTGATACAGATAGTCCTCTATCTGCGTTTTCCAAAACGCGAAGTCTGACCCATCAAACTTATCGAGCTTTGATTTCCCTTCTTCTGAACCCATAGCTCCCACTGAAACCCTAGCCTGCCCGAACGAGATTAAACCCTAACCTGTCGAACAAAAACTACCGCAACCGCAGCTCTGATACCAATTGTTATGGATTTTAGCGCGAACACCTGTTCAATCCTACAACGCAAACGCCCCTACGGATCTTGGGAACAATGAATCACAGAAAAAGCAAGCAAATAAGTGCGTAATGAAAAACCGGAAAGAAAACGAGACACAAGATATACGTGGAAAACCTCAACGTGAGGAAAAACCACGGGAGCCACACTAGTCCACTATGAAATCGAATCAAAGAGTACAAGTCTTCTCACAATCTCTCTGAGATTGGTTTTCTCTCGCCTCTCTCTATTTTTCACGCTCTGGAAAAACTAATTTTCGATCTACACAACACCACGTCGGCCGAAACCCTAAAAAGACATTTAAGGCCTCGGTAGCGCTACAGGGAAAAACCTGTAGCGCTCCAGAACGCTCTGGTCAGAAATTAGGTCCTAGGTAGCGCTACCCCAAAACCTTGGTAGCGCTACCGGTAGGTTATCTGCAACTCCCAACAACGTGTCCTCATACATGTCCCCACGTGTCCATTCCGTGTCCCCATCGTCTTCTTTGGAAAATTTTGATTAATTTTAACTGCCACGCCAAATAGGTTTTTTGCCATCTTCATGGCTATTCATGTCCCCGTATGTTGGACACGGATACAACAACCTCAATACGAGTGTATCTATATGACTGTTTCTAAGTATTTAATTCCCACCACAGAATAATTTTTCCTCCAATGGTGATTTGACCCAGGTGTGAGGATGTTTTATTGGGCATGGTGCGGGCCATAAACTTCATACATGATCCAACAAAATAGTCAATTTGGCTGCAAATTTTGGCATATTGTATATTTTTCCATGTTGAGGCTTCGTTCTTCAACAGATTTTTGTTTCATAATATCTCACATTTTATGACACTTAAATCTCAACACAAAATGTAAAAGTGATTTTATGAGATTTTCATAAAATCCTCCTAAAATCTATAGGAAAACCACTACATTTTATCAATTGGAAAAACAACTCTATTTTATCACATCTCCATAAAATGTTCATTTTATGAGATTTTCATAAAATGTAGCTAAAATCTATTGGAGAACAAGGCCTCAGAATAAATAAGTTTAATGCCAACGAAACTAACAAAAATTTTCTTATTTTTGTAATAGAAGGCCGAGCTTCTTGTAATAGCAGTGATTATGAACCCGAAGGAGTTGGCCTAGTGGTCAAGGCTTGAGATTTAGGAATTTGCTCCCTCCTAAGGTCTTAGGTTCAAAACTTTTTAGGTGTTATCAACTCTTTTAGGGCCAGTCCATAGAGAGCTTTGCTCTGGGTTTAAATGGAGCCACCTCTAGTGGACGGTGGGATTGGTCTCCCAGGATTAGTCGAGGTGTGCGAAAGCTGGCTCGGACACCTGGTTATAAAAAAAATATAGTAGTGATTCTGTTGATTTTACCATTTTCTATACAAAGCAACAGGAATAAGCATACCCTGCAACCAAGATGTTGACTGAAATTGTAGCTCCAACGACAAGCGGAGCAAGTTTCTTGACCAGCGTCAATAGCGCAAAAAAAAAAAAAAAAAGAAACAAATTAGAGGATAATGACGTTCAAATTGCTTATCACAAGTTCCTGCGCTTGACAAATTGAAGATTAAAAGATAGAATAACCATGGTTTTTTTTTTAACGGCAAAAAAGAATTTTATTAATCAAATATCAAAGATACAAGATTAAACGGGGCAAGAGGAGACAACAAAGCGCGGAGCGGCATACCAACGAGGTTGGCACCCCACCCGACGGCAAGAAAGCCTCTCGAGACCCAAAAGATTGGAAGGTTGACAAGAAGACAACCAACCAAACAAACGAAAACAACCTACACCCACACCTATACCCCAACAAAAAAAACTCCAAACAGGAACAAAAGAGAGCAAAAACCCAAGAACACCAAAAACCCCAGAGAAGCAGAACCACACCACCTAAAGCAGCAAAGATGATCAGCAGCACACGAAACAAAGCTGACAAAAAGCTCATCCTAAATCTTGCGCTCTCATCTCAGCTATTTTACTAATAACTTCATCCTCATCCCCATCATAACCGATACTTGCGGCCTTGTTTACTGCCCAAATTGCTTTAGCTTCATTTAATAGAGTTTTGTTTCTGTTTGCTATAGTATCCGTTGAGACAGAAGCAGATAGAGCAGCAGCAGCCATGGCTGACCTAAAAACCACACATTTTTGTTTGATTCTCCCACCCTTATAGTTTCCTGGATAAACCTTAGAGAAACCCAGAATATCATCAATCGTTTTCCTCTTTTTTTTCCTTTTGGTTCCTTTTATAGCTGCCTTGACTGGAGAGAGACGGTTGACTTCAAGTTGGTCAAGGGGGATGTCATCGGAAGACCCCATATCATTATTATTCAACACCTCCACTGAGCCCAAACTAATGCACAGCTGAATCCTCTCATGCTCGCTCCCCTCAACTTTGCCCTTACCAACAACACCAACAGCCCCCAAACAATTATTTTCCTCCATCGTATTGTCCACCATTGAATAGACATCACTTTTGCTCCTAATCAAATCCAGTTGCCTTGCAACAGCATTATCCTCGAAAGAATCAATTTCCTCTATCGATTCACCCACCAAAGAGTCACAGTTGGAAAGCGAGTCGCCGATTCTGCTCCCAATCTAATTTGGCTCCTTGAGAGAGTCATTATCAACCGGAATCACACCCAATTTATCCTCAAGCAACTTGAATGTGTCCAAGCCATCACAAGCTTGGGCTAGATCTGGGCGAGAATCCCCCACCAAAGAAGCACAACAGTCATCCTTGTCATTGAAGCTTGACTCTTGATTATGACCGAGATCCACACACTTAGATGAGTTTTGCAGATCATTGAGAAGAGCATCCCTGAAAGCATTGACCTCAATTTGACCGACATCCACACACACACTTGGCTATAACCATGGTTAAGGAGGAGGAATAGATCAAACTAACCGCTCGGTTATCGGTAACAACACTTGATACAACAAACAAGAGGAACATAGTGATTATGAACTCCATTACAAGTGATTGAACATCCGATCCTCCCGGAGCTGTTCCTAGAAAATGATCATGCTTTCCATTGAATAATAATCGTAGAGCTCCTCTTGCTAGCGTTGATCCAATAACTTGAGCTGAAATGTATGCCGGGACCTTGGCGGTAACCAAAAACATAGTAAAAAAAAAAGGTAGAAAACTACTCTGTAAACTAAGAAATCTTCGTAAGTGTTAATGTCGCGTTAAAAAGCTAGAAATATAATTTACCATTTTCCGTGAAAATTTTCGACAAGAGGCGAAAGCAATGGTGACGGCGGGGTTGAGATGACTACCAGAAATGTGTTGAAGTGAATAAACAAGAACCATCACAAGTAGTCCCCATGCAAGTGCTGTTTCAGGAAGGGTTACCACATTTTCTTTATCTAAATTCACTTCTTTTGTGGCACAACCAGCAAACATCAAGAAGAATGTTCGTGCCAATTCTGCTAACACCTGCTTTATTTAAACAAACAAAAAATTCATTTGGTTAGAGGATGAATAGAACATGATGGCTTATTTAATAACTAGAAAAATTAGCCTTTTTAAAGTTGAAATTGAGAGAAATTCGAACAAGTTGTCACCTTTTGAATGAGAAGAACAGTAACACATGGGCCCAAGTCTTCATTGGTTTTGGGCACAAAGCTTGGAGTGGGGTTGTGATCATTAATGTTAAGATCGCTATCTTTAATATCTAAAACAACTCCACGGTTGCTAGCTGCTGCAATTGGAACTTGAGTTGTGAAAACATATCCTATTCATATATATCGAATTAGAATTTACTAAATTAAAGTGATCGTATTTGTCACCTTGGTTAGTTAGTAGGAGTATTATTTTTCTCCTTACAAATCAAGGATTTGAAGCTCAAATCGCAAACCCTTGTTCGGATCTATTTGAGAAGAATTCAATAGTGGAAAGAGTACTACTTATATGTCACTGTCTAGAAGAATATATAAGCGAACACTATAAAATTGTGAATACTTGTGGCTGATAAATATAATAATGCTTTTGACATTTCAAAAAACCTCTAGCGGCCTCTGTTTAAAAGGTGTTTAGAAAGATTTGTTATTAGTGTACAATTCGAACCATATATGTATTTCTCTATTGATGACCAAAAGTAGATTAAAAAAGTATATATGTGTAAAGACTGTAATTGTAACGCCCCCAAAATTTGGGTACGTTAATTAAGAATAAAAAAATAATAAATTGGGTTTTACAACAGTAACCCAAAAGATATTACATAAATCTTCCTGCCTAATACAACCATTCTCTACAGGGTTGACTAGGTTTCTCTATTCCATCGCACGGTCGACCATTCCGGCGGAATCCTGCTCTACTCCGTAGGCCTTCCAGCCATAATACTCCTCCTGTTCATCTCTATAGTCTGGCATAATACGTCAGAGTCACAGAGCAACATCATGGTATTATGCCAGGGTTACACGAATTCAACACCGTGAGCAAAGCCCAGTAGTTCACTACGCTAAACGTCTAAGTAGCAATTCTAGAACAATAAGTTCATGAACAGTATATAAAACTTGTGAACAGTAAGCCATGCAATACATCATGCGTGTCTAAGCGGATCAGAGTAATCATACGCAGAAAACAGTATCTCAAAACGGTGTCACGTATCAGTTTCTCAAATCAGTATCTCATTTTAATAACTCATCACATGTCTCACATCATTTTCTCGTATAGTGCCGCTTTCAGCATTCTTCTTCAAATTTCAACCTAGACAATATCTCACACCACTCTGAAAGTTATTGGTCTGTTTCCGCCTCCTTTCAGCTGACGGTACCAACCTTTCCGCTCGAGATTCCGGTTGTCGTGCATCACTGAACCTAACCAGTCTCTTTGCACGGTCCGTTTACCTCGCGACTCACACGACATAGTCCCGGCTGCTTGTCTTACTGATCCCCACAGTACGTTTCAAGGTCCGTTCACTATGTGTTGTGCACGCTTAGCCCTTACCACCAAGTTCACTCCACGAAAATGGGGCGGTGCCTCGCTGCACTACCGTAATCAATACCATTCCTCCAAATTCTCTCCGCGAATTTGAGGTGGCAACAAATCATCTCATCTCATTTCCCAAAAATCTCATTTCCAAAAATCTCATTTCATTTCACAAAAATTTCATTTCTCATTTCAAAACTCATTTCCATTCTCATCTCTATTTTCTCATTAACAGATATTCAATTTCGCGTCCGGTGACAAAACGTATCGCGTACGTGCTCGGTGTCACATGCTCAAAATAATGCTCATGCAATAATCCATAATTTTTTCTAAATTCATATCTCATCAAATACTCATTTCTCACCTAAAATCATGCAATTAAAATATCCCAACTCTCTAAAATAAATTGTTTCCTCTAGAAACTTTTCCCACATAAAATCATTCATCTTGGTACACTAACTTTCCCAACAATAATATTTTCCAAATCTCTCAAATAAAAATATATTTCTCAACCAAAAATCCCATTTCTTTCTTGTCCTCTTTCAAAACCATTTTATTTCTCTCAAAGAAATAAAACTAAACAACTTGCTCTTTCTAAAAATAATTAAATACCAACTCCCTCTTTAGCAATTCCTTGTCATAAATTAACTCTACTAATTTATGAACTCTCTAAAAACATTTAATCTCTCTAAAAATATACTCTTTATATTTCTAGAAAAACTCTCTTTTTAATAAACTCCAAATAAAACATATTTTTCCTCTATCTAGAAAAATCACAATTTTCTTTCTAGAAAATTTAATCAAATCAACTCACAAATATTTGGTAAAATCTTTCTAGAAATCATTTATGAAAAATCCTCTTTCCAATAAAACTCCATACTTTCTCACCAAAAATAAACAATAGCAACTCTTTCAAATAAATACTCCACTTTCTTTTTAAGAGCAACACTTCAAACAATCAACTAATGAATTAATCAACAAGATTAACTAATTCTTCCAAGAAACATTATCATAATAATATTACTAGAACCTTGTCTAGTGAAGAACGAAACTCAACTTCTAATTAACCTTTAATCACTTCTAATTACCTTCTAATCTCACTAATCCACTTCTAATTTCATGAAGAACTATACCAATTAGAACTTAATAAACAATCTTGCTAATCTTTCAACAAGAAATCCACTTTCTAGACTACTAAGAAACATGCTTAGTAATTAACACATGCATAAATTAACTTAACCAAACTCTAAAATCATGCTTAGATAATTAGTAAGAACAACTTACTAGAACTAAAATTAACTAATTAGAAGAGTAGTTTAGTAAACTACCTTGATTTCCGGGTGTAAACCGGAAGCCGAAAAGCTATCCTTTGGTGTAGAAAACCCTTAAACTACCTAGCTAACTCACTAATTAGCTTAGTAAGTAGCTAATTAGCACCCTAATAAGTTGGCTAAAAGGTGGTTAAAGTAGTTGGTTTGTGGGAAATTTGGAGACAAACAAAGAAGGAAAGCAAAGGTGGGCCAAATGAACACAAAGGTGGCTATTTATAGACAAAGAGGGACTTCTCTTCCTCTCTCAAAATTTTCGGTGCATGCACACCAAGGTTGGCCGAAAGTTTTCAAGGTGGGGGAGTAAATGGTGTGTTTAAATGGCACATGGTCAAGTACTTAGGTGGCATACTAGGCTTAGATTAGGTCCTAGCTAGGAATCTAGGTAGGAATCTAGGTACTTTGGTCTAGATGCTTTGCTAGATGAATAAATATGGGCACATTCAAGGTATCCCACGTAGGAATCAATGGTGGGGGAAATAACGCGTCCCGTTGTGTAGGTTTTTGCACGGTCACCTTTGTTACGGGGTGTTTTTAGGAGCCAAAATCACCCAATATGCATGTGAATGCATTAATAGGCTAAGGGTAGCCCTAAATAGCTATATCTAGGGGGAATATTCCTTCCTTAATTTAGGGAAGTTTGTCCCTAGTTACTTGGAAGCCAAGGCCTAGCTTGGTTAGGCTTAGGTTGTGTAGTTTGTGCACAAATGCATGTATTGTGTGGGTATGTGTAGGTTACTCCAAAAATAGCAAGGCTTATTCTAACTAGTTTTGGGTACCAAACCTTGGCTTAGGAAACTTCCCTCAATTGCCCATTACTTGTGCAAGTGAACAAACATTAAATCATGCATGTGCATTGTACTTACATGCATGCACACAAGACACACACACACACCCTCACTCTCTCTCTACTCTCTCTCTCTCTCTCTCTCTCTCTCTCTCTCTCTCTCTCTCTCTCTCTCTCGGCATCTCTCTCTCTCTCTTTCCCCGGATGTGTTACTCGGACTCGTACGCGCATAAACATGGCTAGAATTCTATTTATTCGAATTAAAAGAATTAAATAATATTTTAATAGAAAAATATTCCGATAAACCGAAAATTAAATATAGATAATTAAAATATTAAGCGAAATTTTTATTTACGAAAAATCCGGGTCGTTACAGTAATTTTTGTGAAGTTATTATTTAAATTAATTCAATTATATGTGTGTGTGTGTGTGTCATTTCCATGATATATGCACACATGTTAAGGGACGGAGCCAGGAATTTAACTACATAGGGGCGAATCTTTTTTCTAAAATATTTTGCAGGGGCGAACCTCTATAATTCATAGGAAAATTTCTTTTTTTCTATATAATACTAGAGGTTTTTTCCTTTTTTTGGAGGGGCGACCGCCCCCTCTAGCCCCCCTCTGGCTCCATCCCTGCGCATGTATTAGCTTCCAAGTATATTAAGTTCGTATTTAGTTATTTTATTATGCATGAATTACATATATCTTTGTACATGTATATTGTCATGATGATACA
The DNA here is from genome assembly GCA_016920895.1 of Vaccinium myrtillus. NCBI lineage: Eukaryota > Viridiplantae > Streptophyta > Magnoliopsida > Ericales > Ericaceae > Vaccinium > Vaccinium myrtillus. Next base: position 26,174,214 of record CM029275.1, on the reverse strand, counting down.
TTATTTGCTTTCGTAAGAGCATCACCAATGACACAATCAAATGTGAATACTTAAATGTTGCCACATTACCTTTTGATTATTCATTTAATGTGCTTCTAAAAGTTAACAATGTGAAGCTCTATAATAGTTCATTTTTGTCCATAATCAAAAAGAAGGAAAAATGTTGGTAGTTTTGAGTTTCCAAGTTTGATTATTGGAAAAATGTTGGTAGTTTTTTTTTTATCGGCAAGAAAATTTATTAATAATCGACGAAGGGTACATCGAGAAAACAAAACAAAAACATCCAATGAAGAGTTGGATGAGAAAGTACAGAAATAAATAAAAAAACAGAGGTAATTCACCCCCACAAACAAAAATGTAAAGGACAAACTCCTTTCCCTATTTGATCAGCAGCAATACCTTTCCTTTCATCTCGCTGTTAAACCCAGGAATTGATCCCAAACCAAAAAACCCCTAAAAACACCCAGAATCGCTTAGATTTTTACCTTTCTGATCCCTTCCAAGCACCTCAGAAAAGTCATCAATAGAATAGTCTTTGATATCATATTTTCCTCTAACCCACATTGTCCAAATGCCAAAATTTGAGTATTTATAAAAGTGTTGATAACTTTGAGTATTTATCCAAATGTCATTGTGAGCCTTTTTTGAGTATCCAAATGCTAAAATTTAAGTATTTTTTTTTTTTGTGTATGACATATGGTGATGCTCTAATGTGTTAATTACGCATGTGTTAATTATCCAATATTTATATACTAGCGTCAAACCCGTGCTATGCACGGGGCGAATCCAAGTACACAAATGTCATTTTCGTAAAGAATACAAATGTCATTCTATTTCATTTTTTTTTTCCTAATTTGGCATGTGATAGTGTATCAATTAAAATTTATTTCCGCAACAAATAAAATTACTGACATTTCCTATAATTTGTAATGTGATAGTGTATCAATTAAAATTACTTCCATAACAAATAAAATTAGTTCAAAGATCATTCCATTTTGATAGATATTTTATTAGAAATTAGAAAAAAATGAAACAATAATTTCATAAAATTCGTAATATGATAGTGTATCAATTAAAGTTTACTGACATTTTCGTAAATAATACAAATGTCATTTCATTTCATTTCTTTTCTAATTTGGCATGTGATAGTGTATCAATTAAAATTTATTTCCACAACAAATAAAATTAGTTCAGGATGACATTTCCCAAAATTCGTAATGTGATAGTGTATCAATTAAAATTTACTTCCATAACAAATAAAATTAGTTCAAGATCATTCCATTTTGATATACATTTTAATAGAAAATATAAAAAAAATAAAACTAAAATTTCGTAAAATTCGTAATATGATAGTGTATCAATTAAAATTTACTGACGTTTTCGGAAATAATACAAATTTCATTTAATTTCTTCTTTTTTTTCCCTAATTTGGCATGTGATAGTGTATCAATTAAAATTTATTTCCGTAACAAATAAAATTACTGACATTTCCTATAATTCGGAATGTGATAATGTATCAATTAAAATTTACTTCCATAACAAATAAAATTATTCAAGATCATTCCATTTTGAGAGATATTTTATTAAAAATTAGAAAAAAATGAAACTATAATTTCGTAAAATTCGTAATATGATAGTGTATCAATTAAAATTTACTGACATTTTTGTAAATAATAAAATGTCATTTCATTTCTTTTTTCTTCCGTAAATAATGCAAATGTCATTTCAAATAAAATTAGTACAAGATCATTCCATTTTGATAGATATTTTATTAGAAATTAGAAAAAAATGAAACTAGTTTTGTAAAATTCCTAATATGATAGTGTATCAATTACAGTAAAATTTACTGACATTTTCAGTATGACATTTCCTAAAATTCGTAATGTGATAGTGTAGCAATTAAAATTTACTTCCATAACAAATAAAATTAGTTCAAGATCATTCCATTTTGATAGATATTTTATTAGAAATTAGAAAAAAATAAAACTATAATTTTGTAAAATTCGTAATATCATAGTGTATCAATTAAAATTTACTGACATTTTTGTAAATAATACAAATGTCATTTCATTTCTTTTTTTTTCGTAAATAATATAAGTGTCATTTCAAATAAAATTAGTTCAAGATCATTCTATTTTGATAGATATTTTGCTAGAAATTAGAAAAAAATGAAAGTATAATTTTGTAAAATTCGTAATATGATAGTGTATCAATTAAAATTTACTTGGGCATGCATGCTGAGCGCTTTGACATTATCAATACTAATACAAACATTAAGTATAGGGTTGTGGACATTACCTTCACGGATAAGTTTTTTTGTTGCGTAGGACCCCTAATCTAACATGGCGTGCTAGTTTGGATGTTTCAGTATCCGTGAGACATATAGATAATTGTCGCTTTCGGCTACGTCGGGCAATATTAGGATTAACGTTCTCATTATTCTTCCTATAAGCGGGAAACAAAAAAATGTGTATAAAAACATCGCCAACGAAGACACTTGCCCAAAAAAAAAAAAAGCAAAGAAGAATAGAATCGTCGGCGTCGGTGTCAACGTGAAAACAAACTAACCTTAAATTCTTGGAAGTGGCGGCGTCGGTGTCGGTGGAAGAATGGTCGAGGAGAGAGGGCGAGAGGGAGGGAAGTGGATGCAGAAGACTAATCAAAACTCATTAAGGAATAGATGTAAAGTAAGGAATAGATATATAAGACAAATAAAAAAACCCATTAAGGAATAAATGAATCTACCTAAGTAAGATACGTATATATAGACTGATATGGTAAACATAAAGAAAGTGTTAATACAAATGTCATTTCATTTCTTTTGTTTTCTTTTCTAATTTGGCATGTGATAGCGTATCAACTAAAATTTATTTCCATAACAAATAAAATTACTTAAGGATGACATTTCCTAAAATTCGTATTGTGATAGTGTATCAATTAAAATTTACTGAAATTTTCTAAAATTCGTAATGTGATAGTGTATCAATTAAAGTTTACTTTCATAACTAATAAAATTAGTTCAGGATCATTCCATTTTGATAGATATTTTATTAGAAATTAGAAAAAAATAAAACTAAAATTCTAGATGGACACTTGTCGCGCCTACGGTGCTCCTCGCGAAAACCCATTCTGCAATACTAATATAAATTGGTTCCTAATATATGTTAGCTATCTAATTGGGTTTCCTAATTCGCATTATTCCTTGCCTAGATTGGGAGGACAAATCAAATCAAACATTTCCTTGTGTGATTATTCCCTCTTAAAATTTCACTAGTTATTTAATTTTCCATAAACCCATCACATGACTTTTTCTCTTTTGATAAATCATTAACACCTTTCCTATTTTTTTCTCTTCTCCTATATCTATTCCTTTGCAACTCACTGCTGATTTTTCTCTTACTCTTCATCTCCCTCTCGGCTCTCATCTCTCCCTCTCAATTGATTTTGTTCTGGCAACTCAATGGATTTCCAACCTTAAATGTCCTCACGATTCATAACGCGCTAAAAACTTTGGAAGAAAGGTAAGGCTCTCCAAAACTTAACGTTTACTTTGGTTATGTTGTTTACGTGGTTTTTAATTCGAAAGGATGAATTTTATGTTCAGTACGGTGATATTATCGGGAGTCGAGTTAATAATATAAAATAAGAATTTAAATTGCTCATATGTTGAAAAACGAGTACGGATATCCTGTCCTCTGATCTGTATATTTTGGGTCACTTCGAGTCAGGTTCACGAAAAACGTAAAACACAAAAGTTGTAGCTTACAAAATTTTAAACAACTTTCATAGAGAACTTATCTTGATCCGAGGTACATACAGAAAGATATGAATTTTTAAAGAAGTGTTTCAGTGCAATTTCTGGATAGCAAGACCGAACTGTCTTTGAATCCGTTTTGACCTCGTTTAAGATGATTGTTAGGCTTCGCATAAAAACATAAAAATTGGTTCCTAATTGAATACCCTATACTTCTTGAGCCATGCGTAGTTGTATACTCCGAGGTAGCTTTGATGTGTGGTCAGTGGCAGCTCCAGGAACTTTGAATAGGGTGTTCAAAAATTACGTTAATTCTTCTAACTCTATTTAACTAGTCATATATACACAACTTTTTATATATTAGTTTGAATGATGAGACTAAATAATACAAAAATGCTTAAGATATATATGTCACAATTACATGTTTTCGGAGAATTATATTTTTTAGGCTAAGCAATATTAAATCGACGCATGAATACATTAGTTTTGTAAAAAATTGTTTGGCGAAAATGTTCACACAATTTTTTATTTTATTTTACCTACTCTTATTTTCGGTGATATAGAGTTTATTGTTGTTCTGAGAAAAGTCAGGGCACAATATCCATACCCAATAGATACTTTTTTCTCTCTCTATTTTTTTTTTAATTTTTGTCATTAATAATCTTTGTTTGAGCTAATATATTAATGAATTTCTTGGATTGATGGATATTTGCAGTATAGGAATAAGTGTCAAAACAAATTCGAGATAAAATTATTACATATAATATAAAATGTAAAAGAGTTTAGGTTGTTTAATTGAGCATCTAAGAGAAGCAATGGAGCCTCTTATGGCATTTAATTGGGGTCTTTGCACTAGAGTGGTTTGTGGGCTGATTTTTTTAGGCTAATTGTTAAATTTTTTTGTGTTACATGATCAAATATTTACGTGAGGGTGTTCAAATATTTTTAGCTTGGGTGTTCAAAAAGACAAAACTTAAATAAAAGTACAAAAAATTACATGTATTATGAACAAAAAAAATTGTTCAGGGTGTTCAAGTGAACACCCTGAACCCAATGTGGAGCAGCCTGTGTGTGGTCGAGCACCTGAAGTATACTGTGGGTGCGAATTGATGCCGGATAGAGATTGATCAATGGGTGATCAATCGTGAGCCATGCGCAATATACCCCGAGGTGGCTTTGCTATGTGGTCGGGCACCTGAGGTATACTGTGAATGAGAGTTGGTGATGAATAATGTGACTATCTGGGAAAAGAAAAGTGCATATTGAAAGACGATAACTAAGACTATCCTATTGAGTGTTTTTCACTCACGCTGCTACTTTGTGACCCTAGCATTTTACGGTAGGTACTGAAGGTACGAGGGATATAAGAAGTCGTCCACAGATTATGAAGCGATGGAGCAGACTGATGGAGATACACCGGCAGAGCCTTGACTCTATCAGTAGTTACTATTTCTAGATGGCTCTGATTGTTTTAATCGGATTATTATTAAATTGAAGTATTCTTTTAGACAATGTTATATTTTAAAAGTATTTCCTTCCGATTGTAATAATTTATAGAATTTTTCTTCTTTACTGTTGTTAAACTTGAGGTTTAAATTTATATTTATATTGATTAAATAAATTAACATTTTAATGAAAATGATTTATTTATTATCTTTAACATCCTAAATTTTTAGGGCGTTACAATATTGTTCTTTGTAAAGCTTATGGGAAGAAGAGATTGTGCGTATGTATATGTTCTCATCGTTTAACATTAATTACACTGCAACCAATTTCTGGAGGTGTTATTTTAATTATTCAACATAAAAAGTTCATTTAATCAAAAGGATTTTAATCAATATGCAACAGAAAGAATACTTGAACATTTGAGTTCATCAAATTCGATTTCATCATTCCAAGATACAAAATTTAGAAGTTAAGATTACATCACTACGAGAAACCCGTTCTATCGCAGTGGCCAAAAACGTTGCTAAAGATATCAAAAAGCGTTGCTAAAGACATTCCAGGTTTATCGATAGTAACACTTTTGGAAAGCGTTGGGAGATCCCCGTTGGTGAATTCCTATAATAACACTTTTGGAAAATGCTGGTACAGATAAATCTATAGTAACGCTTTGGAAAACCGCTGGTATAGACAAATATGACATGTTCATGGTGAGAGGGGAGTTTGACTTTGGCATCAGAGGAAACAATGCATCGCTCATCCACTTAACCCTAGGGCGTTGGATTTTGTAGGTCGGCTCTTAATATTTCTTTTGATGTCCCTAATGACTTCTTAGATTCTTCCTTCTATGGAATTTTCCGTGTACTTATCCCAAGTTTAATTTTCATTGATGTATTCAGAGCATTTTTTAGTCATAACCGGATCAATGAAGCATATCAAATAAAGGTGAGAGACGCTCTAACCCTTGATCCCCGAAAGAGTTGCCAAATTGTAGGGGTGTTTATTCACCTTCTCTAGATCTATGATTCAGATTTGGGTTGAGTAGCTCCTCCATCACCTAGATGTGCAAAGCAGATCAACTGTTAGTGCCTGAACAACTGTTGACGACCGATAGGCACTCCGATGGCTAAGTGTGTCTCAGATTAAGGATAGGCAAACACAAAGCTCAAATATGAATAGATACAACTTACCTCTCTTGGGTTTGGAACTGCACTTTACAAAAGGATTGACTTTCCTAATCTTTTAAGTTAGCTCGTGTCGAGCTCGTGTCTTCAATGACGTCACAAAATGGGCCGAACGAACCACTTAGCAATTTGGGGCCACAGCTGTCAGACCAACTGGGCTTCTTTCAAGTTGGGCTTATTCAAGCGGACCGGGTAATTAACTCGCCGTCCGGCCCCTCCGCATACACATCGTGCTTTCTCATTTAAAATAACCACAACCTATCCAAACCACTACTAGAAATTCTTCTTATACTATGGATTGAACCAAAAACATGATTTTGGCTTCCTTAAAATAGGGTCTACAATGGCTCCATTAAGTTCTCATTTTCTTTCACATTCTCTATCACCTTTTTCCTTCTTTTTGAAAATAAATCATTGATAGCTGAAAGAATGAAATGAAAATTCATATAAAATGATAAATGAAATGAGCGAAAAAAACACAGCACTAGGATTTAGGGATTGCAAGGGTTAAAGAATTCTTAAGATGAGAGGGTCGGACCAAAGAGTGTTTCCGCACAGAGCTTTGGATGTTTATATATTTTTAAAAGTAATGATTGTGTCTCTTTAAAAAGTTGGATTTCCAAAAAAAAACCTAAAATTTTGGGACATAGGGAGTACATATTTATTACAAAATGATTGGTCCTACAGTTTCCCTCTTCCTTCCTCCCTTTCTCTCTCCTTTTACCCACTCTTAACTTGTGCTAAGTGGTTCTCTAAACTTGACACACACACACACTAACTCCTAAATTAGCACATTGTAAAACAACCTTGTTTGTTTCAGGGTTTTAGTTTTGTTTTGTAATCATTACCCTCGTTTCTCTCTCTATCTCTCTCCACTCACTATCTCTATCTCCAAAACTAAACTAAAACTACTAAACGAACAAGGACAACTCACTCACTAAAGCTTCTAAAACGCTCATTAATTTGCTAATTGCTAGCACGCAACTGTGGACGCTCGTTTTTCGTTTGTTTGCGAAAAGGTTAGTTATCCACGGAGTTTTGGTTGTGTAAAAAGGGCGATCCGGGAAAAAGGAAAATTTTAGAGTCGCCACCCGGGGTTTAATTCTTGGAGAATGTTGGGTACCCGAGAAACCATTTTAGAAAATATAATGACTCTTGTGCCGCTGAAAAAGGGTTTGATCTGCGAAAAATAGAGATTTGGGTTCGGGAGCCAGGTTACCCGCGGGGAAGGTTTTTTTGTTAAAAACAATGCACCCCGCGTGCCCGAAATTTTCCGGTCTTTTACTAAACATTAGTGGGATTATTTGTTGAAAAAGATTTTACCGAAAACTTTGTTTCACATAAACAATATACTGAATAATAACGTGCTTAAAAGGAATAAACAATAATAATAACAAGTCGAACAACACACAATCAAATAGATAAACACGGGAGGATTATCTACGAGGGGATGCAAATGCTAAAACACGAAGTAAAAGGGGGTCAAGTGCAATATACCCCACTGGTTTTTTATGAAAACAGAGCACCGAATTTCAGAAAACAGAGCATCAAGAATATTTTTCCAGTGACACCGTACGGTGTTAAAAATTACGCCGTGCGGTACAAGGTGGGTGCCGTACGGCGTCTATGCAGGTTATAATTTTCAAAATTTTCAGATTTCATCCGATTGAAAGCGGGCTCTATTTTCATGCAAGAACCACATTATTTGTTGATGAAAACAAGTTTGGAAAATGGTTTTATTGAGTGAATGTACCTCGTTTTCAGGGTCGGCATCCCGCGACAATGGATAATGTCGCACGATACTTTCCCGAGAGGCTCGAACTTTGCTGAAACATCTCCGAATTTTTTATACCTTGAAACGAACCGAACGGGTTGGATTTGTTGACGACGGAAAATAGGTACTGAATTCTCGCGGATCAGAGGTTCAAACAATGGATGGGACGACGGGATTTTTCACTGGTTTTGTGTGGGGTGAACTTATGATCTGATCAAGTCTCTCTCTCTCGCTCGAACTCTCCTCTTGAACCTCTTCCAACTCTCTTCAATTCGTTCGACGACACCGAATTTTATAGGCGAGGGTGAGTGAGACCGAAAACGGAATTCACATCATTACCGAATATCATAATTTCTCTGAACATTCATCATTCGTTTCTAAGCTGCTGGAGCTTCCCGGGAATCCTGTTGATGGGATAAGGGCGCCGCACGGCGTCGAGGATATGCCGTACGGTGCACAAAGTGACACCGCACGGTGCAAGTGGTTTTTTAAGTTGTACGGTTCTGGGTTTTGGACCGTACGGTTCTGGTGGTTTGGGGTTTTTGGTTCATTCGATCCATCCGTTCCAAAGTATATTTCGTGCGTTTTTCTTTTCATCATCGGGGATGCACAATTTATCAAAATTGGGGTGTCTACAGCAACACTAATACATTAAATAAAAAACCCATTGGAGATACTCTTAGAGGCTACTGTAGAGAGTCCATTGGAGCACGAAAATGAATAAATATTTACTAACCTTGTCCATGTTACCTATGAGTCATTTAAAGGGCCAACTCGGGATGCTCTAAAGGAAACCCAACTAGGAATAATTTTACGAGTCCATTGGAAATGCTTTAAAAGGTTATTTGCTTCCTAAAATATCAAGAGAACGTATATATTTAAGGCTATTTTAGTCCTTTAATTTAAAGGACGATTTCTTATGCCACTGAAACAGAATTTTTCGTCCAAAATCCTAAAAGGATGCCAAGGGAAGGTGTAAGAGCATGTGCACCAATGGCTGGGTAAACTAACTTGTAAACAGTGCAAATCTGTTTTTACCTTCCAATTTTTTGCTTCCACACTCTACCAGACTGTTTAAAACTTCCTCTCTATCAATTTTTTACTATAGAGAAAGGACGGAGGAGAGGGGAAAGATCAAAGGAAACTAATTTAAAAATGTATTGAGAGTGAACAGTGGCTAGCGACTTTTGGCGAGGAAAAATACAAAGGTTTTACCTAGTCTGGTGCAGTGTGGTTTTTCTCGTTTTGGTTAGCAATAATACCTAAGATGCTCTTTTAGCTCATCTTGTGCACATGTTTAAACGTAATGGGGCCTGTTCAAAAAAAAAACGTAATGGGGATTCTTGTTAATGACCCATACTTAGGGGGGTTCAATGTAATCTGTTCAAAAAATCAAAGTTTTAGATTTGCCTCGCTCCGAACCCTACTCCCTCGACCGTTACTCCAAGCCAGTTTTCAAACTTTCCAAGCCCAATTCACGGCTCACAACCACCGAGAAACCGCATTAACCTGTCCCCAAAAACGAATCCCAGATCTCTCTCTCTCTCTCCTCTCTCTCTCTCTCTCTCTCTCTCAACAATTTCAAGCAAATTTGAATCCCAGAAAAATGGTTTCAAAAGCCATCAAGAAAACCCCTCCCAAACCGGCCATCAAAGACCGCCGCAGTCGATCACGGAGGAACAAGTCCCCGATCAAGGCAGTCGCCGCAGTCTCCTCCATCATCCACACCTGCCACCGCCGCCTCATCAAGATCTTCTCCAAATTCGCCCGAATCGGCACCCCCCAAAACAAGAAGAAAAAGAACAAATACGCATACCAGATCCTCCCAAAAACCTCCACCCCGACCTCTGCCCGCCGATCACTCTTCCCTGCCGCTGGCAACCGCCCTCTTCCAACACAGACCTCTCCGGTAAAATCCACCATTTTTCTTGACCTCGACGAGACCTTGGTCCATTCCAAACCCGACCCCCCACCCGAAAAGTACGACTTTATTGTTAGGCCGGTGATCGACGGCGTAAAAGTCGATTTCTACGTCTCAAAGAGACCATATGTCGACGAGTTTCTGGAAATTCTAAGCAAGAAGTTCGAGATCGTTGTTTTCACGGCGGGGATAGAAGAGTATGCGTCTCTGGTTCTAAGCCGGCTCGACCGGAAATCGGCAATCAGTCACCGTTTGTACCGGGATTCATGCCGGGAGATTGAAGGGAAATTTGTGAAAGACTTGGGGGATTTGGGGAGAGAATTGAAGAGAGTGGTTATAGTGGATGACAACCCGAATTCGTACGTTTTACAGCCGGAAAATGCAATTCCGATTGTGCCGTTTACTGATGATGTGTGTGATGGTGAGTTGAGGAGATTGGTGGAGTTCTTTGATGGGTACTGTGATGGGGTTGAGGATTTGAGAGATGCTGTTAAGATGTACCTTAGTGATAGAAATGAGCAAGGGAAATTATGAAATCCATTTTGTGTGTTCTTGGGGTTTGCTGTTTTAGTCTCTTTAATTTCATGGGTAGATGCTTTTGACACAGATTCATGTTACAATGTTCAATTTCCATTTCTTGAAAGGATGTGGTGATGATCTCTTTGTTTTATTGAAGTTAATACTAGTTCTTACATGACGATTGTACCCCTATTCTTTAATTCAATAGAAATAAAGTGTTTTCCGTTTCTTCTTTCTACTTCTGAACGCAATATGAAGTTGTGCGTCCTGACATCCACACACGAGACACTTTACCATACAAAATTGAAATCCCCTCATGGGAAGGAAAATCCCAACATAGTGGGCAAAATAGGTTGATTCAGAGATAAAACATCAACTATAGACTAAGATCACCATATTGAATTTGATTATATTTCATCGCTGAAGAACCAGAATGGAGAAACTCAACTTATATGAATTATGGATACATACAAATTCAACTTTCCGCTTTTTTTGATTTCATGCAAGAGCCATTTCATGGAGAAACTCAACTTATTTGAATTATGCCATCCACATACAAACTCAACTTTCCGCTTTTTTTTTTACCCAAATGGTAAGAGAATCTCTAGCCATTACTCAACTTCAAATTTGAGTAGAAGCTTCATTTGGTATGATTCATTGAAGTGGTAAACTCATTATTTACTCAAATTGTGCTTTAAAAAAATCATAAAATCCTTTCTTTCTCGTCTTCTCCACACATCTCCAAAATAATCCTCACCCAACCAAGAAGACATCATAATAACAGTAGACAAGTTGTTTCCGCTAAATGAAATTTTAGTAGATGTATGTGACTAGAATGAGTTGTCTTGAAATCTATGTAAACAAGGGCTTTAGTCAATTTAGATAATAGAAGAAACTCAATTCAAGTGTGGTAACTCCATACTTTGCAATCGAGAATGAAACTATATGTATTATCCGTACGTTGGGGCATTCTGGCTCACTGGCTGAACCACGTTAACACTCGGTGTCTCTGTTAGCTGTTGTGTGTGTGTGTCTCAAAGCTTGAATTTTGACATGAATTTGACATGATCTGTTTTTGGTCTCCGTTTACCACTACATACGGAACTTGGAAATGAATTTTGACATGATCTGTTTGAGCATTAAATTCTAGGAAAATGCTACAATACGCATTCCTTATTTTGGTGTGTATGATACACACCCCTATAAAAGTTACGAATTTTTTTGTAAAAGTTACGATTTTTTTTATAAAAGTTACGAGACACACCAAAATGTTATGAATCATAGAAAATGTTACGAATCATATTGCTAAAAAAATGTTACGATTGCCGATAAAGTGACACAATTTGGACCATACAATAGGTGCATATGGTACACCCAAATTAGGGGTGTCCACGGATCCGATCCGATCCGCTCAGAGCGGATTATGGTTTTTAAGATCCGGAACCGAACCGAACATTCACGGATCGGTTACGGATCGGATCGGATTGGGTCGGATCGGGAGAATTTGACAAATTAAAGAAGGATTATTGAGCGGATTGAGCGGATCCGATCCGATCCGGATCCGGAACCGCCAGATTAGAAATTCTCGATCCGGAACCGAACCGAACATTCACGGACGGATCAACGGATGGTTCGGATCGGTTCGGATTGGTCGGATTGGCGGTTCGGATGATCCGCTGGACAGCCCTAACCCAAATAAAGGGTGTGTATTGTAGCTATTTCCTATTATAATAATGTTGACATTTTCCAAAACTTAATTAAGTAGTTTTAGCTTGGTAAATTAAAGGTTTTATTACGGGCCGGTACAAAAAACAAATATTTATTACCACTAACTCCAATCATTATTTTTAATTACCGCTAACTCCATTAAGGTCAATCACTCTTTTTTGGGGCTTAGGCACTTAGGGTGTACTTTCCTATTATAGGGTTTTTAGTGATTTAAGCACTTTCATAGGGTACCCTAGGATTTTAGGCACTTTCATAGGGTACCCTAGGATTTAGGTTTAGGCACTTTCATAGGGTACCCTAGGGTTTAGGTTTAGGGTGTACTTTCCTATTATAGGGTTTTTAGTGGTTTAGGCACTTTCATAAGCTACCCTACGATTTTAGGCACTTTCATAGAGTATCCTAGGGTTTAGGTTTAGGTACTTTTATAGGGTACCCTGGAATTTAGGTGGGGTGGGTAGAGAGAGAGAGAGAGAGAGAGACGGAATAGCCCACGTTTTGTCAACGAGTAGTGATGGTCAACGAGTGTTCCTGCGCACATGGGTGAGTATTGGAGTTGTTGGTGCTTTTTCCAAAATGATTTGGAGCGCGCGGTGCACCAGGTTAAAAAAGTGGAGCGGCCTGTCAATAGCTCTAAATTAAATTTTCTTCCGGAGGCTTTTGTGAATATGGAATTTGTTATTGCCTTCATTGCTGCTCCTCTAGTCAATATTGATGTCATTTGTGAACCAGATTCTGGATCTCTACTTATGGAAACAAGAAACAGAAGATGCAAGAAGAAAAGTTTGTTGCATTTGCCTATTCGCATGGAGTGCAACTTTGTTCACCCTCCTTAAAAGAGGGTTAACAAAACATTCTCCCCTATTGGTTGAATTGGCGTGGGTTCCACTACAAAGTGATGTCATACTCCACTACAAAGTGATGTCATACTTATTTCTGCAATACACTTTTTGGTAAGCATGTCATCACTTTGATGTAAGCATGTCATCACTTTGTAGTGGGACCCACATGTTTCAATCAATAAGAGAGAGGGTTTTGTTCACTCTCTTTTAAGGAGGGTGAGCAAAATTGCTCTCTGCGCGCGTTGTAAATTCTTCACAAGCAAAAACTTCTTCATTAATAATAAAAATTACAACAATTACAACCCACCGTGTGCATCAAATACAACAAGAAAAAGAACTTATTGCACAAGTGAGACAAACTACAATTCCATATATAAAACCAAAAAAATCCTTCGCAAGTTTCCAAATATTTTCTTAATCCTTCCTTCATTATCTTCATTTTCTCACATGGTTGTTGTTTCGTTTGAGAGAGCGTATTCACAATTGTGTTTCACTACACTTGTAATTTGTAATGGTGCAATTACAAATTTAGACCGCTATATCCGATATCTCATTCCTATAAGACAAAATGTCAATGGACCTAAATAGCGCCGAAGTGAGCGCATTTTTATTTAAATTTTCTTTGCACGTGTTAGTTCTGCATCAAATTTTTTGTAAATTATTGGTTCGTCCCGACAAGATGTATTAGAAAGATAAAAGTATACAGACCAAACTAATTTTTTTTTCATAAAGACACAAATAATTAAAAAAATCTTTACGTTTTAGATTTTATATATATACTCATCTTAAGTAAACTTTTTTTTTATCTTAATTTTTAATTTTTTTAGAAACCTATTCTCAAGACAAACTAATAATCAACAAGAAATTGACGCATAATTAACAAAGATATATATATATATTTTTCAATACTTCTATGCAAAAATAATCCACAATGATTTTTAAGCCAAACCACCCCATACTGTATTTTTGTATTTACTCTTGAATTTAAAATGAATACTTATGTCCCTATTGTTGTGTGCTTCAACCATTTCTGGAACAGTGTGAATTTGACGATATACACGTTCGAGAACAAGAACAAAGTTTTGATGACTTATTGGGTTTCCAAATATTTTTTTAAATCAATTTTAATGGAATTGGGCGTGATCGTGTATAGATGCAATGGGATTTGGTAAGAAAAGTGGTTTAATTTGTGGAAATGGGTTTGGTGGATTTGGGTGCGTGACAGCAGGGGAGTTGTTTGATTAAATAGGGCCGAAACGAATGTGGATTTGGTACTTTTGGGTTAGTTATTTTCGAAAGGCGAGGAGCGTTTTCATATAGTACATACGAAGAAACTAGCAGAAAACCCGTGCTATGCACGGGTGATGAAACATTGGTCACACTGTTCATAGAACTAAAAAAAAAACAGTGCTAGCTAGATACATAGTAAACGAATCCGGTATTTTAATGCTTTTGATGGTACACTTATTCAATGAATAGAAAAATGTGGGAGCGATGTGTGTGTTGTGCGCGGGGTCCAATCAAGTAGAAATTTTGTGTGGAATAAATACATGAGTCGAACAAAATTAACAGTTTAGATCAAACAACGGGACCCGGAGTGGGCCCACAGTCGTACACAGCACATGTGCTGGACACCCGAAAAATGTACAATACGACTGCCATAATAATCCCATCCACCCCAGTCCAATTTTGATTTTCGTATTAGAACCGTTCAATTTGTAAATCTCATCGTGTTTATCAAGTAGGAGAAAAATCATGTTCAGTGGAACCAATCCATGACTTATCGCAAATCATTAACAGTATCTTGCAACAAATGGGTCCAATTATGTGTGCATTGTGCATTTGTTTCAAGATGAATTCAAGATTAACGTGTTTCGCTAAGTCATTGATCAGTATTCATTGAACATGATTGTTGTCATAGGTAAACCACTTGAAAAACTCAACAAAATAAACGGTTTCGATCATTGTTGTGAGCTCATAATAAGCTCACGAACATCAAAACTGGATCAGAAGAAAACTAGACAGGACATGGTCACGAGTCCCCTCAATTGGCGCACACACAAATTGCAGTCCATGGAACCACCACCCTGCAGGTAGACTAAAAAAATTGGCAACTTTTATAACTTCACTATTGGGTTTGTTAACATGGTAAATTTTCTTCCATATGGACTTTTGTTAGTATTGCGTCAGATTAAAAGAAAAGGACCAAAAACATTAAAAAGTTCACTCCAAGGCAAAAATAATCCAGGCAGATTTTTTTTTATTAATTTTTTTTTTGTGCTTTTCTCGAGTTTGATTATTTTTTTTTTTTTTTTTGCTTTTCTAACTTGACTTATCGAGAAAAATAAATATTTTTTTAAAAAATAACGCAGAACAAATAAAAAAAAAAAGTTCTTGTAGGACCAAAAAATTGTAAAAAATAATCTAATACTGATGTTTGGGCACACCCACCCAAAGTCATTCCGCAATTAGTCATTTTGCAAGTTGTTTCCCGACGGAAATTAAATAGACATATACATACGAAACAATATTTGGGGTAGGGTTATATATTGCAATCGAACACTAAAAAATTTTAGAAAAAGAACAAAGGAGTAAGTGAAGAGAGTGAACTTTAACAAAAAGTATGTACAAAAGCATACGGTTTATCGTTTGATCACATGTGCATTGTATTATCTTTTTCTGATAAATAAACAACAATATAAATAAATTCTCATTTTGTTTAAGAAGTATAACCAAATAAAATTTGGCCGTTTTTTCAAAGCTCAATTATTTTGGTCGGTAGACTCGGCACCGATATTCTCATTTTTTGTTTAACAAGTGTGTAGCAAAATTTAAGATTCAGTCTTTTTTTTTTTTTTTTTTTATTAAAGATGGTCCGATATTTTGAATATTTTTGGTTGGCAGATTTAGCACCGGTAATTCTCACTATGTTATTTTCAGAAGTGCACAACACAATTAAATTCCGTGATGTGCACCCCTCGGCCGTCCAATAATGTTTTGTACGGCCCGGATCATTTGGTAATTTTAATTAATGTTGATTTATTTTTATCGGTAAAATATCAAAACACATCCAGACCATCCAAACCATGATCGGACGGCCAAAGGGTGTACAACACAATGCAAAGCAAGCACCGAGTGCATACTGCATAGCAACCCCGGATTCCGTATGTAAATTGTGCCCATTCATATTGACGCACGAAAGAACAACCACCACATACATCACCATCGGCAAATTCTTACCTCAGAATTTATATCTGGGATTGTGCGAGTAGTTTACAAACCTCCTTTAAAACTCTTTGATTTGATTTCTGGTTGTTCATTACTGTTCTTTCTGCAAGAATATGGAAGTAGAATCTTCAGCTCCTTCATCAATCCAAGAAGACGGATTCCATGGCACCCTCTCCTCAGAGCAATCGGAGACGCGGAAGAAACACATGTCTGGTGGTGATAGCAGTGATATTGGGGTTAGTACTGCTAATGGTAATACTGGGGCTCACTGTTTTCAAACCCAAACATCCAGTAACCATGCACCGTCAATTCCGTAAGTGTAAATAATTGCATGCTATATGTCATATGTTAATTAACAACCAAATAAATTTCATACGGAGTTATAAAAAAAAAAAGACACTTCATTTTTGTAAGTGTAAATAATTGCATGCTATATGTCATATGTTAATTAATAACCAAATAAATTTCATACGGAGTTTTGTTGTGGTTTTAAATAAAACTCTCGTCAGTAAATGATGGGATTGGTCTCCTAGACATCTGATTATCAATAATATCCAATTGACTTGTAACATGTGGTGAATGTTTCATTTTTCTCGAAAGATATAGGATTGTGTTTCTCGTAGCTTTTTTGTCTTTAATTTATAGACAAAAGTAAAATTGTTTCTCTTATTGTGGCTTTTTGAGCTTTTTTTTTTTTTTTTGTGAGAAGAGACTTTTTAGACTTTTTGATTAAAAATTTGAAAAAGTCAAAAAGGTTGATAAGAGGTATTTGGTAAATTTTGTCTTTATTAAAAAAAAATTGCATTTGTTAGTTTTGCGTCAATTTTTCATAGATTATTCACTTGTCATGATGAGAGGAATCTAAAAAGTCAAAATTACTATAAAAATATTTAAAAGGTTCACTAAAGACAAAAATAATCTAAATTTTTGTAAATTATTGGATTATTCTTGTCTTTAGTCACAAAAATTTCAGCGCAGTCAATAAGTTTTTTCTCTTTAAATTCCTTTCGTTGAGACAAATCAATAATTCATAAAAATCCAACGCAAAACTAACAAATGTAAATATATACGGAAATTTTCTAGTCCAAACCCTCCCGAGAATAAGAAAAAGGTGATTTTTTTGTGTTGCAAATTATTTTTGGAAAATTCGAGCCGTCCAATGTGTTCAGAAGGTGTTTTCAAGGGTCCAAGCGGGAAATCTTCAAAAAAAATACCGGGAAGGGCTTGATCCAAGCATTTTTCGCAAAAACTGTAAATATAAAGTTTTTGCGAAAACTGCTTGGATCAAGCCCTTCCCGGTATTTTGTTTTGAAGATTTCTCGCGCGGACCCTTGAAAACAGCTTCTGAACACATTGGACGGATCGGATCGTCAAAAAAATGCTCGGATCAAGGAGGTCCGGAAGTCCGGAGGAGAAGTGGAACCTATATATATATATATATATATATCTCAATAAAGACAAAAGAAAAAACACGCCCTCAAGGCCATCTCCATCAACCACGCTATAACTCCGGCGAGATCAAAGTGGCGAGCCAAACCTCCATTTCCGGCGCCCAACAGCCTCGCCAAGAAGCCATTCGCTACAATGACTCGCTGGGGTGGGCGAGCCACTGTAGCCCTCGCTTCCCTCTCTCTCCCCCCCTCCGTCGTCGTTATCACCGGAGATGCAAAATCGATGGCGATTCTTAAACTTGATCCTGAAATCGTTTTAACATACCATAGGCTTGTAGCTCTTGTCAAGACAATCACGAAGATGCAAAACCCGTTCGCCGGCGTATTACTGTAGCGGCTGCAGGCACCGTACGAAGAAGGCCCGTTCCTGAGAGTGAGATCTACTCTCGGTACGTGTGGTGCACGCGCCCGTGTGACGCAGAAGAAGATGACGCGTGTTTTTTTTTTTTTTTAAGCAAATAACTACACTGCTAGGTACTACACTTGCTTGAAGCTAGCAAAATCACCTTTTTCTTGCCAAAATAACTAGAAAAATGCTTAGGCTTAGGCTCTAGTGCTCCCTCTGTTGGAATATTATATTATATTAAAAAAGTTCCAAAACTTGATTTTATATTATATTAAATCATTGAATTTATTGTTCATAATAATTTGGAGGTTATACATCATGATTCCTCATGATTATTGACTTTAATAGCCATTTTATTATTTATATCCGTTACATAATGTTAATGGCTATTTACAAAATATAATTATTGTGATAATTATATTTTAAGAGAGTTATATTCCTCAAGATCTATATATAGAGCCTATATGGCCTTGGCGAAAAAAGGACTAGAGATGAATGGAGATCTTATATGTTACTTTACATTTATATTGTGTTTATGGACAACTACGACCGGGACAGTTCATTACCTCCCGGAGAACGTGAACTCTGGATGAGGACGGCTGCGAGCATTGGGTTGGATCCTAGAGTCGTTGGTGTCCGCTAAAACCTTCACGTGGGAAGGCAACAATGACTTTAGGACAATGACAACACGCCTCACAATCTCGCAGGCCATCTTTTCTATTTTCCTCTAATCTTTATTTTATTGTTTCTTATTGTTATGCTATTTTATTTTAATTCCTAGAGAAAATTCCTAACTCCCTCAAGTCTCAAGAGAAGCCACATGAACTTTATCTGGGAGTCAGTGTTTTACAGCCAGAGTGAGAGTGATGTTTAGGAATGGACTTGTCCTCGCTATCAAACATCAATTGCCAAGGTCCCGTAATATGCAGTTTTTGGAAAATAGACAAAAATATCTTCTGCCTATTTTCAGATGAACCATGTTACCAGGGACCAATCTTTTCCCCCACTTTACTCACATGGGCAGGTACAGTTTGGGTTGTTTATTCAACAGCTTTTGAATTATTGAGAAGAAAACAAGGCCTTTGGTACGTACCCTCTTGCACTTGGGACCCATGGGTAGAGCCAAATTTTTTGATTAGGGAGTTAAAATTAAACTTATTAGTAAAAGATATACTAATTTTTATACGTAGTAATGCAGAAAATAATTTAATAAAGAGCCTAATTAATTAGAAGGCAGATGTACGCTTACAAATATACTTTTGCTTTATAATTGGTTCTAAAGGGTACCAGATCACCTGTTCCAAAACCCTCACGTTCGCCTGTTACAGGGGGTTTTGGCCATTGGATGATGAATTTTATTTTTGTGTTTTAAAAATTTATGTGTGATCCAATGGCCCAAACCCCTTGCAACAGAGAAACAAGGGCGTTTTGAAACAGGTGATCTGGTTCCGTTCTAAATACTTATTATGTTCTAAAAACTATGCATAATGGCTTTATTCATAATACTATTAACTAACTATCGAAAAGAAGAGAATGCTTTGGGTTTCTTGGCATTTGATGCAAGTTGGGTGACTTGGGTCAATCTATAAATTTTTTGAAAAGAAGAGAATGGTTTGGGTTTCAATCCGTGTGAAGAATCAAAGTGAATGGATCAAGTGACTCCACTTTTTACCTTCCCTAGCTCCGTCCGGCGTCCACGACTAGGGCCATGGTCAAACTTAACTAGTGCTTCCACCCCAAAGTATATACATATATTTAATATTTTCTACTATAATTTGTACTTCGTGAATGGTTATACAATTCTCTTCTACTAACTATTGTACCTAAACATTGAAAAATATGATTATTTGGTATTTGCAATGCAATCACGCGAGGGGGGTTTACTTTTGTGAACAATAATAAAAAACAAATGTCAAAGATTAGCATGGCGATCAAGGTCCGGAACAATATGTGACATTTAAGTGTTTGCTCTTTCTTTGGTCTCGCGTTCGAAACCTCTCATGTGTTTTCAACTTATATGGTATCAATCCATACGAAATTTTGCCCCGAGCTTTAATCGGCGCTTTTTAGTGAACAGTTGAATTGGTCTTTAGGTACCAGTCGATGTGCAATTGTGCACGTAAACTTGTGGGAAAAAAAAATGTATCGTGCAATTCAACCCCTCACAAAGTTGGTTTAATTTCAAGAAAAATTCAAAAAAAAATAAAAAATTATACAATCTATTTGATATCGATGGAGTTCTTCTAATTTACGAAAAAAGTTTGAATTTTTTCTTGGACAATATATACAGGTATTATTTTTAAGTTATGGTTTTGCGGGCCGGACAAATATTTTAGGAGGGAGGGATGAGTATTTTTTATGAGTCTGTCAGTTAGTATCTACAAGCATATGTAACATATGTCAACAAGTCAACAGCAATCTATTCCTCGACAAAGAATTTGAGGAAAGACAATAAAATCGGACACATTGAACAACAGTTGATTCCGTGCAAGGGTGGACTAGTTGTTTTCAGGAGAGGGTAAAATCGTCGGGAGAGGGTAAAATCGTTTGTCGAAATTGGCTTTCGAAAATACTGTAATCATAGAGCACGAAGATTCAGAAAAAAAAAAACGGGCTTGGATGGAACTGAACAAGCGAACGAATTAAATCCCAAGTACCCAAGAAAGCATAATACAAAGAATCAGACACCTTGAGCAACAGTTGATTCCGTGCAAGGCAGCATGGGTGGACAAGTTGTTTTCGGGAGAGGGTAAAATCGTTTGTCGAAATTGGCTTTCGAAAAGGCAGCAAGGGTGGACAAGTTGTTTTCGGGAGAGGGTAAAATCGTTTGTCGAAATTGGCTTTCGAAAATGCAATAATCATAGAGCGTAGAATTAAATCCAAGGTCACAAGAAAGCATAATACAAAGAAACTATGCGTACATTCCATGCAACCAGAAGAATGGACCTACCTAAAGACATTCCATTATATAATTCCGTCCAGCTGCATCAACCTTCTCTCACACACTTGTGAAAAAACCAATACACATATTCATTTCAGCCTTCCTGCCTGCCATATCTATCTATATCCAATGGCACAGCTGAGAAGCCCATGTGGCTTTGTTCTTACTCTTCTTCTGCTTTCTGTATCTTTTTATTCTGGAACTGCTCAAGGATATATATCCGCGGTGGGTGATCCCGGGATGAGACGAGATGGGTTGAGATTGGGAATCGAGGCGTGGAATCAATGCAATGAGGTTGGAGAAGAAGCTCCAAACATGGGAAGCCCCAGAGCTGCTGATTGCTTTGATGTTTATAAAGCTAATCCCCACCCAGATGGTCAGTCTTTCCATCTTGTTCCGTTTTTTGGTGGTTTAATTGGCTGATTGCTTTGATTGCATTGGCACGTAATGCTCCAACTCCTTTGTGATTAGTCTAGACAGTAGATGGTAACTCTTGTCTCATGAATCGATGCTGCGAAAACAGTGGTTTTCGCAAAAATCCTCAAAAAATACAGTTTTTGTATACGATCTGTGAGCAAAAATATTCAATGATTTCTGAAAATTAAAAACCGAAAAACAAGATAAATCAGATGCTAAATTTAATATAGATCTTGTTCAGGGGGGAAGAGCTGCTCCATGTGCAATCTAATCCCACACATGTTAGTCCACAGAGTTACAGAGGAAGACAACAAGCTTGGGGTAGGACAACCAATTCCTGGAGGGCACCCCAATTCATTCTCGAACGTAGACCTCTATGCAGCAGAAAAAGAGCTTTACTTGGGCTCCAAATGCCAAGTTAAGGACACCCCAAATCCATGGCAATTCTGGATGATCATGCTCAAGAGTGGCAATATGGACACTTACGCAGCCAAGTGCCCCAGAAATGGTCACAAAGTCGGACCGTATGGCCCCGACAAAGGGTTCCCGTGCTTCGGAAAAGGGTGCATGAACCAGCCGTTGATTTACCACCACTACACCAGATTGCAAGGGCCAAATAGGACTACACTGAGAGGGAAGTTTTTTGGGTCATGGGATTTGGACTCTGATTTGAGGAATGGAATGGGAGAAGGGAACTTTTCTTACTATTCAGTGACATGGGAAAAGGAAATTGGAAAGGGGAGTTGGGTTTTCCATCACGTTCTGAGGACTTCGGTTAAGTATCCATGGTTGATGCTTTACCTGAGATCGGATGCCACGGCCGGATTCTCCGGTGGGTACCATTATGAAACACGGGGAATGTCGAAAATTGTGAGTAATTCTTCAGTTTTCCTACAAGTTTTTGGTTTTCCAATTTTTCTGTTTTTTGTTTTTCGAAATTTTTGAAAACTGGAATATTAGCCATTTCGAAAACGTTAGGGAATACGAAAAGTTTCTCCGAAAAGGTCCCGGAAAGAGAAATTATTCATGTTCCCTACTACTCCCTCTCACTGTATTTATTAGTCCACAAACATAATTTTTTTTCCGTCTCTTAAAATTTGTCCATATTTGAAAGTTAATGATTAAATAATATCAATTTTATTCTTTTAGCTTTGTTTTCAAATATTTAATTAACAAAAAGTTGAAAACCCCGGACTAACAACTCTAGCAAATTTTGACAACTCCCCCACCTCTCTCAAACTTCTTTACAAATGATGGTTTTTGTTTACGAATGTTTGGTACCAAACCCAAAACATGGTTTTCCTCCCTCGTTACGTCTTCTAGATATTATTTTCCCCCCAACGCACGGCTCCGAGAACTTTTTGGTCAAAATTCTCAAGCCACAGTGCACACCGTAATACTATTACTACAAACATGCATAATATTCACCACGAAATAACATTCAACATTTTAACAAAATGAGTCGTAACATTTTTTTTTAAAAAGAAAAGAGGCATAACATTTCACTACAAAGAAAGAAGCGTAACATTTTATAAAAACAATACGTAACATTTTACCGCAACAGGCATATATAACACCTATAAAGGTGCATACTATGCACCCCTGGCCGTTACACATGCATAACATTCACGGGTGTGTATCGTAAAAACGTCCTACTTTGTAGGGAAAACTAAAAAGATATTTCAATCTATGAAAAATGATATGGAAATTATGAACAATTTTGTCATGGAAATCACCAACAACAAAAAAGAAAAATTAACAAAGAAATCAGAAGCTACTATACTATCATCCATATTTCTAATTTATTGTTTACAAAATAGATTAACTTACAACATTAACAGACCCCTATTAGTTTGGCTTTTCCCTGAAGTCTTCTAGTACCTTTCATCCTCCTTGCAACAAAATTTCCCCCATAAAGTTAAATTTTCCAAAAGCATATTTTCTTACTGTCTACTCAACATTATTAATTTTGCAGATCCCAGAATCACCAAACTTCAAAGTCAAATTCACCCTGAATGTGATAAAGGGTGGGGGTCCAGGAAGCCAATTCTACCTACTGGACATTGGGAGCTGCTGGAAGAACAATGGCAATCCCTGTGATGGCAATGTTACTTCAGACGTAACCCGATACAGCGAGTTCATACTAAACCCCGAAACACCTTCGTGGTGCCGACCGGACAACCCCAAACTATGCCCTCCTTACCACACCTTTCCTAACGGCACTCGCGTACATCGCAATGACACAACCAAGTTCCCTTACAATGCTTATCACCTGCATTGCTCCCCTGGAAATGGAGAGCACCTTGAGGAGCCCAACAGTTTGTGTGATCCATTTAGCAATCCACAGCCTCAGGAGATACTGCAGATATTGCCTCATGCTGTTTGGGGGGATTATGGGTACCCAGTTCAGAAAGGGGAGGGGTGGATTGGGGACCCCAGGACTTGGGAGCTTGATGTGGGTAGATTGTCTCAATCTCTCTACTTTTACCAGGTTAGATTTAACTCCTCTTATTATCAGTTCTACAAAGAAATCTGTTGCGACAGTTTTTGGACACAAGAAACACTTGTCATGCATGCTTTTGTTAATTTGATTGAAAACGAAAACATAAAACAGAATAAACATAGTGGCCAAGAATGCATTGAAAAGGTTACGGACACAAATGAAAATGCACAGATCTAGGCATAAATATGTTCAGAACTGTTTGATTGTATGGGCCTCACATCAACCGCGTGAGATCCATGTGCATCAAACGTACTTTCTCTATAGCATCGTCGTTCTTCCTTGAGAAGAATCATTGGGAAATGATTTGACTCACTACAAACAGGAAGGACATTAGCTTTAAGAAGTGAGTGAAACCAATGCCTGTTTTAATCTCTTTTCGTCTGTGTGTATACGCGCATTTTTTCCCGCAGGATCCAGGGACTGAACCAGCAAGGAGGCAATGGACATCGGTTGATTTAGGAACTGAAATTTTTAAAGACCCTAATCAAGTTGCAGAATGGACCGTTAGCGATTTTGATATCCTTGTACCTGAGCAATGAACCAATCTTTGGCAGATACACTTACTGCCTAAATCAAATACAAAAAAGCTTTAAGGCAGTGAGGGAAAAAAAAGAATTACTCCCAAATCTCCATATATGAATACATGGCCTTGATAATGCAAATGTTATGGTCATAGCATCACTTCTTACCAAAGGATCTTTGGCAAAATACTCTTTAATTTCCACGGGTCGAAAATTGTACTAATATTTAAGTGCCTGATAAAGACAGCTTTTCTGAAGTTTCCCTTGAATCTAAAGCCAAATTCAACCTCCTCCCGTGGAAGAGGCAGACGAGAGACAAGCAAGACATGGTGTCTAAGAGACCAACTTTATATCAGTATCTGGTTTCAGCTTAATGAAAGGATAATGAGGCACCTCAATAAAGCTACTAATGGGGACCAAAATTTGCCAGCTGCGGGTTTTTTTTTTTTTTTATCAGCTTACCTTCGGGTTATTATTTCTTTACCAGCTTATCTTCTTTCTACAACCGAGCTATCTCCTTGACTTTGTCGATGGCTTGGAGATTGATTTGTTGCTACTTGCCCGAATGTTGAAGATGATATCACAGATGTGCGTATATACAGATAGGTAGATATCTTCATATATGTGAGTATCTGAGTATGTATACGAGACGGGCCCTATGCAGGAATAGGTAGTAGCCCATAACTACGGGCATCTCCAAATATATACTCGAACAACTTGTCAATGAAGTAGAAAAGCTGCCTTTTCCACAATCGCATTTCTACCTAGTCTTTCTTTCATATACAGAAAAAGAGTTCTTCCTCCCCTTTATATCGAAAGAAGTTACTATGGGAACTTTTGCTGATAAGATGAAGAATTGCGGAAGAAGCAACAGACAATTCAATGATAAAAGCTGAACTAACTAATTTCTATTATTCTAATTTGACCTTTATTAGTTGAATCAGGATTGAACTTGAGTAAGAACAGGAGAATGAATAGATATAGGCAATCTAAATTAGCTCTGCAGATCGAATCCTTCCACCCCATCCACTATGATTCATTGCAGTACTACCTCGGCGATTTAGAAGAGAGACATTTCCCACAGGAGACGAATCTCAGCAGCGTTTTTGGTTTACCCACCCTAGTCTTCAAACGCGAAAGCTGCACAAAAACAACTTAATAGGTCACCCCTTCCAATGGATCTAAAAAGACAAGTTAACAACTAATCTGGCACAATAAAACACATAACCAGAGTTTAATTGCAGATAGAAGAAAAGGCAACAGTAAGTTTATGGCAATATATTAGACTGTCCTGAGTCTCTTGACAGTTACTAAATGGTCTGAGACATCTTACAACGAGGTTTTAGATGAACTCAGAGGATATATAGAATCCGTGGAGAGAACTAACAAGAAGTCATTTCGCTAGGTAGGACATTTAGAGTAAAGGTTAGAAATTTTGTGATGACAATGATAGCGATGGGGAAAACAAAAAAGACAATTTATAAGTACTAAGAAATAACCATTTGCTAGGCGAAATGCTTTTACTCTTGCTGCCAAAAAAGGTACACGTTAGAAGTGAAGGGACAGGCAAAACTAGATATACTTCTTGTTGCACTAACTGGATACAAATTATGGGTTCTGATGTGACTAGTTTAAAACAAAGACTAGTGATGATCTTAATTCTTGCCAACCTCTCCATCACAGCAAGGGTACATCGAGTCAACCATATGCAGTCTAGTTCAAATTCATATCCTCTTCTATATCGGACTCGCGCATTCATGCCATGAACACTTCTGACGATAACTAAGGATAAAGAAATTTGGCATGATTGACAGAGAAAAACAGATTAAACCTATTGTCGAAATGTTTAGAATGGGTAATATTCCACGCATGATGTGGTAAGATGCAATGTTCTAAAACTCGTTAGGCGCTAATCGGGAGAAGAAGGGGCTCCTAGGGCCTAGGCGCCAACTAGTCGGCTTCCTAATCTAGGCGTTGGACCACTACCTAGCACCTAGGCGGGGATTAGTCGGCCACAGAACACTGATATGATGACTGCAATGGTGACTAGAAACCTTGGCTGGTATATACTGTTGGAAATGGGGACATTTTGTTCATAATATTTTTGGCACTTTGAGCTAAAAATAAAGTGGGACCCAATAACCTTTTGAGGTGGGTCCGAATGGGTTTAAAACCATACAAATAGTGAACAAAATTTATTATGAATTGAATGAGAAATTGTCTTATGAAGTGGATGAATAGGCTCCAAGTTACCCAAAGAAGCCAATACAATAATGAAATCAATTACGTGATTTCAATGTACCCAATTGTGTTGACCATCACAATTGTGATTTACTAGAATTAAATTACCACAATTGATTTCAAATTCAATTACGTGAATTGAATAGACAATCATTCATGCAATTTAAATTTGCGGTTACGGAAATTCAATTTTGAATTGATTTCAATATTGAATTTTGAGGCTCCCCTTATTAAATTCAAAGGCTCCCCATGAACACTATATATTGGCATCCCCTCTCCATGTTTCATACACCGGAAAACCAATACTACTCTATTCCTTTGTAATCGAGTTCTTGTTCTGTGTTAGTGAGTACAGCACAGTTTAGTTCGCCGAGCAATTCCGGTGAGGTGCAGCCGCAATTGTGCAACCGTCTTATCCTGGGAAGCAGACGCCGAAGATACTCAAGCATCCATCCGGTGAGGCGGCGTATTTTGCTTTAAGGGGACCGTATGAAATACGGGATTCGGTTCGAGTTTTCCTTTATCAATTACCGTTCATATTCTTGCTTATTTGTATAATTTTCAATTTCAATTCCATATCCTGATTATGTTTCTATGATTTATTAATAAAAATTCCAGATTCTGTTTTTCCAATATATTTTTTCCTACATATACTATATACTGCTTATATTGATATGCCCTTTACCCGCTAAGACCTGCCCAGGTTACATGACAATAGAGGAAAAGTGCTGTACTGTGCTTCATTTAGATACTCAAAAAGTTGGAACAGAGTGCAACAAATCTACCCTATTGCTATACATAGCATGTTATAATTGACCAATAACAAATTCTCCCTATTATTTCAAGTAGGGACGCGAACAATTTCAAGTAGGGATGTGAACAATTCTGCTTGGTCGGTTATTAGGACAGTTGCACACCAAACCATTTACATCGGTTTTGGAGTTATGTGGACCCAAAACTGACCAACAATTCTACTAAACTAAACCAAACCAAACATTGCGGAGTGAAGTGGTTCAGTCCGGTTTGGTTCGGTCTGATTGGTTGGCCTTAAAGCTCAGAAGTCATACAATAGAAAAACATTTTTATTTGGTCCAAAAAGAAACTCTGTAAGTCAAAATCCAATTACAATTACAAAAGGTGCAAGAGAAAAAACAATAGTCCTAATATAGATGAGAGAATGTTATTTGGCATTAACATGGGAATTAAAATGATGAACTGATCGCCTCTTTCTCCAGGTAATCATCAACAAGTGTGTGAAGGAGAGAGCACAATATAAGGATGCACCAATTGCTATATAAGTAATGTGAAGGAATCAGTTGATTTGGTTTCATTCGCCGTACGAATCCTTTCAACCGAAACCGAACCGAAAATTAATTATTTAGTATGTCAAAACCAAATTGACCAAAGCAAATTAAAACGACCACCCAAAATTAAAAGGTTAGTTTTGGTTTGAGCAGTCTATTCAGTTTGATAGTTTGTTTTTACATCTGAAATTTTCAAGTGGACTCCATCATTACAGGGCTTGCACTATTAATACCTGGGAAGAGTAAGACCATAAGCATTTCACAGCTAAAGAGACGAGAGTGGATAAAACTTTGTGGGTTTGCTACAAGATCATAACAAATATATATGAGTATTACCTTCCGGCGAGTTACTCTTGTTGCCTTCCAGCAAAGCAAGCTTCTAGCTCTAGGTTCCAGTCTCCTGTACAAACCAAGAAATATCAGAGCCATTCCAAGTCCACAAAAACCCACTTTGAAAAGAGACTTGCCCTATTCTACAAATAAAGCAGACAAAAGTACCTATCACGACCATATGCTTTGACAAACAAGTGTTTGTAAAAAATTTCCATATTTATAGTCCATTGCAGACTACAAATCAAGATTTATTGAAGAGCTGATCTTTGTCAAACCACACACACTTTGCGGAACAGAAGCAACTATGTTGACAAGAACCAAACACCACTTCCTCTCTTATGGATTCGTATTATGTGCTACGCATTGTAACAACAATGTTGGAGTCCCTGAAGCCAAGTCTAGGAGACCAACAGCCCCAATGGTTAGTTAGTACGCTTCTACCATATCCAGTTCAAGGACTCCAGCCATCCAAAAGCTTCAGCCTATTTCCATTTTGTTAGAGATTTTCATAGGTTTTGCTTTGGGATTTTTGTTCAAAAGATATCGAGAGAGGTTTGTGTGAAAGGTTGCTAACATCTTTCCACATAAGTTGTGACTTAATTGAATGGTTAAAACATGCATTAGATTGGGATGTGTTTATTTGGAAGGGATGTGATTGTTAGAAGGGGATGTGAAACAAGGGGTGCCTCAAAAAGGCAAGACCCTTCCTAATTTAAATTAATGTCTACTAGAGACATAGCTTTTCACGAAATGGTGCCTAGAAAGAGGCATGACTTTTCCTATTTAATTGTCTTAAAAATCCATGACTCTTCCTCATTAGCGTCTTTTGAAAGGACACGATCATTCTAATGTGTCTACTAAAGACGCAACCGTTCACAAAAGGGTGCCTATAATCTATAAATAGACCCTTTGTAGCTTTGTAAAGTCATTCATTGCAACCAAAAAATTCCATAGCAAATTGCTCTCTCTACACTCTTTTCCTAGAATTTGAGGCATACTGATATTCTACAGAAATAGAATATCAGTTCTTTTACGTCTACTTAGTGGATATATTTTGTCCGTCTTTGTCTTTGCAAACACAGACAGAAAGAACCTAGAGTTCGGTTGCATTGTATCTTGAAGGCGGATTTATTGTAACCCAGTGCACACCATCTGGTGAGGGCAAATATTGTCTTTAGGAAAGCGTTATTACAAAGCGCCTCGAATTGTTTTTACGTTCCATTATTCTGAAGAGACAACGCCATCAACATATTTTGAAGACCACATTTCCAACACATTTTGCTGACGCCATATAGCTCAACAATCAGTTATTTTTTGTAGCTTGAAAACGAATTAGGTCTCTGCATATCATGGAGACCCCAGGGCCAGGGTTTTACAATAAAAAAAGAAAAGAAAATGGAATGGAAAAGATAGAGCGTCCAGATACGTACAGATTCTCTTGTTCAAGCTTTTCAGCAATAGACACTGCTTTGCGTTTCGACCATCCATTTTGCTGTGAGCATCCTTCAGCCTGCTGAATTACATGTGCAAGAGACACCTTTCCTCTCACAAGGCTCTGGCTCTGGCTCTGATTTTGTTGGCCCAACTTTCTTCCTTCTGGTAGAGAAGCCGTGGCGGATTTCTTATGTGAAGCTTCTGCTTCTCCCATCCCAGCACTCTCCAAATCTCTTCTATCGTATAGCGCATTGTTATATTTATGCTCGCTACTTTTCGGCTGTCCAGGAGAAGCTATTTCAACAATTTCACTCCTTCCCATTCGAAGAGAGTCAGATGGCGATACTTGGGCTTGAGTTAGGCCATCTGTATCTATAGGAACCCTTCTGCTGATATCGCTGTATCCTATCATAACCAACCTGTTACCACCCAGAACTGCTGCATTTGTATACTTCGGAGTTGAACCATCCTGAGGAACTGGTAAGAGGAGTGGCATATTAACCCCAGCCCTTGCATCTTTTCTGAATTCACATCCGATTTCAATTGTCACAGTGGATCCAAGAACTGATTCAAATGCTTGTAATATGTGCGCCCTATACTTTTCTGCCTTGGATTTTGTCAGTTGTGAACTGAACATCAACTGAACTGATGGAACTGCAAGGAAAACAAGCTAATTAGATAGACTCGTAGATGCCTGCAATATGTGCAGAGGAAAAAGCAGTACATCAGTGAATTGGCTCAACAAACCAATGTGACAGCCCGAGGACATTGTAATCTCAGTAACCAAACAACGGGGAACAATGTATTATCCAAATATTCCAAATGGATTAATGATGCGTACAAGAGTTGTATCTTCTCATCTGTAACAGTATTAGCACAAAAGAGAGATTTATACGGTCATATATATCCATAGAAATATCTATCTTTTGTTTAGCAATAACATACAGACTAAAATATGGTAAGTATTCAAAATAGAAATTTGTCACTCTGTAAATACCAATAGATACTACGAGAATATCAAATACAAGAGAGAAAAGCACTACGAGAATATCAAATACAAGAGAGAAAAGCTACCAAGTTATGTACTAAACTATGATAAGTAATTGCTATTTGTTCCTTTGTAAATACCAATAAATACTACGGGAATATCAAGTAAAAGATTATACATTGTACATTTTATTGCGTAATCTTATACTACTAGATTCCCTTACTTGGTAGCTTTTCTTTTGTTTCTTCAAGATTGATCACAATTGATAGCGATATTCTCTCTAAATGAGAGTGGGAGCAGAAGATGCTCTCTCGATGGCAGCGACATCAAGAGCCAGAAGCCAAGAGCGAGACACCAAGTTACGTACAAAACTATGATAAGTATTCAAAATTGCTATTTGTTCCTTTGTAAATACCAATAAATACTATGGGAATATCAAGTAAAAGATTATATACTGTACATTTTATTGCGTAATCTTATACTACTATTCCCTTACTTGGTAGCTTTTCTTATGTTTCTTCAAGATTGATCACAATTGATAGTGATATTCTCTCTGAATGAGAGTGGGAACAGAAGATGCTCTCTCGATGGCAGCGACGTCAAGAGCCAGAAGCCAAGAGCGAGACGGCTTCTGAAACAAACTGGTGGAGTACCAAGGTATTTTCTAACTAAGCCCATTTGGCGTAGATAGTCCGAAGAAATGTAGTATATCACTTTATCTTGTTTCAAGATTATCTCAGTGCAAATTATCTGCAGTTGTATGTCTAAAATGAGCAAAGGATATGCGCGGGTAGACATTTGTGGAGTATCTAGTTCAAAGAAAAGTATGGACAGAATTGGAATGATGGTAAGTCCGTCCTCAGGTTTTACAAAAGCTACATGGATGGCTGTCATTTGAAGAGAACAAGGACTGGATTGAACCAATGCGCTCCATGTACGCTTGACGAGGGGCTCGAGAGTATGTAGGAGTATATATTTGAACAGGTATGGGTATGGGCATGTGCATGCCCTAAACATTTAAACATAGTAAGTACTGTATACTGATACAAGACATGTTTGTTATAACTAGTTTAAATGGATTACTAGAGTATTCCAATTAAACACACATCCCATATCCTTAGCCTTGTCAGATTCAATGGACAAGTTCCTGCTTGCTAATTCTGTGTAGGATCTTATGATCCTAGGATTTTGGAACCTATTTTGGCAAAATCATTCCCACCCGACTAGAAATCCTTGAAGATTGGATCTTAGGATTCTGGTTGTCTCAATCTCAGTAGATGATGGAATCCAAATTCAGATCCCAATCAAACCAATTCAAATTTTTAAATTGTTTTACCTGATATGTCAGCTTTTCTTAATTTTCATGTTTACAACCTATGGAACCTATTAGAGTTTGTCCCACATTCATTAATTATAACCTCCAAAGCTCGTATATGAGCCTGGGCGGCCTCGACTCATAGCCAATTGGTTTTGAGTTGGATGCTTGAACATGGTATCAGAGCTAGGCTTTCGAAGAATTTTGGACAAGACTCTTTTAGTTATTGCCCCGTTGTTTGTGCCATAAATGCACCATGTTTCATTATGATCCCAATGTTGTGGATCTATTGTTTACCTCTCCACGTGCGGGTCAGGGGTCGCACATGCGGGGGAGTGTTACTTTGTCCCGCATTGCTTAATTATAACCTCCAAAGCCTCTCCACTCATAGCCAATTGGTTTTGAGATGGATGCTTTAATGTGTAACTTTTACCAAATACGACAGCCAAGGATCTACAACAGAGCTAATCTCCCAATCCTGTTGAGGTCATCGAAACATAGGAGTCCAAAGACTACTTCATACCTTAAAGTGTAACTTTTACAAAATATTCATGTTCACTGTCATACACTGATAAAGAAGTTATTGCTTAATTTGATTCCTACAACCTATGTAAATTTTGTGGATCAATCGGGATGATAACTTACGAACCCCTTGGAAGGTTTAGCAGTTAGATAACTTATACCAAGCTAGTTTCATAGGATATATATGCACCAGTTACATCTATAAAGCAAATAAGGTTTTATACAATAACAGGTGATTACTTTATGGGGTTCAAACCTCACTAACTTCAACCAACACTACAGACTTTTCGCCGAGCAAACAAATAAAAAAACAGATGGTTATTATATACAAAACTAATTGCACCAACCAAAGCATCCTAACTTAATAAATCACTCCAATGAATTTTGTGTTCAGCTTTCCACATATTATTTAATTGCCAGCAATCCTTTTAGTTTATTCAACAGCTCAAGTTCTACTCTTGATGCAACAACACTTCTTCAATAACTGTGGTTTCAACTTAAAATCATTTGTTTAGTAAAATAAGTGGACCATACTTACTATATTTATCCTGCAACTTAAATTAAAGTGTGTCTACTACACCAATATTTCATGCAATTAATGGAATGAAAGACCCCAAATAAAAAGTAAGGAAAACACAATAAACCTGAACAGCAGAATTGAGTGCGTATAAGTAAAACGAGAAACCAAATAAAACATAATAAAAATAGCCAAGACATGAATTTGTTTTGACGCCCATTTGCCAAGACCCACAGAACTATAGATAAACTAGGACCACTGAGATTGGGAAACAAATGTCATATCTCTCATCAACAGGCAAAAAAAAAGATTCAGGCACATTAATGATGCACCATCCTCTCCTTGCACACCATCAGCCCTCAGGCCTCAATTCGTTAATAGCAACTGGGGAATCATACCCACTTGGGCATAAAGCATTTCCCAGAAACAACAGAACTCGGGAACCAGAATAATATTGAAAGCACAGTATTCAGTTTTTCCCTATTGGCAGCCAGTCCTACAAATAAATCTGCCCCCAAAGATCCTCTAAAGGTTTCCATATACAACGATCTCAAGATATGAAAATCCTCAACACTACTCCATCAAAAAAAAAAAAGGAAAGACGAAAAAAGCCACAACAAAATTACTTCAATAAAAATGAAGATAACAAATTAGGGATGGCCATAAAATAAGATTGAAAATGGGCAGGATTAGGAATTACCTGCACCAAAGTTGACTGAAATAAGCTTTCCTTCTTGGTACACAAACTCTTTTAAGCTACTCATTTGTATCTTTTGAAGTACCTCCAACCAAATTACGTCAATTTCCTTACGGGCTCTACCTGTTAACGGCCAGCCACTTGTTCTGTTCGCATCCGCTGACTGTGTTAATGGCTGTTGAGGACCCAACCCAGACGCAGCATGCCTTCTTCTTTCTGTAGCATTACCATTCGTCACATCGTTCGGATAAGCATGAGAAGAACTTCCAGCTTGAAGGTTTGCTATCATGGTATCATGCATTGATGATCTTCTCTCAGTATTAGGCCTCTCGGCATTCTCAACATTACTCTTCCTGGATCTCTCTCTTCTTCCAGCATTACTTAGTACCAAAGGACTATGATTGAAACTAGTGTCCGCGGAGGAACTGGGCAACATATATTGCTGATCGGGAGCAAGTTGCAGTAATGCAGCCGTTAGCCACGTTAATCTGTCATTTGACATTCTGAGCTGTTTTTCTGCTTCGGACAATGTCTTCAGAGCTTGACGTAGTTTTTCCATATCTTCTTTCAATACTGACAGCAAAATCTTTCCATGAGTTGAAGGTAGAAGGAAAACACAAAGACATGCATACTCTTCTGGAGTCCAGGTACCTTTGGAACTTTAAAGAACATAAATATGGTAGTGATATTTAAAGAGAGAGAAAACAAAGAAAATTTGCTTAATGTTAAAAATTCTCAGACATACTGAAAAAAAAAAATGACAAGTATATTTGACAATCTCTGAACCTTTAGAAATATCAAGATTCAGAGAATAAAACAAGGCTAATATGACTTAGCAGTACCACCATGAATCCTAATTAAATAAATGGATTTACTCGGTTACACTGTCAATGAATTGGCTAATATTTATTGTCAAGATGAGCTAGACCAGATAACGTTGGACTTACAAGCTTGTCTTCGGAAAAACTTCCTTCTAGGCCTTTCTTTTGCCAGATCGTAGCTACCAGCCAGAATATCGGTTATTACGGTGGCAAGTTGTGACATTAAAGCCAATGGCTCAACTCCAGATTCCATAATCTCTCTCAAATTTTTCACAGTGTTAACTGTGTCTGCAGATAATGCTAAATCAAGTAGATCTACCAACTTCTCATCAGATACAAGTCCTACCTATAAAAAGGATCCATTAAACTCAGAAAACTCACATACAGCTATTGCATAAACCAATTGCACAGAAAAAAAAGTGTGACATGTCAAGTACAAAAGCATATTGCATGTCTATTACAAATGGCAAGAATTCAAACAACTAACAATTGCCGTGTTTTCATGAAAAGGACAATGTCTTCAAATTCTGTCAACAATGGTGCAGCATAATATAAAGAACAACTCAACAAAGATGGAAAAACAAGAAAGATTGCCAAAACTTTGTTCAGAAAACTTTCACCGTCTCTAAAAAGGTGTCACCACCATCTTTCACTGACTAATGTAATATATGGATTGACCAATGTTAAGCATTTGTGAGCAACACAAGAAACAATATTGAGTCATCATCAACCTTTGTAAATTGTAATTAAGCAGTAATAATTACTTTCCACACCAGGACAAACTGAATAGGCAACACCAGCACCATTAGTAGTTAACTAGGCATATCTAGGAAGAATGATCCGAAACATTATAACGACAGTAAATAGTTATGAGATGGAAAAAGATGAAGTCAAATATGATAAGATACCATCCTAAAAAGAACACAAAGAATTCCAGAAAACAAGTTGCACAAGTACAAACTGCTCTCCGATCCTAACAATTAATATCAGGGAATGCCCTTCAAAAGCAAGTCGTGTCCTTGGAAAACATATGGAGAAACACGTTCCGTAGCAAATGTGATATCACCCAACAGATAGAGAGAAAACTATGTCCCTCGCAATTCAGACAGCAAGATGTCATAACGCAGGTGCTTGAAACAGGAGAATGGTAGTGTTTTCCCTACCAAACTCAATTGCCAAATGAACGTAGTATACTACTTACACAGTCTCCAACTATGGCAGACGAATGTTTTAACAGAAACACTAAGATGTGACATTGAGCAAATGAATAAATAATACTTAGGTCCCTGAATGACAAGACTTACCAGTTCCTGAACCAGAGGAACGGAGATCCTGCGCCCAAGCAAACTCAATTGCTCAAGAGTCATTTCAGCATCCCGCAAAGAACCATCTGACCTGGATGCAATAAGTTTTAGTGCGTCCTTATCAATTTCAAGGTCTTCTTTGGTTGCAATCCACTGCAACGCATAAATAATATCTGCATCCTTCAGCTTTGGAAAAAAGAACTTCTGGCACCTCGATATGATCATGTGAGGCAAAACATCAAGACTCGAACAGATAAGGACAAAAACAAGACGCCTAGGTGCTCGATCAATGACCTTTGATATAGCACTCCAGCAATCAGAAGAAAGAGTATCACAATCATCAAAAATAAAGATCCTGTGCTGCGATGGCAGCTGGGAAACTATCATATCGTCAAGTAGATCCATGATGCTCTCAAAGTCAAAATTACTGGCTGGACCAATTTCCCTTACACTTCGGCTCTTACCCATGTCATAGCCAATACAAGAGTTGCAGTATCCACAAGGCTTAGGCTGCTCCAAAGACTGGCAGTTCAAAGCTCTAGCAAATATTCGTGCACATGATGTTTTTCCTGTACCATGAGGTCCATAAAATACATACAACAACCCAACCCTCCTTCTCACGACAGCATTTGAAAGAGCTTGTGCTACCAAATTCTGCCCCACTAAATCTCTGAAGGTTCTTGGCATGTATTTTTGAGCCAGGTTCTGGTGCCTACTGTTGTGTTGTTTCCTAAACTTGTGTTTAGTACCAGATCTAGCTTCCGAAGCGAGGTCCGAATCAATTTCCTGCTTTAATAGATTATCAGCAAAAATACCCAACTCCCCGGAATAGTCATGCACCCAAGCAGCATTGCCAGTACTTCCCTGAGATCCATATGCCTCCACAAGCAGAGGCATAGCTTCTGCATCAGATTTAGTAGATGAGCTTGAGTGGTCTGACATTATAGTCATATCAGAGACATCTCTCCCTCGAGCAAATGAAGCACCTTTCTTTAATTTAGTGTCAGACAAGCCACAAGACAAACTCCGTCCAGCAATGTCAAAAAGAGATCTTCCCCTGTCATGAATTCTTGACCAATTCCAAGGAATGCCACACCCATTTCTGGGAGCCCTCGTGAAATTCTGTTCATCATACTCTTCTTCTCGCTGCTCCTCCATGTACTTTTGGCAAGCTGAACTTTGAGCTAACGAATTGGAGGCCACAGACATGTTGTTTTGAACCCCAGAATCTCCTGGAGGTTTAACAGTTCGAGTTCTTCTCGTGCCCCGAAACTTGCGCCTTTTTCCCCGATTCAGTCCACTGCGTGGGCCACGAGTACTGGCTTCTGCTTCCTCGCCAGTTTGCTCATTTTGGCTGTGCTTGCCATGAAGATGGATATGTGATGATGCTACATCATCACCACTTCTTCGAACCTCATTCAACTGTTCAGAGAGGGTCTTGAGGTGAGCCTCCTCTCTGTGCCTCCCCTCTTTTATTTTCTTCTCCGTCCTTTCAGAGTTCACCAAAACATCATCACGGGTCAAACAATTGCCATCTTGTGGATGCTTGTCATCCCTTTCACGAAATTCATCTCTATTATTTCTTCTGTGTTCCCGAACTACACTGTTGCTGCTACGGTCGCTCCCAAAACCCACCCCTTCATTTCGCCCTCTTGCCTCACCTGGATGACCTTCTACTCTCCGTAGACTAGCAAAAAGCGGTGAGTCTGCCCCCAAAACACCTCTACCATCCTTTTGACGTTCAATAACCACAGACCGTCTTCCATTAACCATCATGGCATCCTTTCCTTCTTGTTTTGAAAGAAGATCAACACCAAAAGGGGAATGCCACGAGGGCGGGCTTGCAGATGGATCCCTGAGAGATCGCGACCTCTGAAGGACGACAAGGTCCCTCAGGAGCGATCTATCAGCCAATATTGGGCTATGCTTATGCATATGGTTCTTCAAATGGATACAGTTTGTCAAATGGATATGATTGCGCAGATGATCACCAATATCACCATTCGCTTCTTTTAGTATCCGGTCACGAACAGCCCTGGTCATGATCAGTACAGAAAAGGGTCCAATTCGAGAAATTTTTGCAGGTTTAGGCAAGAAATCAGCAGCATTTTTCTTGGCTTAATACCCTAAAAAATCTTCTCAATTATGGGATTATAATGACAACTAAACCCCAAGAAAAACCCACCAACCTTATAAATGCCCCGGAGCTAAAAGCAAGAGTTGATACCCAAATCCAAAACTACACAGATTGATCTCCCGTTACAAACCCATCAACCAAGGCATTTTCAAGCCTTCCAGATCTTACAGACCCATTATTAATGCCCAAACCAAAACTAAAAAGATTCGCCCCACTAAAAACCCATCAACAAATGATGGAACATTTCACACCAAACTATCAAGTCCAATGTCTACTCCCCCAAACCCCCTCAAGTTCGAACTGCTGAATTCTAATCATTTTGAACTCACAAGCGAAGTCCAACCAAGTAAAAGCAGAAAGTGTATAGAATAAGCAAGGCAGTTTGCTGCTTATGAAAGAGTAAGAAGAAGTCGTACAAGTAAATCACAGAACGCACGAAAGACTGAAAAGAGGAATCTTTATGAAACCCTTAACCAATCCCAGTTCTCCGTTGTTGTCTTTTTTTGAAGTAATGGCTGAGAAAAAAGAAGCGGTGGGTAATATTCAGAGTGTGAAGAACTGAAGAGGGTTCACCTAAATCAGAGGCAAGCGACCCGTTTCATTAATTAAACTCAGATCTCTTTCCCCCCCTCTCTCTCTCTCTCTCTTCTCTCTCTCTCTCTCTTTCTGAGAACTTTCACATGAACTTCACGAGCGGCTTCTTTCGCGAAAACGACGGGAGATGTTTGTCACCGGTAGAGAGAGGAGGTTCGAGTGGTGTCTCAGAGAGAGAGAAAATGGGTGAGTTGCATAAACAGCGAATGGGCTAGAAGACAGTGGGAGTGTTTTTACAGAGACTGGGATTCAGAGAGAGGGAGAGAAGGGTATGGGGGGAAGAATCTGTTTGCTGACGGTGCTCTCTCTGCTCTCTGAAACACAACGGGACAAAATGCAATCCACCTATTAATGTCTGAGCTTACTGTAGGAGTACTGCAGGAGAATAGTGATGTGGGTACAGCATATTTGGGTACCGATAGACGGGTTGAATTTCAACACCAACAAAATATGATATCTTTATATTTTGATTGAATTAAATCATGGTCCTAATAAAACCCACTTATATTTTCACATTCATGAAATTAGCTTTGGTTATCTTTCATCCTATAATTGATTGAAGAATACATTTTATCCCTTATTAGTGCACAACCTTAGCCATTACCTCTTATTCAAACCCAACCATAATTCATTTGTTACTAATGAGACCATTCAAAACGATAATGTAGGGGTGTGCAACATTAGTCGTCCATCATACAATTAACGCTCCAAATTATATTACACATAAGTTACATGTAGTATAATCTTAAAATCTGAATCATTAAAAAACACTTTGCACAGCTTAGATTGTGTACTGTCACCCTGTAGTGCACTCCTGCACTACTGATTCCTAAAACAATTACCTCCTCCTCCTCCTCTTTCTCTCTCTCTCTCTCTCTCTCTCTCTTTGTGTACACCCTTATATGATAAATTTTTTTTTCTTTTGCTTTTACAATAAATTTATTTTATATGATAAATTTTATCATATTTGTTTTTTTGTTTGTGGTAAATTTATTATGTAGGGTAATTTTATCATTTTTGTTTGCCATGATAGAATATATCTTAAATTTTTTTTTTATACCTTTTAATATATTTTTACACACTTTTATATACTTTTCACTCATTTTAATGCACTTTTTAAACCTTAAAGAAAGCACATTGGGTTGATTTTAGCATTTTCTTGTTTTGTTTCATTATTCATATGATCCTTGATCTTCAAAAACAACTTGCATCATTTTTCCCGCTTCAAATGCAAATTCAAAAACAATCCTTATTGAAGGGTGAGTTTCCACTATAGTATTTTCGATATTTTGGTATTTTTAATATTTTTGGTATTTTCACTACTTTTTATGCATTCCAACACAAGTTATTCTCCTTACATATATCACAAAAATACCATGCATGGCATTTTAGCGAAAACTACACCTATTTTTACTATAACTTAATACCAAAAAATACCGTAATGTACACTCACCAAGTGAAGATAAGCCCAGTCAATTATTAATTCCTTCCGGCAATGAATTTTACATGCAGGCCAGTCCTGCCTAGGATTCTACATTCAACTAATTAATGAGTATGTGGTGGTGTCCATCAATTTGTTTGGAATTTAAATTTTGTACATCCTCATATTTAATGAATGAAGGTGAACATTGTCCTCATTTGGTCAAAAGATGTAGATCCCATGAAAAAGCAATACCATTCTTACCAAAAATTGTATTGCAATGGTGGGACCCATATTATTTCAACAAATAAGAGTAACGGTAATGTACTAATGTTCACTCTCTTTTAAGGAGAGTAATTTCATCCTTACCAAATAATGTATTGCAGGAGTGGGATCAACACCATTTCAACCAATAAGAGGGACTGTAATATTCACCCTCTTTTAAAAAGCGTGAACAAAATCGCACTCCATTTGTTT
Source organism: Vaccinium myrtillus (assembly GCA_016920895.1). Classification (NCBI taxonomy): domain Eukaryota; kingdom Viridiplantae; phylum Streptophyta; class Magnoliopsida; order Ericales; family Ericaceae; genus Vaccinium; species Vaccinium myrtillus. The sequence continues at coordinate 26,133,541 of CM029275.1, read as the reverse complement.
GTTTGTTTAACTATCAATTTTATCATTTAATTGGTTGTTTCCTAAAAAAGACGTCTAGAAAGGAAAAGAAAAGAAATTAAGAGTAAGATATGAGGTGTTGTTTCACTCAATAATCAAAATTTTAAAAAAAAAAAATTTTGAAAAAGGAATAACCAAGAATGCGTTACAAATAAATGGACTCCTGACTTCTTTTTTTTTTTTTAAAAAAAAGAGCCCTATTAGCTGAATAATCTTTTTAATATTCCGTAAGTACATTGTTGGATCTTTGGATACCTTTATGGAGTATAAGGGAGATGATGCCCACATTAGGGAATCCTATACGTATATTTAATTTGTCACGAATCCCAAAACCATCTCATATTTTAAATTGGCCAAGTAGTCAAAAGTTTACTTGGTTACATTAAATAGAGAATGGATTCAATTTTTTTTTTCTGAATTGTTTTTCGTCCTCGATTATTCCAAAAGCCATATAATAAGACCTCCAAGTGTCTTCTTATGTTTTGGCCTAATAATTGGCCCAGAATATTTTTTCATCCTTACTAAAAAAAAAAATTGCATTTAATAGTTTTGTGTTGATTTTTTTGTAGATAATAAATTTGTCTCAACAAGATAATCCTAAAAAGTAAAAATTTACCTTTTAGATTCCTCTCATCGGGACGATCCAATAATACACCCAAAAAAAAAAAACGCGAAACTAACAAATTCAAATTTTTTTTAGAATAAGGACAAAAATAATAATCCAGCTCAATTATTAAGCCAAAACAGCCGCTATAAGCATCTTATGTCCTTTTTGGACCAACAACCGCCAATGTCCAAGCGTTGTACTAGTTTTCATTCTAAAATCAGCCCAATGGGCTGACATTAAGACTTAAAAAGTGTATTGAAACATGTAAAAAATGTATAAGAATGTGTGAACGTGTATAGGAAAGTGAAAAAAAGCACATTAGAGTTTGTGTTTTTTTTCTTTTCTTGTTGCCTTATTGTCAGTACAGTGGACTGACAATACAAGGGAAAAAAAAGAAGATAAAATAAAGCGAATTTCAACTCCAAAATGTGTATTGTTTGTGATTAACTGCTGTTGGTGATTTCTCTGCAAGTACACAGCTGCTTGGAGAAATGGTCTGCGAAGGTTTACTCCTTTGTTCTCTGGGTTAGGTATATCTGGTTAACTCATTTAATGTACCAAGCTCAATATTTGTCCAATTGTCCTCTTTTTTCTGAGAAGGCTTTCAAAAAAGTATAGGCTCATCAGTTGGGGTTATCTCTGGATTTGGGCATATTTTTTTATTAGTGGAAATAGATGAAAGATACTATATAATGAAGTGCATTTTTTCCAATGTGAATGTGAGTGTGTGTATAATGGTAAGTGTGTGTAGTTGTAGAATAATTGTTCAAAATAGTATGAATTTGTATCAAATTCGACACCCTTTGAAAGTACCTAAATTGGAAAGTGCACCCTAAAACCTAAACCCTTAGATACCCTTTTTGAAAGATCTTGATCAAATGTTAAATTTAAAATAAAAAAAAATTGTGGACCTAAGACCTTGTAAAACTTTAACATGGACTAAATGGCACAATAAGTCCTCACTTATGGACCCTAGAACAATTACCCCTTTGATGCAAAACTAATAAATGTTGACAATAGACAAAATAAAACCAAACGAAAAAAGTGAGGTACCAAATGATAGGAAGGCAACAAATTAAACATGCCAAGTAGTTAGGTTTATTTTCACCAAAAAGTAACGCTATTTGTGTAAAGTGGGGACCGCATGGGGGAATCTTAGTTTGAAAAATAAGAGCGCCGTGCATTTCAGAAAGCAAAAGGAAGGTGTATGTATTTGTTAGAACAACCTTGAAATTTAACCTAGGTTTAATCACACCGATTGAAATTATTGGAGTCACCCGTTCAGAGTGACAAATTTTTCTAAAGACTAAAGTGGTCGTACCTCTTTGAGATGTTGTTGGCTCTGCTCTTGCGCGTAAGAGGAAATTTTTTTTTTTGATAGGCGCGCGTAGGAGGATTTTTAGTATGCGTATAGCAGCATATACGTGTTTTTGTGCTTCAGAAATATTTGTACTTGTCATAAACGGCAGGGAAGATGAGTGAAATTTACCCTTAAAAAATATTGTGATCTGGTAACAAAAATTCATACTATTTTGAACAATTATTCTACAACTACACACACTTACCATTATACACACACTCACATTAACATTGGAAAAAATGCACTTCATTATATAGTACAGTATCTGTGATCTATTTCCACTAATAAAAAAAATGCCCAAATCCAGAGATAACCCCAACTGATGAGCCTATACTTTTTTGAAAGCCTTCTCAGAAAAAAGAGGACAATTGGACAAATATTGAGCTTGGTACATTAAATGAGTTAACCAAATATACCTAACCCAGAGAACAGAAGAGTAAACCTTCGCAGACCATTTCTCCAAGTAGCTGAACTTGCAGAGAAATCACCAACTGCAGTTAATCACAAACAATACACATTTTGGAGTTGAAATTCGCTTTATTTTATCTCTTTTTTTTCCCTTGTATTGTCAGCTCATTGTACTGACAATAAGACAACAAGAACACAAAAAAAAAAAAAAAAAAACACAAACTCTAATGTACTTTTTTTCACTTTCCTATACACGTTCACACATTCTTATACATTTTTTACATGTTTCAATACACTTTTTAAGCCTTAATGTCAGCCCATTGGGCTGATTTTAGAATGAAAACTAGTACAACGCTTGGACATTGGCGGTTGTTGGTCCAAAAAGGACATAAGATGCTTATAGCGGCTGTTTTGGCTTAATAATTAAGCTGGATTATTATTTTTGTCCTTATTCTAAAAAAATTCGAATTTGTTAGTTTCACGCTTTTTTTTTGGGTGTATCATTGGATTGTCTCGATGAGAGGAATCTAAAAGGTAAATTTTTACTTTTTTGGATTATCTTATCGAGACAAATCTATTATCTACAAAAAAAATCAACACAAAACTATTAAATTTATTAGATTTAATGTAAATTAATTTTCATATCTTGTCAAGTTTGATAGAAATATGCCCAAGTGTTGGAGCTTATATATGTAAGGGTATGAAAGTCATTTCACCACCAAAGTTAACCCCATTAGCCATAAAGTACTGGGAGGGGAAAATCTGGGAATTAGTTTGAAAAGTAAGGGAGGATATATAGTGCATTTTCAGAACACCTTGACTAATTCCGGGGCTCTGGAGATAACGACCGGACATAACCCCCAATGGCCCCAAGAGTTTGTTGGCAAGAGGAATCGAACCTGAGACCTTACGAGGGAGCAAACCCATAAATCCCAAGACAATGCCACTTTGCCAACCCCTTGGGGTTAGTGAATTGAAATTATGGTTATCATATATAGAGTTTAGGAAATTAATCTTGGAAGTGAAAGATCGGGTGGTGGAATAGAGCATTAGATTAGGAAATTCATTGACCATGAAAAATGGTTTATTCAATGTATCGAAATCAAATATATTATATTATATGTTGTCCGTGTATGTATCTATGTATATGTATGTAGGAATCGGATCGATTTGGAACTGGAACCGTTAATATAAATCGACATAAACCAAACCATAAAACCAAACTGCATCACTAAAAAATCGAACCAAATCATTTGGTTTGGATTGAATTGGACTTTTTTGCAGTTTGACGGTTATTTTGCTCACCTCTAATGTGTTTCACCAATATCCCAAATAGACAATTTTCTGCCCAAACACATGAAGAATTAGCCAAAATAACTTATATCAACTAAAAATTAATAAATGACAATCAACTATCATTATATGGAATCAAAAGAATATTATTTTACCTATTATAAGATCTATTTTGATAAGGATAAAATTATCAATAGCCGTTTATTTTTTACTCTTTGAAAGAATCGTTTTGGTAAGCATGGGAATTTTATTGTCTTTGGGTTCAAAAAGATTAAGAACTGGGAGCTTTTATCATTTACTTTAATTACAAAAAAAAAAAAAAAAAAAAACTATGAATTTGTCAATATGAGCCATTATTGGCTGATTCCATTACGTGTTTTGGTCTAACATTTGTTGGTTGGGTTTTCGGTGAAATGAACACTGAAAACACAGAAGGGTTCGTAGTCATTTCTCATACTTGAAGGGGCTGTCTTTCACTAAAAATAATCTTGGCGGGGGTTAGTGCAATTTACCCCAAAAAAAGACTGGTTGCCTTGAACTTTTCAGAGATTGTGCACTGCTTTTTGGGTCTTCAAAAGCATCAACTCTCAGTTCGTCAATATCTTTCTCTCTCGACAAGTGATTGGCCCTGAACTGGACTTGGCTGTGTTTCATGGTAATGACAACTTTAACTTAGTGATCAAACACTAGGGGAATAGCTTGAGGGAATAGGGGATTGATGGCCCGAAACTTTTGTGTGCATTGTTAATTATCAATCACGTTTTGGGAAGATGCTCTCTTAGCTAATTACGACCACTACAAATAAAAATGCACGTTATAAGGTAGCTTTATAGTCTAAGGGCTACATAAGGAGACCTATATATCCTCACTAAATTGCACCAAAAAACAAGGCTATATGTATTGCACATGGGCTTCTGACAATATAGGATGGAAGTCATGCAACTAGTCAATAAACAACAGTTGGCAGATTGCACATGCTAAGGGAACTCAATCAAATACCCTTTTATCTTTTATCTTTTTTTTATCAAATTGTCAAAAACGATTTCCATGGTTATCTTGTTTATTAAATTTTTGCTCCAACAAAACATAATATCATTGATTGCATGGTAAATATATTGAAAGTTCTCTTAAGATTTTCACTCACAAATCAAAAAAATATGGCCAGCCCAAGCACTACCCGTAATGATACTTTCAAAAAATTAAATTGACAGTATCATATCTCTGTATGCTATTCTCTCATTGTCTCTTACTAGAGGTTGGGCACACATGCATTTCATCCGTGCAAGAGATCAAATGGGTTTGCAAGTGGGGGATTGGGTAGTTGAGTGAAACATGGGTATAGCGGTTAGAGTGAGAGTGATTTTACATTTATAACTGTGACAGTTAGTTTTTGTGACAGTTAGTAAGAGAAGTATTTTTTTTATGATGTTTTATTAGCATGAAAATAATATAAAGTGCTAGAAAGTAAATTTTCTTGTACAACTCATGTAAGCATGGCTACCTAGCTTTCATTTCCTTGCTAAAAACACAAGGAAATTTTATTTTCTTGTTGTTACTCCCTCCATTCCATATTGTTGGTCCAGTATTTTATTTTGGGACAAAATACTTGTCTTGTTTGAAAAGTCAAATTAAAAAGTGTGTAAATTTTCATAAGTTACCCCTTGAAGGATTAAATGTAGTTTTTAATGAAGAAAATAAGGGGAAATATTGAAAATCTAATACTAAGGACGTATATATTAATTGCATGTCCTCTTAAAAATTGGATTCCTCATACAGCACAAGCAATATGTACGTGATGAAGGGAGTACCTTTTATGAAACTTCCTACTAAGTTTTTCCTTTTATGAAACATTTAAATGTTACGGATAAGTTAGTAACTATACACATTCTTCTTGAATTTCTTGTGAAATTTTTCATTTTAAACAAACAATAGAGGAAAATAAATTTTCTTTTTCACTTTTTTTTTTCTTTTACTTCACTTTCTCTCATTTTCTTTTTCTAGCGCAACTTTTTTTTCCCACTCAAACGGACCCTTAAACTAGATACATCTTAAAACACTTCCAAACTATAGCACACTAACACGCAAGATAGTGCACACATTGAAGCACAAAAACTCGTACATGCGTATTATAAAAAATAAAAAAACTAAAAAAAATTCAATACACTAAACATACACGGCTTGTGCTTAGTCAATTGATTTAATAATATTTTTCTCGGTAACTAATTCTAAGCTAATAATTGATTCAGCGCTATTCCTTCATTAATTACTGATATTCTACTCTTCTTTAGTTTGTTGATGTTAGTGAGTTCTTGTGATTTTAATAGAAATGATTTTAATATAAGTTTTGGTTTTTATTTATCTATGCAATCTTAAGTATATACTTTAAATAACTTATGAAGATGATACCTCAATTTCAAGCAAACCGTGGTTCAAATCATATTTTAATGGTTTCAATGGCTTTCGTTCCATAAATTTTATAGATTGGCTTGGTTCTTCAAATTCTTAATCTGTAGATAATAGTTTGATTCTTGGTTTTTTATAAGACTTTTGTTCATATGTGGCCATAAGACACATGATAAAGAACACATTACTCCACTTCCACGAGGAATTGAAATAGAGTAATCAATTGTGTTTACATTTTTGTTATTAGAAGAAAATGCCACTAGCTACTCTGCGAACAAAAACTTAGGATGCAAGAATTGACCAGATAAAAATGAAAATAATTTGAGAAATATGTTGGCATGTGTTCTCCCATAAAGTTTCAGAACATGATTTAAAAAAATTATACTATCAACATAAACCTAAAAAAGAAGAGATGTTGAGTGAGACGCCTAACCACTTTCTTCATTCCGATCGATAACATTCTTCTTACATTATTGTTTTAAACATTATTAGCATGCCAAAGAGTCAATTTGGAATTTATTGACAAATAATTGATCTACTCTTCGGCTTTCGTGACTCTTTAATTTAAACTTCTGAACAAGAGAATTTATTTCAATAAGTCGTTTTGATGAGAGAAAATGTAAAGTATAAGGGGACCAAATATAAAAATGATTCCAAAAAGACAACATTAGCCCAAATTATAAGCCGAAAGTATAATTCTGGCTTGGGATTTTTTTGTTATAAATTCTAGTTGAAAAGAAAAATCAATAACTTATTTCAGAATGTATTATTATTTAGTTATTAAGCTACATACTTGCTACCATTTGTTTTTCCATGCTTCAACCTCTCTAGCTCTTTTCTTCATTTTTTCTTGCTTAGAGTTTAACGGAACGGAGGCTTGCTGTTTGTATACCATTTTGGTGACTGATGATATGGAGTGCCCGTAGGATTGTTTTTTTTAAAGACCTAGAAAACAAAAAGGCAGTTTAAAAGATAGCATTGAAGGAGAAGTTAAAGGGAAATTTAGTCTCACCAAAAATGATTTTTTCTCCTAGACAATATTGCCTAACCTATTTATTAGGAGATTACCTATATAAGTGGGTATAGACGTTGTTAAACTGATAAGAACAGTTTAACAACTATACCCACTTAAACAAAACCTTAACATATGCCCAACTATATAAGTTGGTATCATCAAATGATTAATTAAGTAGGAGTATTAACATATGCCCCTAGGGCATATATTAACAAAAGCCTTACTATAAAACCGAACCAATTCGGTCCATGCATGCTCACCACTGAAACACATATAAAGTCACAGGAGATTCATTTTCATTGCTCATAGGGGTGTATTTGTCACTTGAAAAACTGGGTGTCCATGAAATTTACCCCTTTTTGTTTTCCTTCTATCCCACAACTGCTCATTTTTGCTCATTTTTGGGTGAAGAATTAGAAAAATATTATTAAATAAAAAACCACCGGCCAAAAAACTGGGTACACACAAAACCGCTGGCCCTAAAACCACAGGCCACAAAACTACCTACAAAGAAAAACAACAAAAAATACAAAAAAGGACAGAAAATATGGATGTCGGAGGATGTCGCCGGAGTTGTCACCCACCGTCGTCGTCAGGAGCCCGGATCTGGAAACCCCAGATCCGGCTCCCCCCTGATCCAAAAATCGGGTGTGCTCACTCATACCGGAACAGAGAGACACGTCCGCCACGGGGAGTCTCCGAACGCCGAAGAAGCTTAGCCATAGAGGAGATCGGGGAGTTAGAAGGAAGCTGGGGTAGGCGGGTGGAAGGGGTGTGGATCGGTAGCCAAGGGTTGTGCCGCCTAGATAGGGGCCCGCCGTCCATATATATCACTCGTTCTCTCTCTCTCTCTCTAGAACTTCCTCTCACTTCTCTACTACTTATACTATTGAAAAAGTTATCCCAACTGCTCATTGAACCACAAGGTAATACAACAGTTCCAAACAATTGACCAGCAGTATTACAAGGTGGCATAATTGTCTTTTTGCAGTAGAGGGCCAGACATGTAGTAGAAAATGCCCAACTAATTATTGGCATATGAACCCACATTAAACTGTGTACTACAGTCATGTAGTCTGGTATTTGAGCCGTTGATCTCAGTAATCAAAGACTCGGATTTTATATCGGCAATGAACGAGTCAGATCATGCAAGTGTCGAGATAAAATCAAGACCATTGATTACGCGATCAACGACTTAGATGCTGCACTACAGCTCTACAGTGTGGCTCCGCACTACTTGATCCCCCTATTTCAATTAAACTTCCTTTGTTAAAGTTTTCCTGAGTCTAGCTCACATTAAACTTTGAAATAGACATAAGGTGGAGTCACAGGAGAGCATCATTTTATTCATCGGAAAAGGTAATTTCTGTCTAGTTCCAAAGGGTACAGTATCTTGGGTATGTGCTCCAAACTCTTTTTTGCCTTTTTCAATCTTGAGAAAACCAGTTCGGGATATCTTTTTTAATCTTGGCTTTTTTATTTTCGTCAAAAAGTGCATACTTTACTCTTGACATATTAGCCTTGCGTCCGCCGTCTCCTTTTACTTTCCTGTACATATTAAATTGTTATTAATTTTCCAGTTTCTAAAATTGAACTAATTCAATCTTCAAAATGTTTTGTTGCGAGTCTACGTGAAAAAAACATGCTTAAGAATGCCACTGTAAAGAGTGTCAGCCTATCAGGCATACCAATTTTTCTCCTTGGGCTCAAATCAGTTGTCCATGTGTAGCAGTGTTAGGCCTGGCGATTTTGTTTGGTGTATCCATGGATGGAGGAGAAGGGATTGATATCACGCGTCGCGTCCAAGTAGTGGGTTCTTTTTTCGCCCTAGCCTTCTCGTTGGGTTTTTTCCTCCTTATGGTTGAGTTCAGTAGCTAATACTACATTTTTGTAAATATAATTAGTGTTGGAGGGCTTTTCACTACTACAATAATGGTTAAAGATGACACATCAAAAATTGAAACAATGACAGTTTTTGTAAAATTGTCATCGAAAATATGAGGGTAGAGTTTTGATGTCCGTCTATCCTAAAAACTGTCATCTTTGCGATATAAGATGACAGTTTATAATAAAAGTGACATTATTATCTATTTCTTTAATGTCAGTTTTTGCTTAGAACTGACATTAAAACAAGGCGCTTCCAGAAGCCCATATGGATAACCTTTGAATGTCAGTTTTCCTTAAAAGTGACATTGAAACTAAGCCCTTTTAATGTCAGTTTTAATTAGAACCGACATTGAAATTGATCATAAAAGATGACTGTCAAAAAGTGTGCTAGCTCAGTTGGTAACATGCGCGCGCGCGAGGAAGTCAAGGTCTTGAGTTCGAGTCCTGGGGCAAGCAAATATTATCTAACTACACAAGTGCTACGTAGGCGCCACACAAGCGCCACGAGGGTGCCATGTGAACTCCACTGGGCGGTCTTGTGAGGGCGGCCACACGAGAGCCATGTGTTCGAACTAGAATTGGAATTTTTTTATTTTTAGAATGGAGGATAGATAAGATGACAGTTTAAAACAGTCATCGTTGATTGTAAAGATGACAGGTTTACACTGTCATCTTATTGCAAAGATGACAGGTTTAAACCGGCATCTTATATGTTTCAATGACGTTTTTTTACTGTCATAACAAATCTAGACTTTTAATGTCACCTCCAAAGATGACAGTTTTAAAACTGTCATCTTTTGTGATTCATGACACCTTTTAACTGTCATGGTTTAAGGTTTTTGTAGTAGTGTTTGTAGTCCTCTAAAAAGTAATGGAGCATGTTGGAGGTGATTGAACTAAAAGGAATTGCAATCCCTGAAGGTTTGGTTGTTTCTTATACGTACTAGTGTTAAGTGTCATGCTATGCACGAAGCCGTGTGCTCATTGATATGGCTTTCGTTAAGTTTAGGTAATAAAACTTGAAGGATAAGTTGCAATTAAAGCTATACTTCAAGTGAGTTTGATAGCTTTGATGGATGATAGTATTGAGTAGTGCTTGTTGCAATCGTGATCACAAAATAACAAATGTAGGATGGAAGTTTATCTTTGGTTCCTTGTCAATAGATATATTATCCGGTCCCAAGAAAAGAAACTTAAATAGTGTCTGAGTTTCTACAAACCCACCCCAACCCCAATCTGGCTCTCTTACACAGATCAGAAAACATCGAAGAACAAGTTCTCCAATTCAACACTTACGTCAAACAATGTGGATCAAACTCGAAGACGAGGAAAGGGAAGAGGTTGCTCTCTCTCTCTCTCTCTCTATATATATATATATATAGAGAGAGAGAGAGGCCCGATCAAGTCCGGGAGTCCCGAATCCGGGACTCCACCTTCCCGATATTTTTTTGACGATCCGAACCGTCCAATGTGTTCAAAAGGTATTTTCCAAGGTCCACGCGGGAAATCTTCAAAAAAAAATACCGGGAAGGGCTTGATCCAAGCATTTTTCCGCAAAACTGTAAATGTACATTTTTTGAGAAAAATGCTTGGATCAAGCCCTTCCGGTATTTTTTTTTGAAGATTTCCGCGTGACCTTGAAAACACCTTTGAACACATTGGACGGCTCATTTTCCAAAAACATTTTCTAAATGCTTCAAAACGCTTCAATCCGGGATTTCCGGGATCCTTGACAGATAATTCGTGTATATATATATATATATATACACCGCGATCTGTCAAGGATCCCGATTTCCAGGATTGAAGGGTTTTTTGGTGTTTTGATGCTTTTAAAAATTATTTTTGGGAAATCCGAGCCGTCCAATGTCTTCAAAAGGTGTTTTCCAAGGTCCACGCTGGAAATCTTCAAAAAAAAATACCGGGAAGGGCTTGATCCAAGTAGTTTTTCGCAAAATCAAATATAAAGTTTTTGCGAAAACACTTGGATCAAGCCCTTCCCGGTATTTTTTTGAAGATTTTCCGCGTGGACCTTGGAAAACACCTTCAACACATTGGACGGATCGGATCGTCAAAAATATCGGGAAGTGAGTCCCCATCCGTCCCGACTCCGACTATATATATATATATATATATATATATATATATATATATATATATATATATATATATATATATATATATATATATATCTGTGAGGGCTCCCTCACAAAAAAAAGTGCGGGAAACATTGGGGCCGTTGGATCCTATGCCCTTCACGCGATCCAACGGCTCACAGCTGTTTTCCCGCACTTTTTTTGTGAGGGAGCCCTCATAGGAAACTTCTTGTATATATATATATATATCCCGCGTGGACCCTTGAAAACACCTTCTGAACACATTAGACGGATCGGATTTTCCAAAAATAATTTGCAACACAAAAAAAAACCATTTTTTTCTTATTTCCGGGAGGTGTGGATTAGAACCGTGAGCTATATATATCTACCTATACTATAAAGGAAATCCTCCGTTAAAATTTTCATCCCAAAACCTTCGTCTTCATTTTTACGCTTACCCACTCTACCCGTTTGGGTAAATGGTATTCCAGAACTTGCCACTTTTTTATTGTATTTATTATATGGTGGGTCCGTGTATCGTATCTGGTGAGATTTGGAAAAATAGGTGTAATAAGAATAATCAACCATTATTTATTGTCCTGTCCTACATGGTTCAGTTGTAGATATGAGACTGGCGGTGGTGGAGTCATTGCTCTTCCTCTCTCTCGGAGTTTGGTATCACTACAAGCTTCATTTTGTCTCCGATACGTCGAGTAGGATTTTTCCTCTTCGATCAGGTCAGATTGCATATCTATGTTAATTAGTACGTTCTGTTTCCTTTTCGCGTGATCCACCTCGCCTAGTTTCAGATCTGGTGTGTCCAGTGTCGCTGATTTCCGATTTGTGACCTTTAGAAAGATGAAAGGGACGAAGTCGAAGTCTTGGCCTCACCGTGAGTGGAAAGAAAAGAAGGGAAGAAAACGTACTTTAATAGTTTCCAAATCTTGTTGTACTTTGCATGATTTGGTCGGTGACGGATCGAGTCAATCTATTAGTAGTGTGGTTGTATCACCTCTTGATGAGTTCAAGGGTCAGGTTTCTGAGCTTTTAAGACGTCTTAAAAAAAATTCGTCATTCCGTCTGGCTATTGAGGAAGCAATTGAGTGCTATCCTCTGTTGGATCTTGTTCGTTCGTGTGATGGCATTGTGGGCGCGAGTTCTGGGGACGTCTGTGAAAACAAATATAATGCACTAACGAGTCCTAGAGGGGGTGAATAGGACGACAATTTAAAAAGTAATTTTAATTAAGAGATATATAATCATTCATGCTCCATTCAAATTGCCACAATTAAATTTGCAAGAGATAAAGACAATTAAGTAAAGAGACAAGACGCAAGATATACGTGGAAACTACTTAGGGTCTAAACACCATAAGCATAAAACCACGGCCTAGTCCTACTTATGCATTCCATAAATCAAAAGGTTTACAAGAATTAACAAGACTAGGAATTACCCAACAAGCCCCTTGTGACACCTAGCTCCAATTCTTGATAGTACCCCGTACCCCTCTTTGATTCCATGGACTCCACAAGCACGCCCGTCTTGATCTCCGATCAACTCGGCACCGGTCCAACCGGCTGACGTAGGAACCAAGGCAATCAACCATGATATGAATGACATGATGATGAATGAAGATTTTTGTGAAAAATAATCAAACTAGATATAATCCATGGAGTATAAAAAGATTAATCTAGATTGACAAAATAAATGGTCAAACACAAGGTTTAAATCATATAATGCATCAAGAACCATAAAAGATAAAAGACTTGATTTTTAATGAAGGCTTTTGAATGAAGAAAATCATTCTAGAGCAAATACATGGAGAATAAAAGTATTGCACTAGATTGACACAAAAGATGATCAAACACTAAGTTTAAATCATACTAAAAGCATCTAAACACATGAATCTTAGAAAAGATTGTTTCTTGATGATGCAATGAAGATTTGAGAAGAATCAAACTAGAGCATATACATAGATATTAGAATATAGCACTAGAATGAATAAAAGATGATCAAATCAAAATAGAAATCACCTCTAAAGCATAGAACCCCATGAGCAAGTGAAGGAGATGTGTTTCTCTCTCTAAGGTGGGCTAATGCTCTCAAAATCTGACCTAGGAGTGAAAAATAAGTTTATATAGTGTCAATGACATAACCCTAGCATAAGCCAATAGGAACACGCCACATACACCAGTAAAAACGCGCTGTGCTTGAAGTTGTGCACGGAGACAAGCAACAAGCGCTCAACAGGCGCAACGGAGATGTGCAGACAGGAAAAGCGCTAAAAGGTTCAATGAGCACAGCGGGTAGCGCTCATCGAGCGCATCTTGCTGAATTTGTTTTTAATGATGCAAACTGAAGCGCTAGATAAGCGCCAGTCGCGCTAAACAAGCGCTGCGCTCAGAATCTCTTTTAAAATAGGTACATGTCTTAGAAAAATACTTGATGCTCACATTATAAGGCTAAAATCATGCAACATAAAAGGATTAAATCCCTAATCTAAATGAAGAACATGATAATGCAACTTTATACTTTTCATAAGCCAATCCAAGCCAAGGTGCGTGTAACTCCATTTCTCCAATCCTTCAACCACCGGGTGGAGCATCTAGACTCAATCAACTAAGCTACCTCCCAAACCCAAATGGAAAAAGATAGAAGTGCATACACCAATGGTTTGTCGAAATTCGAAAAATGCCAATAACACTAACAGCCTGATGTTTTAGGATACCTTGATACATCTATTGTTGGTTGTGTGTTGTTTGTGAGAAGTATTTTAGCCTATTATTGTGATGTAATAATCCTTTCTGGAGGTGTGGTGAGTGAGCCGTTGATGTAAAACCGTAATGGTTCTTGTATTTCTTATCTTGTTGGATATTTATCTCCTTCCGTGTCCTTCTGTTCAGTTCACAACTTTAATTTCGTGTTTGCCGTTAGTATTTATTTGCAAATCATTTATATCTCGAATAAGGACCTTACTGTAGTATCCATATACATATATAACCTATTCTTCTCGTTTATCTGATGTTGATTAGTTATTTACTCATGGTTATTGTTAGAATATTTTGGATGAATTAAATTACAATGCCTCCGATATATCGTGAAGATGTGGCCTGTGTTTGTCCTATCTTTGTTTAGACATTGCGGGTGATGATTACTCTCTGATTACTTCTTACTTGATATTCTGTATTCGTTGGTGTTTCTACAATCAAGAGTACCCATAACCTTACATATTATGCTCAATAGATTTTTTTAGCTCGTTATTCGGAACTCTTTGCGATGGGTTCGTCCTTTACATGGAAGCGTTACTAGGATTTTAGGTTGTTTGAATGTGCCTTATTAGTGGGTTCAAGGATTTCATTGTTATCTATGTTATACCCTGAAACCATAGGCTGTTTGTTTGGTTTGTTCTGAACTTACGTTGGCTTTTTGTTTATCTTTTAAAATAACTGTCTGGCTCTTGTATATGGAATTGATATGTTGTTGGGTTTGTAATGCACCACATCCATATTCCACATGGTAATTAGAAACATTTGCACTTCTTTGGGTTCAGTAACCCTCAAAATGAGGATTTTTGACCAAACATATTGCAACTTATGAGTTAGAACGCAGTGTATCCATGTAGACATCAGTCATCTGTTATATGTTTGGGTTATTAACTGGTACAATAGGAGTGCAAATAAATGTTATGCCATATGAATAGGCCAATTGTGAATGATCCAATCCAACTAGATTAAACTAATTCACGAACTAATGTATGGCCAAGCTTGAATCCACTCCCCCTAAATATATGCTAGTATATTATGAACTTATGATATCTAAATTGTTTTTTGAATTCTTGATATATATTATTCGCACTTCATATACTCACACTCTTATGCTCATTTTTACAATGTTATTATTGTCTATTGGTCATTTCTGAGGACGATGCGCTCTCCAAATTTCGGGATAACAATCTAATTATTTATGATTGTAGTAACTTGATTGATTAACTGCTAGCGAACTATTTTTAACAAGGTAAGCAAACAATCACGAATAGCAAATGAATACTACAAATATCTATTACGAAAAAACTATGACATATGTTGCTAATAACCATATAGGTCTATTGGTGTGAACGTATAATTAATCTTGTTCGTCCTACATCCAGAAGACCAAAAGATGTTGTCGGATGTTGCATTACATGCTAATAGTGTATGGAATAAAGGACTGGTGGGAGGGATGAAAGATATTTAACCATATGACAAATGGGTATTCATTTTGGTTCATTATTGTAGATGAGAATGCTCTATTATTGGTGTGTTGATTCTTTACCAACATCATTATTGCCATAAATATAGGTATAATGCAATTTGGCAGACATTGTTGACCTCTATAGTAATGTGAATGACCATTGTTTTATAATTTCCAGCCTACTGTGGGTCATCTATGCTTGTGAATGTTGGCATTTTGTTCTTGTATTTAAATGGACTCCACACAGCAATGATACCACTGAAACTGTTCCAGAGTATAGCACTCAATAAACGGCTTTTGCACCCACTGTTCAGGTATGTACCTAAGTTTTTTGTATTTTGTGCTACGTTTATTCATACCATATATTATGCATACTAAATTTAAGCGGATGTTATATAACTATTAATGACTTTAATTTTGAGCTATAGTACCTGTTCGTCATTCCTAATGTCACGATGCTGCAAATTAACTAACGTAATATGGGGCTCTCCATTATCACACATTTAGTTTAACTTCGTATAACGCTAACAAATAATATGTTGGCATATCTAAGTTATATCTATATAGGTCGCGGCGGTAAATATGGAAGTAAACGACCCTGGTGAGGACAAACGGAAGTCACAGGACAAAAGAGATGATACAAATGCTCGTCGAAGAAAGCTGTATGCTGAAAAGAAGAAAAAAAAACAAGACATGGAAAGTGTACCTGTGGAAACTAACGTCCCAAAAGAGACAAATGAGGCACAAAAAAAACAAGAGATTAAAAAGGCTCGTCGAAGACAGCTATATGCCGAAAAGAGAAACAATAAGCAAGACATGCAAGGTGTAATTGACATCAATGTTCAAACCACTAATCGTCCCACCTACGAGATAGGTAATAACTAAAAACTTTCTGGTAATAAGAAATATCAGTCTAAAACTTGGTAGTATGTAGTTGATCACATTTCCTTTTGTTTTCAATAGGATCGACCTCAGGGGGATTAACTCCTTGTGACCAATGCCTTGTTGTGCCGAACAATCACGTAAGGCGTATAGACAATAGTCCTGCGATCTGGCATGAGCCTCTTCTTCTACATAGAGTCCCATCATGCAAACATTGTCATGCTAAAAGGTTTCCTTTTGAGCCAAAGGGTTTTTGTTGCTATGAAGGACAAGTCAAGTTGTACGAGAACCAGATTCCAGAGTCACTCTTGTTGCTTTGGCCTTGTTTGGTTAGTAGGTTTAGTTTAGTTTTGATGATGTAAGCATGTGTAATAAGTGGAGAGAGATATAGAGAGAAATGAGGGAAATTATGATGTAAGCAAAACTAAAACAGGGCCAAAACCGGCCCAAAACTCCCAACCGAACACTGCCTTTATAACTCCAACAATGCTCAATTAGTTGATTTCCGCCAACACATTAGGGCTTATAATAACGCCTTCTCTTTCACCTCATTCGGAGTCGTATTAGATACTGAGTGTACAAGCCAACATACTGGGATATATACCTTTCGAGCACAAGGTCAAGTTTATCATCATATCAATAGCATCTATCCTTCAGATAAAAAATCGGCCTTTTTACAATTGTATTTCTACGACACCGAAAATGAAGTTGCCAATCGAGCTAGATATGCACCCAATCTTTTTAGCCACACCATTGAAGATGTCATAAGTATATTACACCCCAATCCATACTAGGTGTTTTTCAGAAGCTTAATAGATATTCCCGAATTAGAAACACATGAAATTCGATTACGTGTTGATCCTAAAATAGACACTGGCACTTTGAGCAGCCCCACCGCTTCCCAAGTAGTTGCAATTTGGAGTGAGAATGAACATAATTTCATCCTACGCGAGAGAGAGATTACTGTACTACAGCACGACGGACATAGCAAGCGTATACGATATTATTTCGGCTGCTATGATCCATTGCAATACCCTCTTTTATTCCCTTTAGGGGAACCTGGTTGGCACCAAGGGATAAAGAGGATCCCTAGGAAAGACGTTGGCCGACTTGATTCTTTGTCTCCCCTAGCATCCTATGTGTTTCCATTTACAGCGGAACAAATGTTGGCGGCTGAAACACAAGGTAATTAAACCATACTCTATGAAACACCACATCCAGCAGCCGCTTATCACTGACTTTTACGTGTCTCAATAACTCTCAGATCTCGAGGAAAATTCACACAAGGACAACACCGTATCAGCCAGGGAGTTTTATGCATACAGGTTCCAAATACGCCCGACTATAAATACGATTTTGCTCCGTTCTGGCCGGTTGCTTCAGCAATTTGCCGTGGATATGTATGTCAAAATAGAGAGTTCATGACTAGATTATTTCAGACATAAGCAAAATGAGATACGTGCAGAATTGTATCAAGGAATTGTGGATAGCATCGCGCAGGGAGAAACCCGTGGTTCAAAAGTGGGTAAAAGAATCATCCTGCCTGGATCCTTCATAGGCGGACCCAGAGACATGCGTAAACGTTATCTAGATGCAATGACTTTAGTTGAGCGTTACTGAAAACCCGACATCTTTCTAACAATGACATGCAATCCAACATGGCCTGAAATTAGTTCTGAATTACAAACACATGAATTAGCTCAAAATCGACCTGACTTAGTTACAAGAATTTTTAGGAGCAAAGTAGAGCAACTGAAAAAAGAAGTCATAAAAAAAGAACTATTTGGTCCAGTAGCAGCCTATACATATGTTATTGAATTTCAAAAACAAGGGTTGCCTCATATGCATATGCTTATTATATTAAAGAAATCGTTTAAGTTAAATACTGTCGAAAAATTTGACACCTACATATCAGCGGAACTGCCTGATGTCAAATTATACCCTCACTTATATACAATGGTGGTAAAGCATATGATGCATGGACCATGTGGCGATATAAATCCAACAAACGTATGCATGCGCTCCAAGGATTGTAAGAACCATTTTCGAAACCATTTACAACCGAGACAAGAATATCAGATGACGCTTATCTAGTCTACCGACGACGGAAAGATAATAAAAAGGCCACGGTACGTGGGCACATCTTGGACAACCGGTGGGTTGTACCCTACAATCCATATCTACTTAGTCTTTTTCACTGTCATCTCAATGTAGAGGTCTGTTCAACAATCAAAGCCGTAAAATATCTATACAAGTACATGTACAAAGGCCATGATAAAGTTATATTCCAAATAGTGAACCAAAATAATCGTGACAAAATAGATGAAATAACACAATTTCAATCAGCCAGATGGGTCTCTCCCCCTGAGGCTTTATGGAGGATCTATAGGTTTTCCTTACATGATATGTATCCTTCTGTGACAAGTTTACAACTACACTTGCCTGATTGCCAAAACGTTGGTTTCAGAAAAGAGACATCAATAAATTACATCGCCAATGCAGACTACTTCTCTAAAACTATGCTTACTCAGTTTTTCTACATGAACCAACACAATGAGCATGCAAAAGCTGAACGATATTTGTATAGGGAATTTCCAACATATTTTGTCTGGAATAAAAAGGGCATAAATTGGTCCAGGCATAAAAATAAATCCGTGATTGGTCGTATTATCACTGCAATTCCTACAGAAGGAGAGCGGTATTATCTTCGGCTGTTATTAACTCATGTACGCTGTCCTACTTCTTATTGTAATCTTAGAACATTATGTGGGTCTACGTACAACACATTTAGAGAAGCGGCTCTTGCCTATGGACTATTAAATGATGATCAAAGTAATGAGAAGCGTCTGACAGAGGCATCCCTCTATCAAATGCTGACATCACTAAGGAATTCGTTCTGTACTATCTTAACCTTTTGCAACCCTGTTGACCCACGCCGTCTCTTTCTTGCATTCAAAGATAGCATGATTGACGACCTAACAAATCTACAAAAAATGACACGACTCTTGGCCAGACAAACCTTACTCGATATACTAAAAACCTTGATGGAAACCTTGGGTAAGAATATTAGAGATTTTAATCTAAGTGATTTGTTTGTAAGCAGCGAAACACGAACGGTTGCTTGTAAGGCAATATTAGATGAACAAAATCTGGAGATTTCAATTGCGGACTTACAAAGCATTGCTCAACTAAATGGTGAACAGCGACATGCATTCAATGAGATTACAAACACAGTAGCATCAAAAGAAAGTCGTTCTTTTTTTATAGACGGTCCAGGTGGAACTGGTAAAACTTTTTTGTATCGAGCGTTATTGGCTTTAGTAAGGTCGACTAATCTTATTGCCTTAGCTACCGCCACTTCAGGAGTGGCGGCCTCAATACTTCCTAATGGACGCACTACACATTCACGTTTTAAGATACCAATTGGTGTCGATGGCAAATTAACATGTAACGTTGGAAAACAAACAGACCTGGCAAAGTTGCTAAGATCTACTTCTCTTATATTATGGGATGAAGCTTCTATGGCCAACAAACGAGATATAGAGGTTCTAGATGACATGCTAAGAGATATCACAGATGTAGATTCTTTATTTGGGGGTAAGGTAGTTGTATTGGGTGGTGACTTCAGACAAGTGCTCCCCGTGATACCTAGAGGTACACGCGAAGACTCTGTAAATGCAAGCCTTGTGCGATCACCAATCTGGTCTATGCTTTCGAAATTCAAATTGAAAGAAAACATGAGAGCGATAACTGATCCCGCGTTTAGTAAGTATCTGATGTGCATCGGAGATGGTGTAGAATCTGTAGATCATCTAGACCAAGTCAAATACCCTTGTATATGTTATTGTCATCGACAACGGACTCTGATACAATTACCCCATTAATTGATTTCGTATTTCCTGACCTTAGTGAATATTCAAAAGATGCAATGTCCATGACGAATTCTGCGATATTGACATCGAAGAACAATTATGTGGGCGCCATAAACGATACTCTTTTGTCCAAGTTTCCAGGTAGTGAAGAAACATATTATAGTATAGATGAGACCGTCAACACATTTGAACATGGATTATATGTTGATTTCCTGCACTCATTGACCCCTAATGGACTACCGCATCATGAACTTGTCTTGAAACCAAATTGTCCCATAATGCTTTTAAGAAACATCAACCCATCCAAAGGGCTGTGTAATGGTACAAGGTTGATATGTAGAGCATTTGAGAAGCAGACGATCGTCGTTGAGATAGCAGTCGGTGAGCACAAAGGAGACATTACGTTTATCCCACGAATACCCCTGCGCCCTACTGATCCCAAATTATACCCTGTAGAATTTACGCGGAGACAATTCCCAGTACGATTGTGCTTTGCTATGACAATAAACAAAGCCCAGGGACAAACCTTGAACACTGTTGGTATCTACCTCCCACAGCCTGTATTCTCGCACGGTCAACTCTATGTGGCTTTATCGCGTGCTACATGTGGGAATAAAATCAGTTTGTTATTAGAAAGTACACACTCAGATGAAGGATAAAAAACAAAAGACGTTGTTTACACTGAAATATTAAAAGATTCCAAGAACGAATAAGAATATGGTTAGGTCTTTCTTAGAGGTGCGGTTTTGGTTCATGTGTTCATTCATATATCTACGGGTTGTTATACTTGCAAGGAGTTCATGTGTTTTCCCCTCATCATGAGTTACTCTTGCAGGTTAATCAGTTATGGCAGGTCATGACTTGAGTATAGCTGATGTCACACCGGAGATGAGAAACTGGTCAATCAACGTTATGGTTACTGAAAAAGCCTCTCCAAGCTCGGCGCAAGTGACAAGCCATACCAGAAACTGATGTTACAAGATAGTCAGGTATCATTGAGAATATGATTTAGATTCTAATATCAGGTATCTTTGCACATTTCTACTCGTGTTGATCTCTGATAATGAAATGACAACAGGGGACTATGGTGCAAGCAACCATATTCGGGAGTGACATAGGAATACTGGCTGACACACTCCACATATATAGAACCTATTCGATAAGTAATGCAGTCGTCTAGCTTGTCCCTCCACAACATAAGATAATTGACAACCAATACCAGTGGATACTTTATGCAAGAACACCCATAGAGGAGATACAAGCTAATGGCCTCAACATTCGCAGCCTGGCCTATAATTTCATCCCTTTATCTGAATTGGCTGAGCATATTCAACCAGGCGATCCAGTTGGTAAGTTACTAAGTCTATCAATCTGAAGACACATAATAATCTTTTACGAACTTCAAAGCTATTAATAATGAGCCTGTTCTCAAAATACAGATGCAATCTTTGCAATACTCCATGTGGGTCAATATCGGAAAGTTACTAAAAGTTGGGCAACTGACGTTACTGTTATTGACCAAGGATAAGTTGCTGACAACCAACTTTAAATGCATGCATTTGTTGAATCATATAATCAGAAAATATTTATGCAGATTGAAACCTACGACCCTCACTCTGTGGGACCAATTTGGCAGCAAGGAAGGTGCTGCTATGTCAAGGCTTGTTGGAATATATCCCATAGTGGTGGGACTAAGGATGAAAATCAGTAACTTCCATGGTATGAATCGTTTGGAATAAAACCATTCATGCTTGAAATAATAACGTTATTAATCACGTCCTTGTAAACAAACAGGCATTGCTCTGGCTACCAGGGGAGCTACAAGTTTCATTCTGAATCCACCTTTGCCTGAAGCCAATACTCTACACAACTGGTACAAACTATGATAATACGCCTTCATTTTGTCTAGGCCGTTACTGATTATTGTTGAATCATATACTTAGGTGCTTGGCTAATAGCGCGAATATCAAAAAAATGGTAAGCAATAAGGCTAAGAGGTCAGGAGGTTCCAGGCTGTCACCACCATCAGAGGAGGAAATCATCCAAGTCAACAGTTTGCCAACTGCTGTTACCAATGTAATAATTGATAGAAAATTGCAAATGCCCTTCAGAGTGTGTATATACATGCATTTACATACATGTTAGTTAAACAAACATTCTTGTTTGAACTTGCAGATGGAAACTTATGCACTGAGAGCCACATGTCGTGCCATAAATTTTGATCAACGTTTGTGGTACCTGTGTTGTTCTGATTGTGGCCGGATCACAGATGCTCTCGCCGGAGCAGATTTCTGGTGCAACTACTGTAAGAAAAAGTTGCCCCCTAAACCAAGGTACATATTATGCGTAGAGTAATTTAATATGTGTTATACTCTCTATCATAATTAACTGTTAATATCAAAATTCAAAACTCTAGATATATACCTAAAATTGTATAAGAACCGATCGTTGCAAACCTAAAAATATTGATTTTAAGTCCTGTATCATCACACTCCTAACTCATGTATTAGATGCAAGTACGATGTTGAGCTGGAAGATGCAACCGGCGCTATCATTGCTACCGCCTTTGGTGACATCGCTGAAAGTTTGTTTGGAGTTAGTGCTGAAGAGCTGTATGCTAACACAAATGAGGCAAACACCAAACTTCTAGTCTATAAATTATCTTAATATCTTTCCGGCGCACATTCGATAACTCAGAAATATGGTATTTCGGCAACCGCAGGGGGTGCTCGCCTCCGATTATGTTGATAAGCTTATGATCCCTGTTGAATATGTTGTCCATATTCAAGCGACCAAGTATGACACACTTGGTAATTCGCACTGCAAATTCACAATCAAAACTGTCCATGATCCTTCAACAATAAAGGCTGCAACTGTTGAGATAATCCCACGTCTCCCCAAGAAGATGAAAAGGGAACATCAATGCGGTGAGAAGGTTTCTAATATGATAACAACAGTGACTGAACCATCTCCATCTGCCATGGGCGACACCAGCCCTAAAAATCTCCGGTCAACGAAGAAGAAGAATGAGTGATCTTGCTGTGGAACCTACCTGTTTAAGATATCTTACAATAAGGAACCTTGGAAATCCTAAATCTGTTTAATAAATATAAACGTGTTTTAATTACTGTCTGTCCAATGATGCAACTGGTTTATGTTGTACCAAAAAATAATTGTGGCTACTATCGATGTAATAAAATATGTGTATGCATCTTGTTTAATTGTTTAATATATGAGATCATTAGTTTAACTATTATTAGATTTCATATGCTTTTACTAATTGCGTATACAATCCCTCATTTAGAAAGATCTGAAATGTTGTCGTCTATCTCATGCATCACCAAAATTAACATTGATCATTAAATACAACAAACCTATTAAAATTTAAATATACAAATGAATAAGAGATGCCAAGTTCTATGCTTGTGCTCACATAGTAATAAACATTGATTAATTCAAAAGACACTCTAGGCAATTTATTAACCCCAAACTGTAATAACCGAAAATATCCAGGTTGTGTATGGTTAGATAGTTCATTTTAGTTCTGATAATGTCAACAGGTATAATGAGTGGATAGAGACAGTGAGAGAACTTAGAAAACTGATGATGTTGTCAAAACTTCAACTAATACTCCCTCCGTTTTTGTTTGTTTGTCCACTACGAAAAGTCATGCCACTTTTCAAAGAAAAAATAAAGTGTTTTCGTGTTTCATTTTTCAAATTTTGTTACACCGATTTAAAGTGCTCATCGTGTACTATAATTCTGTGCGAAAAAATTTGAAAAATGTTACACGGAAGCACTTAATTTTTTTATTTGAAGAAAAGGCAAGAGAGAGAGAGGGGGTCAAACAAATAGGAACGGAGGGAGACATAAACAACGAAGCGAACAAGACCCTAAAAGTCCTATTTGTTAGATCCCAAGAAAAAATTTGAAAAATGATACACGAAAGCACTTGATTCTTTGATTTGAAAAAAGGCAAGAGAGAGAGTGTGTGACAAACAGATAGGAACGGGGGGAATCATAAACAACGAAACGAACAAGACCCTAAAAGTCCTGTTTGTGAGATCCCAATAATAACGGAAGAATATGTTCTAAATTTCTGGAGAATGCATTTCCTATTGATGAATATAATATAATATCTGCAACTATGATTTGACAGTGTGAAGACAAAGTAGTTGAAAAGAGAGGCCTATTCTCATTTCAAACCAATGAGGTGATGGTATGCCTTTTCAACTTCTATAAATACGATTATTTCCCAAAGTAGTTAGTGTATCTTTCTCACATCAACAACCTTTCCTCAGTGTCAGGTAAATGAAATCTACTTTGGCCAAATCAGGGCAAACTAGGCTGTGCTTTGATTAAGACTTATAGTTTCCTTAGGTGAAACATAATACATCCAGATAAGATACAATTCGTTACACGTAATTATCATAAAGCTTTTCTCGCATGCCTATGTTTACAAATCCCGCAAAATTCTTTTAACAAACATATGTCTGGCAGGTATTACATACATGGCTCCAATCCACCCTTTCGTGAGGCTGCATTATGCCAGAGAGAGTAACTCTAGAGATCAAATA
The DNA here is from genome assembly GCA_016920895.1 of Vaccinium myrtillus. Classification (NCBI taxonomy): domain Eukaryota; kingdom Viridiplantae; phylum Streptophyta; class Magnoliopsida; order Ericales; family Ericaceae; genus Vaccinium; species Vaccinium myrtillus. Next base: position 26,108,896 of record CM029275.1, on the reverse strand, counting down.
TCAGATGTGTATCACCTACAAACTACTACAGGCCAACCGGAGCTGGCAGTGTCACGCCCCAAATCCGGGAGCATGACCGGCCGTGAACCAAGAGATAATTCTTGGAACACGAAGCCTAAACAAAAATAATAAAAATAATAATAATAATTTTTCACAACCCAAATAAATCAAACTGAATCCTGAATTATAAAATTAAACTGGAAACCAAAACCAACATTTTTCTAGCCAGTGAACAATATCTCAAATTCTCCATACTCCAAATTTATTAACAAAAATTCTAAAGAAACAAAAGTGCGGAAGCTGATTGACATGACTAAAAGAAAATAAAAATGCAAATGCCCTAGAGGTCCAAACGGTGGGTCCCGATACTGTCTCAGAGTCCACTATGATGCTCCCCGAACTAACCTGAAAAGAATGCGGAATAAATCCGTCAGCTCACAGCTCAGTGAATAGTTAAGCATGCTATGGGTTAGAATACAACGTGACATACATTTTAAGGAATGATAGTGAGAGCTCCAAAGAAATGGTTTCAAGTAACAAAGGTCAGTGGCTCAACAAGTGGTATCAAGGAGATGAATATCAGAATAACAAATAAGATGAATAATAATCGAATCACGAAATATGCATTTATACAAAGGCCAGAAAATACCAGAACGCCGAACAACAATAAATAGAAATTTCAACCAAATTATGTGGGAACTATAATAATAACAACCATCGCCAAATGCCAATTATTTTCTCAAGGCTTAGCCCGTTGGATCCAACACCGAACTTAGAGTCACCTCAGGATGGCGCCTGAGTCTTTTCCCTGAGCCGATCCGGAGTAGGGTCACAGGGTATTTCACAAGTCTTTTCCCTATCCGTTGAGCACTAGAGTCACAGGGTATTTCACAAGTCTTTTCCCTAGTGGCCAAAGTCACCTCAGGATGGCGCCTGGGACTTTCCCTTGGACTTTCACAAAAATATACATGGTCCCAAACACAAACGAACGACATTCCGGAGATATTATGGGATCAACAAATAGACAATAAGGAAATTAAAATCAACCAATCAACTGCAAATATTTCAATTAACCTTGTATGCCAAAGGGTACATCAATCATCAATAAATGTCCAACGAATAAGATAGCGATTATCCATCACAACGAATAAAATAATCTGTCAAGAATCGATAGGCTCGAGAGGAATCCAAATGAAGGGATGACATGCTTAACCACTCACCTGGGGTCCGAAAGAATGCAATCGAATGCGAAGCGTAATAAATAGTCCACTAATCTGAATCACAATAAAAGTTACGCATGAGCCGTACGTATTCATAAGTAACTACAAAATCAATAGTAGAAACTATTCCTACTGTTATTAGTCTACCAATTAATCATTACCAGTAATAATTTAATACTTAGATTAATACCTAATCTAATACCAAAATGCTACCCCATTAGTCAATTCCACGTTTCCCCTACCCATGCGGCAATTAAATGTTGGTTCTCACATCCTATATGTGGATATAATGATAGAAATCCCACATGCATAACATGATAGATATGTATGAAGCCTACCTCATGTATCTAGCATAAGACAAAGCCACGACAACAATTGTTAATCTCAACCAAATCTAGTTTGCATGTGGCGTGAATGCATAAGAAAGGGGAAAAGGATAAGCGAATAAGGAACTAAACTCACCACCGTTAATTCTGCCACCGGGTGCTCTCTCTCTCTCTCTCTCTCTCTACCGCACTCACTTTGATCTCTTATGGCTGCTGCTCCCCCTAAGTAGCAGCCTATGGCTCTAAATTATAAAACCCTAGAGCTCTCTACTTGTAACAAAAAATGAACCCGACTCCACTCTTCTATTTTTTTTTATCAAAATATCTATATTGCTAGAAAATCCCTAATTAGGCCCAACTTAGAATTTCAAACAAAAGTCTAACCCATACCAAAAAGATAGTCGGCCCTATAATAAAAATAAACGGCCCATTATATATATATGCTCGTGTAACCATATTCAATTTAACCCAACTATAATTATAAAACAAAATATAAGTTATTTGATTTTTAAGAACACCAAAAATAAATATAGTACATAATAATCTGTATTTTATTTTATTTTTTTATTAGAAAGAAGTGTGAAAAATGGAAAATGGAAGAATTAATTATTTCTATTAAAACAATATATGTATTTTTAAAGAAAAAGTCGGGATGTTACAGGCAGCCTTACAAAGTCACAGGAAAGGAAGGTCTTCGATACACAAGCTTGCTTACGAATTCTTTAGGAAATATGCTAGGCGTCTAGATCTTGGAAAGATGATAGAGTGGGACACTAAAGAGAAATTCGATGTGTGGTTGGATATGGTTATCTTTAGTTCATTTAGGCTTACAAATTCTATAAGTAAGTTTTTCACAATACTTTAGGAAGTAAATATATTGTCCGCTATATTATGAATATCTATTTTTTTAAAATTTGACAATGTTCAAATAATATTTATATTTGATAATGTTTGTTTTCTACAGATATGTCCGGTTGCTGGTTTTATCAATATATATGTGACAGCGACCCGGATGCAAAGACGGTAATTAAATTTATACACGCATTATATTTATATTATCGGTTGTACAACAATCCTTAACACTAACCATCTTTAAATGTCAGGCAATACCATTGGGTTACGAAACCATCCTAGGAGAACCTCCTAACGACTTTTGGATACTACTTCAAAATGGTAATAGAGTATGGCGCTAGAACCTTCATCTTTTGAATCGCCATCGTCAGTCATCTCCCACCCCAGACCTTCGGCCTCAAGATCGATCTGTGTTTCAAAATCATCCCTCAACGACTTATACTTTCCACACAGACTGCTCACCTCGCTAACCAGACTACGAACCCTACACACATCCTCCTCCAGACGATCGATCCTTCTCATCACATCTTCAAACTCAGCCACGAGAGCATTGAACCGACCAAGCAAATGATTAAGGCTTTGGCGAACAGGACCCAAAGCAAGGCGAAACAAGTTGCGCACTCGAGCGATTGGGGTCATCTGATCGATTACCACAAAAATCCACAGGCACAGACAATCTAAGAAAGAGAAGTACGGAATAACCCATTTATAAGATCGTCCTCTGGTGAAACAATACAACTCCGGGGAAGGAATTCGAGGAGCCGATGTGTCTCTTCGCCTTCAGAGCACCGACTCCCTAATCTACTACTCTGAAAATCTGTGATATATTCAAAATAAATTGAGATTATTAAAGGAATTACCTATAACTATAAGACTTTTTCTTCCAAATCCCAATGAATACACTTGTTCTTTTTACATATGTTCAACAATATTCTTATATGCTAATAAAATAAATTATTGTAACTATCAATTAAAACTTTAAACATGCAAACAATTAATATACTACTCCATTCGTCCAAAATTGTTAATCTGCATGAATCAAACAGTAGATTGTGTAAGATTCTGTACTAAATTAGTTCCAGTACAAATAGTCGAGAACTATCAATCCCAGGACTATTAATCCCATCTATTTTAGTCCGCGAATCAAACTAGACCTAGAAGTATTCACCTAGTAATTATGACGTCTCAAAAGAAACAGACACCAATACTTTCGCCGAGTATAACCATAGAAAACAGTGGTTTCTATACACGACATAATTAAAGGTAACAAACTAAGACAATAAGTAAGAATGACGGTGAGCACGAGACTCCGTGCTTGCACGGAGGCGGAAACTAGTATATATATATATACACCGAGCTTCACATCCAAACTCCCTGACCTTCTTAAGTTACGGACCTCCACCTTCCCAATGTTTTTTTGAAAATCCGAACCGTTAGATGTGTTTAAAAGGTGTTTTCAAGGTCCAACGCGAAGATTTGAAAAAAAAAAATACCCGGAAGGGCTTGATCGGAGCTGTTTTTCACAAAAACACTAAGTTAAGGGAGTTTGGGATCCCTTATGAGTCCCGATCTAGTCAGGGATCCCTAAGTCCAGAACTCATAGTTTCGGATCAAATTTTCATGATCCGAACCGTCCAATGTGTTCAAAAGGTATTTTCAAGGGTCCACGCGGGAAATCATAAAAAAAATAAAATACCGGGAAGGGCTTGATCCAAAGAGTTTTTCGCAAAACTGTAAATATACAATTTTTGCGAAAAACTGCTTGGATCAAGCCCTTCCCGGTATTTTATTTTTGCAAATTTCCTGCGTGGACCTTGGAAAACACCTTTTGAACACATTGGACGGCTCGAATCATGCAAAAACATCTTTTAAAACCTTCAAAACACCCAAAAACCTTCAATCCGGGATCCTTGACTGGATCACCGGTGTATATATATATATATATATATATATATATATCTTTTTCCTTTTTCCACTTCAGATGATAAAAGATAGGGTAAAGGGATACCAAGTGGTTAGAATTTTTGTTTTGGGCGGGAGTGAGGGCGAAAAGTCGGGTTTGTCCCTAGAAAAAACCCCAAATTGGGATTTTCTGTCAAATTTGTTAACGCCCGTTATCAATTGTACTCAATTCGTACAAAATCGAAACTACAAGGTTCGATTGAGTGAAATTGAAAAGAGAGGGGCCAAATCGAGACATGGGTCAAACTAGAGGGACCATTTTCAATAAATTTTCCAAAAAAAATCTAATGGGCCTGATTTACTCGAAGACCACTTGAATAATTATTTTAAAATTATTTAATGGATCAAATTGTTTGTCTCCCGAAATTGGGCCCCACAAAACCTCAGTTTGCAAAGCAATTGCCATGGCCTCCAAACCGTGTCGTTTTGGGCTCCCTGCACCAGGTAGTGCAATGAATGCACTGCAGGGTCCCCCCCTGCCAGATTTCAGAAAAGCTAAGTACCCAGAAATGGGTACACTGAAAATACCCAACCCACACACAAAGTGTGTGAGCTCCACACACAAAGCACATCCAGTGTGTGTGGAGCCCACACATTGGGTATTTTCACTGTATCCATTTTCGGGTAAGTATCACCCCTCGCCAGATTTCTAATCAGAGCTCTGTTTGCATGTTCAGACTTGTAAGTATTTGCTTGTATATTAGTTTCTTTATTTTTCTCTGACCTACCAGTTGGGGGCACTATAAATGATACTCCCTCCGTCCCTTAAAGTTAGACACTTTCATTATTCCAGCCCTATGAAAAAATTGATTATTTTTTAATCTGTAATGTTTTATATAAGCAATATGGATTCCGTTTGATAGATTTCAATTAGATCTTTTAAATAAAGTTCTGAAAATCACATAAAACGTTATAAATTGAAAGATGGAACCTGGGGGGGTGCTGTGCATCCCCATGCACAGCACCGTGCTGTGCAGCCCCGTGGCGACGCCGTGCCGGCATTTTTTCGACGATCGGAGACGTTCACCGTGTAGACCTCGTCGAATACTACAAGTGTGCCAAAAATCAACTTGATCGGATATCTTTTAGTGACTCATCGGAACACAAATAGCATGAAAAAGTGGTTTTTATCCAGTGTTTGTGTCCATTTGTGTTCCATTTGTTTTCAAAGTATTTATGTTCCGATAACCTACTTAAAGATATCCGATCAAGTTAAGTTTTTGAATACTTGTAGTACTCGACGAGGTCTACGCGGTGAACGTCTCCGATCACCAAAAAAATGCCGGCGCGGCAGCGTCACGAACTGCACAGCACGGTGCTGTGCATCCCATGCACAGCACCCCCCCTCAATCCTTGAAAGATATAGGCAATTTTAAAATGGCACGCACTCTCGAAAGTGTCTAACTTTAGGGGACGGAGGGAGTACTATAAATGTAAGCTTACTTTAAATTGCTTAGAGCTCTGTTTGCACATTTGGTAGAGTTCAATGTGGGCGATTATGTTTATGTTGTTCTTACTAAAGATCAACATTAAATAGCTTGCAACCCGCAAGATTAGGCCTTTAAGAGATTCTTGAAAAAATCAACCCGAATGCATATTGTTCTGTTTTACCTTGAAATGTGTGTATTTCAGATGTGTGCAAAAATGAGCATTTGATTCCTTTTTTGGTGATTGTTGGTCTCCTAATGAATCCAATTCAAGAGAGAAATCTTTTCAAGCAAAGGGAGGATGATGCAAGATGGATCGCGTCAATGTTTCTTGAGTGTTTGAATTGTTCGCAGCCGAAACAGCACTAGTAGACGTGCGACCTTGGCAAAATGCTTCGAAAACTTAGGGTTGATTAGAAACGGTCTGTAGCTCAATGTTCATCGCTTTGCCATGTATGAAGGCATTTTATGCCATTCAATTTTGTTTAGCCTTTCATAAATGGAAATTTTTGTTGTTTTACGAAACATTTCGTATACTTTTAAATTTTGTTGATTTTATTGTCGTTTGTCTTGGAACCTTTCCCTTGAAATCTAGGGTTTGATTTTCGAGTCACATTTAAGGTTGTCATTTTTGATAATTTATGTTATTTCTTTTAGTTTTGGCTTGATTCGCAATCTTAGCCTTTTGTTATTTACTTCCTAATTGGTTTACGGTTTCTCCAACTTTATAAGTGAGGTCGGTGCAATGCCTATGATGAATAAGAATTAGCCATTGACTGAACATGTTCTTTGTCGATTTTCCTTTTCTACTAATCCACAACCAATGATCCACAACCAATGAATTTTGATTATCTCTTAGGGCTCGGATTTGCCCCAACCAGCATGAAACTTGATTTAGTAAGCCCTAAGGCAAGTACTGGTACCCGTGTCTTCCGTAAGAAACTTTGAAATTACTAGAGCACACGTTGGTTAGAATTGCCACTTGATTTTAAGGTTAACCAAGCAACAAAATTTAACATATATATAATCGTTCAAGACAACCAGTCTGTCATTATGAGAGAGAATCTTGGTTTAGGAACTCAGTTACGGAGGTTTGATGATTTGGTTAATTATGACTTTTGGACTCACCAACGCCCTTGCCACGTTCTGCACCCTCTATGATGAGCTATTCCAGCCGTATGACGAGTGGTATACTTTGATCGTGGGCTATAGCCATTTGTTAAATGACCACGTTAGCCATTGGATCGGGTGGAAAGGTTTTTATTTAACAATTTACCCATCCCGCCTAATGAAAGTAACTAGTCTCTACTCATGGGATTTTGAAAATAGTTTTTAAGAGGACTTAATCAAGTACGGGAGAGGTAACAAGGATATAAGAATTAATCTAATGCATGAGGCTAGTTTTAAAGAAATGAAATGTTACCAAAAATAGTAAAATAGGCGAAGACCGAACTTCTTTGCTCAACGCCCGGATGCTCCCCTAAAAGTACGAATTCGGCGAGTATAACTCAGTTTCTGCACCACAGAAAGCACTTTTCTTTGCTTAATGCTTCAATAATTCGGATTAAGAACAGTGTTTTGATGGTTTTGGGATATGTAAAGTAGGTTTAATGCAAATATTTTTGGAATTTTGTAGGCTAATTTGGGAGAGGATTATGGTTTTGGAAGCCAAAGTACAAGAACAAGGCTTGATATCAAAGGTTTTCTTGGATATTTTTGTTGTGTGTTGAAATAAGAAGATTTAGGTCCAATATCTAGCCAATAAGATGCTTCTATACTTAATTTTTTTTCCCAGTTGTAATGTTGGTGTTTTTTCTAGGTTGCGTCCCTTACGGCCGTGGGGTATGATTTGGGTCATGAAATTGGGATTTTTCAATGGGCTTTGGGCTTGAATTGATTCTTTGTTGGTTTGGTTGATAAATGGATTTGGAGTAGGTTATGGCTAGGTTTACTTGGCATATAAATGTTGATTAGGCTTTGGTTTTGGATTAGTGGATTCAGAGAACGATAAAATCCAATTAATCGATTAATCAAAATACATTAATAAAGAATTACTCTAAGGTCCATTATAGCTTTTTGTAACATGTCTAGTCCACCTCTTAGTTTCATAACTCCTCTAATCCACCTTTTTGCAATTTCTAAGGTGTAAGGTCCACCCTCCATTTTTAATAGACAAATATACCCTCACATTAAATTTAATAAATAACCTACTCTTGCCGGAAGTTTACCGGTGCCGGAAAGTTCATCGAAAGTCACCGGCGCCGGAAAAGTTCGACGGCGCCGGGAAAGTCACCGGAAAATTAGGCTTCGCCGGAAAAGTCATCGGCGCAGATAACCTGTGAACACCCCGCGGAGCGATGTCCACGAAAACGGTTTCGATTTGGAAAATGATTTGATTGGTTGAATGGAGTCGCCACCCGGATTTGAGGACCGTACCCGAGAAACCATTTGAAAAATGACTCTTTTGCCCTTTTAATGGAAAATATTTTACTGGTCTCACAAAACGAGATTTCTCAGGTCCGAGAGCTAGGTTACGCGAGGGGAAGGAATTTAAAGCACCCCTCGCGCCCGGTGTAACCACCGTTCTCTACTAAATGTTTAAGGGATTTTGAAAATGTTGTTTAAATGGACTTCAAACTCAAATTCATGTGAGAGCATGAGAAACGCGTCAAGAAGATCAATGAGATATGGGTGAATGCTTGTGCAAAGTGTTATGAGTGGATAATTCATGTACAAAAAGATGTTAAATTTTCACTAAATAGCCCCCAAACTGCCTTTAGATGTCCCAGAAATTGACCACAAATACTCAAACCATCACACCCGGATTGCAATCTGGGCGCCTAGATTAGGTAGATCCAGGCGCCTGGATTGAATACAGGCGCCTTGGAAAGGGCCAATCCAGGCGCCTGGATGGCCTCCCAGACAGAAATTCTAAAATCTCATTTCTCACAGTAGAGATCAAATGCAATGTTTTGATTAGCTCACATGCATTCTAGAAGATATGTAGCAACACAGTAGCAGGCATGAAACTTCAAATTTAACTCAAATACAATGAAATGATACTAAAATGCAATGATAATGCTCATTTTAGACACCTATAATGGGGTATTCTTAAGTATCATGGAAAATCTCATCTTGACACCTTAAAAACTGAATGATCAAGACCCAAAAATGACACATAAGCTCATATGAACACTTCTTTCTTATGTAATTTCTTTTCAAAACATGATTGCAACTTCAAAAACACTTCAAATGATCATCGTAGTAAGGATCAAAACATGAAATATAAACAAATATGGATCAATGCATGTGAATGATGTACCAAAAACTGTTTAAAGTGCAAAAGGAAGCAGAAAGCATGACCAGAGGAATGGAATCCAGGCGCCTGCATGGAGTGAATCCAGGCGCCTGGACTCAATGCAGGCACCTGGAATGTGATGATCCAGGCGCATGGATTGAGTTCTGATGTACAAAATAAATTTCTTTCCTGATAACTTTCAAACCTCTCTCAAGCCCTCTACTGGTATGAGAGACCAGTTAGAACCTGATTGAGTTCCCCTCAGGGCCTACTTGAACATATTGGTAGGGAAAACTACCTTTTGGTGTGATCAAAAGACTTGAACTGGTTTTTTGAATGGGTTTTATGGGAATGTAGCTTCTGGTTTTTGAATTTACAGAACTATAAAGGGTAGTTGGTGGATACTTTGATGGAGTTTGATTGATGGGGATGAGTGGATGATGGATTAATGGAGCAAATAGGTGGTTTTTGGGGTTGAAATGGGTTGGGTTTGAGAAGTGATGGATGAAATTGAAATTTCTGAAGTTATTTTGGCAGAGTAACAGCAAGAGAGTGATCAGATTTTCAGCCCCCTGAAAATGAAGGAGAGGGGTGGTTTTTATAGGCAAACAAGGGTTCAAAGTGGGCCATTTGAACCCTTAGAAAGGTTGAGGGGTCACCTAGGGGTAATGGCTAAATGTAATGATCTCCCTCTCACTTCCCTTCAACTGATTTTGTAGAAAATCTCGAGCAAATCTTCTTCCCGCCCACTAACAACTTAAACTACACTCAACCTGGACTGATATCCAGGCGCCTGGATTGTGCAATTCCAGGATCCAGGCACCTGGACTATGGAATCCAGGCGCCTGAACCCTTTCCAGGCGCCTGGATTTGGCCAATCTAGGTGCTTGAAAGGGTAATCCAGGTGCATGTGTTTTAAGGTTTTGGGCTGTTCCAGGGTTCCAAGGGATGTTTTGGTAATTTTCTGGGAGATTATTGGTGGGGTTCTCAAGTCTTTGATCAAACCTTGTGTGTTCTAATTAGGCATTTTCATCATCGGGGATGCTTGATAAGTTTCTCGGGTCAAAATCGGGGTGTCTACATAACCATATCTGAAATCTCAATAGGTGGTTATCTTTACACACAAGATGTGGTTATCTTGATTCGCAAGAGGTGGTTATCTATACTCATAAAATGTGGTTATCTTGACATATTTTTGTTTAAAAAACTTACTTGGGATCAAGTCCTCAACCACCCAAGCATTACAAGGTAGCAGAACAAAACCCTCTGCTTTTAACATAAAAAATTTACTGGAAATTTTACTGAAAATTGAGTAAAACAAAAAAACCACTTTTTTTTTTTCTTTTTGACAAAGCACAATCCAAACTAGATGCATTTACTTTAGTATTGTTGTCATGTTGTGCCAGCTTCCATCATTACTGTAACACACAATTTGTCACCAAACACATCCCTATGCAAGTGCAAGATGAGGCTTTAACTCCTAGAAAGACTCCTCTCTCTCTCTCTCTCTGTGTAATGGACGCAGGTCTTCAATCAGTTCACTACAAGAGGATCGGAGCATGGCTTACATCAACAATAATCCTGCAGCGTCCATAAATCATTTCAGATCTGAGGCCTTTGTTCCGGAAAACATGGCTATCAGCTCCGACAGCTAGCAAGCTCGAATCGCGTCGATCTGATGGCTATATGCCTTCAAAATCCTCTCTCTCTCTCTCTCTCTCTCTCTCTCTCTCTCTCTCTGCAGGAACAAAATCCTTTCAGATCTGAGAGCCACCACCGCCGATCAACATTTTTTCCGGCAAGTTCCGTCCCCTCTCCTTCTCACGCATGTAGTTGGCGCCGGGAAATCACTGGCGATCGTTGGAGGCAGTCGTCAGAGATGGCGCTGGAAGATCGTGACGTTGATCGCCGGAGGGAGAGACGATGAGATGAGAGAGAAAGAGATGGGGGAGAAGTTTGGATCTGGAGGAAGAAGGTTGCGTGTGCTTCAGATATAAGGGAGGGGTATTGTAGTATTTTGGATGCATGAGTGGACTGGATGTGTTAGGAAAATGTTAGGTGGACTAGAAGTGTTAGGAAATAGCTATAGTGGACCCTATAGCAAGTGGCCCTAAATAAGACGAATCCCTCGAAAGGCCAACCGAAGCTCACAATAGCATCGAGGTTGTGTGTTGCCCTCAACAACATCTTGTATATGCATCTCTCTAAAAATTTAAGTAGGATTTGGTTAGTACCAGCTTTGGGGCAAATCCCAGAAGAAAAAAAAAAGAGCCAAAATTAGGGCCCCCAAATATATTAGGCCTTTATGTATGTGTATATATAGTCCAACTAGTTTTTGTATATGACTAGGTATAAATAAGCCCCATACAAAATTGAAATTGATAAAAAATTAACTTCGGTCAACATTCAAAAATGTCTCAAGAAAGATTTAATGGATTGGTTTTGTTATCCTTTGTTTGGTGAAGAAGCTTGACTATCTCGACTTAATTACTATGTTTGCAGCAAAAAATGCGAGCAGATCAATCTTCAAATGTTACATTTTCAAGTGTTCTACGTATTTGCTTTTTTTTTTTTTTTTTCTGTGCTCAATATGTTAATAATTTTTGTATCGGTGAACTTTTTGTAATGGTTATTTATGATGAACAAAATTAGTTTAAAAATATAGAGAGGCTCATTTTAAAACTTTGCCTTCGGCCTCCGAAACCCTAGAGCCGGCTCTGGATTTGGTTGAATGGAATGAAGCTAGAATGGAATTGTTAGTTTAGAGTGCTTGTTTCGACTGTAACCATTCCTTGTGTTCATCGTAACAATAAAGTTCCTCCAACTTTGAATCAAATAAATATAAAAATCTGTGATGAACTTATTTCAGTCTACATATGACTGACAAGTAAATACTTTTCTCAAATAAATGACAATAAAAAAGAAAAGCATTTGTATAATGCACATGAATATAATATTATTTAAATTAAGCCTTCATCAAATTTGTTATTGATGAAACATTTACATATTCAAGTTCATTACTGCCTCTCCATACAGCGCATATTTTCTCAAAAGATTAGAAAACAGTAATTAGGAACTACTTATTATTTGAAGTGACAGTCATCCACGCAGCTTTCGGCACAGACTTCCATTTTCTTCGAATCTGCAACAATAACAACTCATGTAAAATTGCAAAATGCACCAATATATAGCATAGCTGATGTTTTAAGAAACCAGAAACCAGTCCTAGAATTCAACGATAGATCCCCTTCGAAGAAAAAAAAAACACCATTATATTGTTGTAAACAAGTTGAGACGATCTAAATATTGAGTTGTTCAAGCTTGGTTTGAAAATAGATCCGGCTTCAAAAATATACTAATGTATAGTTTGTTTACGAGCCCACTGATGAGTTTTCGTGTAGTTTTGTCTTTTTATACAATACTTCCTCCGTCCCTTTTTAAATGTGTTACCTCGTAAATCCAACTTATTAAAGAAACACTATCATTACACCTTTCACATCAACTTTTTCCTCCACTTTACACTTTTCACATCAACTTTTACCCCTACTTTCCAAAATTATCCTCCACTTTTACCCATTAACTCTTTACCTACTAATTTTTCAAAGGGCAAAATGATAATTGTACAAACTTTTACCCATTAACTTTTCAAACTACACACTTATTTAGGGACAGCCCAAAATGGAAATGTCTACATTTAAAAAGGGACGGAGGGAGTATCAATTTATTGAGTAGAGCTAAAAAAGGAGTAACTATTTTTTGAACATGTTAATTAAAACTTCATGCATAAGCTTTTAACAAATCAAACACGAGTATCTTGGTTCGTTTACAAATCACATCCAACTTTTGGGACAAGGGTCACTTCCTCTAACTATCCCTCCTACATGATAAAATGAAGCTCGGTTGTATAACTTGTTCATGCAAAGAATCATCGGACATCAATAGGCATCTGAATAAAGTACATTGGTCTTGCGAAAAATGTACAGTCAAAATTCCTACCGTCAATTTTTTTTTTCACAAATTTAATTAGACCACACTATTACCGACATTCGATCACCTTAATTTTCTTTTTTCATGAATGATATACACATTGGAGTCTATATAACATGAATGATTTTTCAGAAAGATGAGGATTTACCGGGTGTAAATTTGTCACACTTTTCTTTTGAACAGGTGAAAGCACATCTAGCTGCAGCGCTGGAGACAACACCACTGTGAGGGTAGCAATTGCGTTCCACACAATCCTCGAAGCATTTGAAGAAAATAACACCGCATTTCAAAAGACATTTCACTTCACATGATTTTCCATATGCCTCCCCCACAACTAGACATAGTATCATCAATACCATCCAAATTCCCACAACAGATGTTTTCCCACTTCCAGACATTCCTCTATCTTTCTCTATGTCTCAAGATGACTAGTGATGAAGATAATTTTGGGCATAGATTGATATCCTTATTTATAGACTCTTTCCCCTTTCTAAGCATAGATTTTGGATTATTTCTAGCATTGGATGGATAAGATTATTTTCTAGACAATTACATGAATCGGATTTATGACATTGAAATGAGAGTTGCCAAATGAAAGTTCAAAGATTACAAAAACATTTTTAGATTACGTCAATTCTCCATACACGAAGTGTTCTTTCTGAAAACACTAATCCTAATTTCCAAAATATAACATTACATGAATACGATTATTTCTAGAAGATTACATGAATTAGTTTATTTATTGGCATGATCTTGAAATGAGAGTTGCAAAGTGAAAGTTCAAGGATTTTGATAAGTATGAACTGACTAAGCATGCTCAGCTTGGTCAGGCGATGTGCTCGGCCTTGACTGGTCTGCGCGACTTACGAACTCTAAACACATCGGATAACTATAGATCTCCGGATCCATATCCCAAACAAAACTTATAAGTGAGCTGGTTCAAAATCCTCTAGGTTAGAATAATCAAGTCCAAAATGGCCAAAACCCAGTGGGTCAGAATCCACAAGGCCCAAATTGCCTGAACAAGGCCAGAATCCACTAGGCCAAAATCCACCTGTTCAGAACCAGCAGCCAGAAGGCTAACGGTTCCAGGCACTACTTCAGCCAGTCACACCAGAGATGTCCCATGCTCTCAATGAGCAAGGCAGACTCCTAACTAAGGGGGTGTAAGAGTATCAATATGTGGCTTAACAATTTAACTTAATGTAGGATAGGTTCTTGTTTTAATCAAATAAACTTAATTTGGAGAGAAACAATAGCTAACAATTGAATTAGAATAAGAGAGTGTGTAAAGGGGTAAAGAATTAGGCCAAATACACATAAAGAGAAGGCAGTAGTACTCAGTCCATTCTCCTTAGACCATCATCATCCTTATGTCACAGCCCTAGGAGAAAGATGGGCTCGCGAGCACTAGCAAGAACAATGTCCTTGATTCCAGAGCTTTGAGTCACTTTCTCTCTCTAGGATTTTCGTGCCTTCAGAATGAATCAATCTATATGGGAATTTGTAAAGGAATGTCTCATATTTATAGGGATCCGCGCCCAATCATTGGGCTCCAGATATTCCCCTTATAAAATGATGACACGTGCTCCTCTGTATACCTGGACAACGTGGGTGACGTCACTGACCGTTAGGAATATTCCTTTGGCTTATTCAGTGCGCGCCATTCCCTCGTGGCGATCCCTAATCCTTTAAAGCCACCAAACCACTTGCATCTCCCCCATTCCCGCAGTGCTAGGCATGGTCGCGAGCCCTTTGGCTCACGCTAAAACCCTACTTGAGACTCGTAACGACTTCCCTGCCCCTGCCTTATGGCCAGGTGCAGTTGCCAGCTTGATATACGCATGTTCGCGTGAGTATTAACTTCTTCCTGTCACGCCCATTCCCATTAGCAGAGGGTTCGCGACGAGTGAATCTTCATCAAATGAGGTTCCCTTACTCAGGGCATCCCTTTCTTGGGGTAATTATGATTCTACTGAGCTCCTCCGCGAGGGTATCCCCTTCGCGGTGAGGCTTTACTTAAGTCATCAATTTTATTTGCTATCTGACGTGTCCGTCGCGGTTCTCCTCACCACGTGGCAAGCTATTATAGGTCGGTCAACTGCCCAGTCATCAAACGCGCTGACCTTTCCTACACTTTAAAGTTAAAGGAGAGAGCAAACTCCTCCAAAACTTCAAAAATCAGCCTCACCAAACGAACTCACCAATTTGAAGATTTCTTAACTTTGCTACAGTAACTTAACAAATTTCGTGACCTACTGTTCACTCACCAAAAGAGGAGAGGAGGGAGGGAAGAGTAAAAGTTTGAATAGAGAGTCTGATTCTGTGAGTTTTTGATAAAGTGACTTGCTAAAATTTGAATAGAGAGTCTGATTTTGTGAATTTTTTGAAAAATGATTTGCTAATTAAATTATAAAAAGGTGTTTTTGAGGTTAAATTTGGTATTTTTTTTAGTGTGTCAGATAAGGATGCCCTAAGAGGTCATAACCCAAAACCGTGCCATCATTAGGACCAATTACCTTCCCTCCGAGGATCACTAGAAAAGAGACAACCATCAACACTATAAAGAGCACAATATGAAGAAGGTAGTTGTATCCAAGTCAATCACTAGAACGTGGAAGTTCCTCCACGATGCCAGAGGAAATAAGAGCATCCACAAGCACTCCCTATAAATGACTCCTAAATTGAATCCGCTCGTTTGGATGGGGCGTTAAGAGGGGCATAAATATGGAGGGTGTTACTTATGCCCGGACCCACACATATGGAATGGTTCGCCAACAAAAAGTGTAGGGGTGTTATTTATCACCCGGACTAAATATCACCCTTGCAGGGGTGTTATTTATGGACAACCCAGGGGGTGTCCATATTTAACACCCCCTAATACACCCTGTCTTTTTACCAAAATGCCCAAAATAATATCCCTCTCCTCTCCCTCCTGGCCCAATACCCAATACCCAGGTCCATCACGACATCACGTGTAAATCATGAAATCCAAAGAAATGAATTTTTGATATTTGCAAATCATGAAATCAACCCTCTCTATCGCAATGCTCAAAGGTAATAAAAGCAGCCCAAGCTATTTCAAATTTGTTTAATCCAAATATTGATCATATGTTAAATGGGAGATTGTTTTAAATAAAAACGATCTTCAAAAACTCTTTTGAAACATCAATTACCATCCTACCCCAATTAATACTCCCACCTTACCCCAATTTTGCTACTATTTGCTGCTAGTGTAATTTGGGGTATTTTTGTTGGCTTTGCAATAGTCTTCGGATAAAAAAATAAAGTACTTCCTCACATAGTTTTTTATTTTTTTCACCAAATTAAACTACTAATAGAGATCTTTAATTCGATACAAAAAACATGAAAAAAAACTATATATACTTTAGTATAAAAATTGTGATCTTTACGTTATACACCACTAGAATTGTGAAGATCTTTAAAAAAAGTAAACATCTAAATTAATTTTTATAAAAAAACAATTAATATAAAAATTAATTACAATTAAATCTTATAGCTTAATTAGTTATTGAGTTTCAATAATAAATTAATTAATTATTATATTTATCTAATTAAAAAAATACATAACTGATACAAATATGCACACAAGGGCAAAAAAGTCTTTTGACAGCTTTTTACCTCATCCACCCGAACTTAATCCCCCTTCTTACAAAATTATCCAAACAAAGTACTACTTAATTCCCCCTCCATAAATGTCACATCACTGTGGGGTCACCCTCCACATACATTACCCTCTACTATCTTATACCCTTTCCATATATAATACCCCTAAAACTAATCCGGCATCCAATCGGGCCGCTAAGGTGTACACATAAGCACAAGTGGGGTCCAAATTTCACTCCTAAGAGAATTTAGAAAGCATGTATGTACACAATGGACTACCTAGAGCAATCTCTATCTTACAAATATTTTTAAAAAAAGGTGGGACTAAAAGAATTTTTATACACGGAAAATTCCTATAATTTTGTCCCAATATTTATTTTCCTCAACAAAACAAGGCTGTTCAACAAACCAACAACAACATTTTTTGTTCTCTTTATTTAAAGGATAACTTCTTGTAGCAAATACATGTATGCTCTTCTTCAAACAGTAAAAAAGTTTTGTTTCATTTCTAGTGGAGTGAAGGGGCATTAGGCATTCATGACATATTGAGCCAGTATTTCTGCATCGAAAACGTTGAACTGGTTCGATTGAGTGTTTAAATTAGGAAGTGTAGGTTCCATTTGTAACGAAGAAAGAAGAATATTAATTGACACTTGAATTTGTACCTATAACCTGTAGGGAGAATATTATGTATAGAACAAAATGGAAATAATTCAAACTTGAATTGCTGGTAAAAAAAAAAAAAAACAACATTTCAAACTTGAATTGAATAAATGGTGCAATGGCTCAGTTTCTGTTTTTTCGGTCGGCAACAACGGCTTAGATTCAATTTCACAAGACGTTATCTTTTGGAATAATTATAACTTAAAAAATAAAATTAAGACTTCAGGTTCCACTTAAAGCTAGCTAGAATGCTACCTAAATCTAGTAAATGAGTTTGGAGCCATCCTTAGGAGCCCATTGAAGAGCAATTGGGAAAAATAACTAGCTAAATACTAGAAGCCTCACCTAGGAGCCATTGTAGAGATTGCATTGAGGATGTTTTAACCCCTGGAATGCAAGGATCCGGGGTGGGTGCTATGCAGTAGGTGTTGTGCGGCAAAACTATGTCATTTTGCTTGATTTTTGTACACACTTCCAAAGTTTCCAAGGCCTTGTTTGGAGGAAGAAAAAACCATTACAAAGTGCCTAAATCCAAAGTGCCTAAACTCTAAACCCGAAGTGCCTAAACCCAAAGTGCCTAAATCCAAGGGCCTAAACCCACTATACCCTACCCCAAAGAGCCTAAATCCCCTAAAATTGAACCCCAAAATTAAACCCCACACTTAACTCTCCAAACAGGGCCCTTGGATATACTAAGAAAATGAGCAAAATGACGTAGTTTTGCCGCACAACATAGCGCACAACGCCTCCCCCGGATTCGGAATGCAATGAGGCAGAGTTATATCCCTTCAGAAGGAAATGAAAGCCAAAGTTAATGCACGGAAGAATTACCCGACCATGACCCAAGTTGAAAGAAATGAAGGCCCAAGTCTCTCATCCTCTTCACTAGGGCTGTCCAGCGGATCATCCGATCCGCCAATCCGAACGAATCCGAACCATCCGTTGATCCATCCGTGAATGTTCAGTATGGTTCCGAATCGAGAATTTCTTATCTGGCAGTTCCGGATCCGCTCAATAATCCTTCTTTAATCTGTTACATCCGCCCGATCCGACTCGATCCGATCCGATCTGTAACCGATCCGTGAATGTTCGGTTCGGTTCCGGATCTTAAAAACCATAATCCGCTCAGAGTGGATCGGATCCGTATCCGATCCGTCCTGATCCGATCCGTCCTGATCCGATCCGTGGACACCCCTACTCTTCACAGCTCGTTTGGCTGGGGTATTAGATGGGGTATAATGGTTGTGAGGGAATAATTAATCCCGGGCCCACATATAAGACTTGGTTTGGGATAAAAATCAAAAGGGATATAATTTAACACCCGGACTAAATATTGAGGATGGGGGGTGTTATTTATTAACTAGTCTGACCCAACCCATATTTATGATCTCCTTATCCCCCCCTTCTCAATACCACCAATCCATCCTAAACCCTCTTATTAATCCTTATCTCCCCATTTCAACTACAAAACAAACCAAATACTATTTTATCCTCTTATTACCAAAATCTTCCAAACCAAGTACTTATTTAATCCACCCTTCATAAATATCACATCAATGTAGGTCTACCCTTTATAAATAAAACCCCCTACTATCTTATCTCCTTACTATTTTATATCTCCAAAACTCATCCCGCATCCAATCGGGTCGTTGAAGGAAATAAGTAAAAATTATTCAAACTAGAAACAAAATAAAAGAATAAGTAGTTATATAAGGTGGTGGGATATTAGTATAATGATGATAAAGGTAAAAACAATTTTTTTTAGCATAATGAGAAATCATTGGGCCCCGATTTGTTGGGGGATGAGGAAGGGGTATTACTCATCCCCCATCCTCTTATCCTGGTCCCACCCCTTATACCTGGTTGGGAAGTTTTTGGGAGGGGTGAATGAGTTATGCCCCTCCTAGATTAGTATCCCTTTTACCCTCCCTGTTTATCATTTTTCGAAACCCTACCCATGCAATTTCCTTCAGATCTAAAAATAAAGTACTTCCACGCAAAGGTTTTTTTTTTTTGCACTAAATTAAACTACTAATAGTGCTCTTTAATTCGATACAAAAAAATTTGAAAATTTTTATACTTTAAAATTTTGCATTGTTGAGTTGCTTTGCAATATCATTCGGGTCAAATAAAGTACTTCCACTTATAAGTGATTTTTTAATTTTTGTTTGCACCGAATTAAACTATTAATAGAGATATTTAATTCTTGGTTGGTTGGCTTGTTATGTTGCTTTGCAATATCATTCAGATCAAAAAATAAAGTGCTTCCGCGTATAACTTTTTATTTTTTGTACCAAATTAAACTACTAATCGAGATCTTTATTTCGATGCGAAAAAGTTGGAAAATTTGCGTACGATAGGATTTTACATTGTTATAAATTGTTCTTTGACAAAGCTCATTAGAGAAAAAAGGTTCATGTAGACGACCCCAAGTAATTGGGACATAAGGCTCGGTTTGGTTTGGTTATAAATTGTTCTTTTCTTAAATTAGTAGTTGTGTTTTTTTAAGTCTTTGTAATTGTATCTAAAAAATTAGGCAGAATGCGTAATTATTAAATCATATTTGTTGACAAGTATAATTCATTTAATTAGTTTTGTATTTATGTATTTATTTTATTTAATACAATATGACCATGCACAAGAGAAAATATTTCTTCTGTCAGGTTTTTACATAATACACCCAACCTTATCCCCCTTTCATCCCCCA
Organism: Vaccinium myrtillus; assembly: GCA_016920895.1. NCBI lineage: Eukaryota > Viridiplantae > Streptophyta > Magnoliopsida > Ericales > Ericaceae > Vaccinium > Vaccinium myrtillus. The sequence goes on along the minus strand of CM029275.1, from coordinate 26,088,827 downwards.
AGATTTATCCCTCATCCAATCGGGCCCTTGGGGTATAAATATGTCTAGCTTAATGATAAAAATATTAGACTAAAGTTATTACTTTGGTATGGAAAATATTTTAGATAACATCAACCCGAACCCTGTTCGATCCAACCGAGTTTTTTGGTTTCTGTTTTACCCCAAACTGCCCATGCACCCAAAACCTTGTTGAAAACTAGTGGAAATTTAAATCGTTCCCAATTGCCGCATCGGCGCTGGTGTATACGAAATCTAGGGAAAATTTCAAAATAACTCCTGAGCTTTGGACGCAATGTCCCATATACACCTGAACTTCAATAAACGTTAATTAAACCCCTGACGTTGTCACTTTGTCATCAATTCTCACCCTGGCCCTATTTTCCGTTCAATAACTAACGGAATGGCCGACATGCCGCTTACCTGGTATAAACTTGGGTCTGACTGTAATATTTGAGCTTAATTACAAAATACCCTCACCTTCTTTGTACTATTAAGAAAAACTCAAACCCTTTCCTAACTTAGAAAAGCACCATTTTTCTTTCTTTCTCAGTCTCTTCGTTGGATATTAAATGCCCACAATTGAGTTGAAATTGAATATCGCACCCTCTTTCCTCCATGAAAATCCAGTTTTCCAATGTTCTCATTTTAAGGCATTGCCCACTCAATTTTGAACTAGGGATAGCAATTCAAGCTAACAAAAGCAAGTAGCGTCAATTTCCATTTGAATTGCTTTAAAAAAAAAAAAATTCCCCTTGAATTGGGGTCAAAGATTTGATTTGGGATAAATCTGGGAGAAAAAATGATAGAGAAATAAGGGTAATAAAAACAGGGGATATATTAGGATTCAAACGCTTTACCAACAATAGTTGTTATGGCGTGTATTTTTTGGTCGATTCATTAAACCCATTACAATCAAAGGTTAAACTTCACTCTCTAGCCACAATTAACACTAGACCACTCTTATCAAAATAAATGTAAACATACTCGTGTGTGTGTGTGTATATATATATATATATATATATATATATATATATAGAGAGAGAGAGAGAGAGAGAGAGAGAGAGAGAAACCGGGGGAGATGTGTGTTCTGCCCTTAATTTCCCCAAGGAGTGGTGGTGGAAGTTTAGCGTGGGTGTTGGCGGGTGAATAGGGACGGAGGGTGATGCTTGGAAACCCAGTTAGAGAGAGAGAGAGAGAGAGAGAGAGAGTTTAAAAAGTGTGTTAACAGTTAGATGTGCATTTCATTTGCTTTTTTACTGCCTTTATTGTTCTTGTTCAATCCCCCACCATAAAGTAGGAGTAATATCCAACATATATGTTAAAATATATTACTGCCAAACATATACTGGTATAAGTATACAACACCAATCCAAAAAATGGAGGTTACAGATGAAAAGGAAGAAATAACAAAAAAGAAATGAAAGAGGGCTTTACAGTCATTTTCTTAAATCTTACTAGTTTGTCCACTGCCAAATATTAGTCCAGCTGTCCCAAAATATCCAGGTCAGCCATTCCGTTAGCTCTTGGATGGAAAATAGGGACAGGGTGGGAATTGATAACGGAATGAAAAGGTCAGGGGTTTAATTAATGTTTATTGAAGTGTAGGTGTCTATGGGACATTGTTTCCCAAGGTCAGGGGTTATTTTAAATTTTCTCCGAAATCTAGCACTCCGAAAATTCCCGATTTCTCAATTGACATCGCGTTCGGTTTCTTCATACGTTTCCTCCCCTCCATACTCCACTTTTCCCTCTCTAATAAGATCACCTCCCTCTCTGAATCTGCATACCTAGAAAAAAGAAACGGAAACCCTCCATTTCCCACCTTGTAACCATGAACATCTTCAGATTCGCCGGCGACATGACTCATCTCATCAGTTTTCTCGTCCTTCTCCTCAAAATATACGCCACCAAAACCTGTTCAGGTACATACTTCCATCACTTGCATACATATATTCTCCTGAATTTTACATAGGTCTTAAAAATTGAGTGAGGTGTTTGCTGCTGCGTGCTGTTTTTTTTCTAGGGATTTCGCTCAAGACTCAGGAGATGTACGCGCTGGTGTTTTTGACGCGCTACTTGGATTTGTTCACTGACTTCATATCCGTCTACAACACCCTCATGAAGCTGGTGTTTATCGGCTGCACGGTGGCGATTGTCTGGTGCATGAGGTGGCACCGTGTCGTGAGGCGGTCCTACGACCGTGAGCTTGATACCTTTCGCCATTACTTCCTAGTTGCGGCGTGCTTCGTTTTAGCACTCGTTCTGCACGAGAAGTTCACATTTCAAGAGGTACTAGCAATTTCAACGACTTGGCTTTGTATTGGTTTACTTGTTTTCACCTAATTTCGAGTTACTAGACGAGACTGGATAAGATCCGATTAACTGCTAGTTGCAATTGGTGCCGTATCGCATGTTAGGGTTACGAACCAAACAATGCCTAGGCTCACATCTAACCCTAGATTTCACTTTATCACCGAATAGCCAAGACAAGTGACGATGAGTGTTATAGGCAGCTGAGCAATGAAGGGTTGTATGCTATGTGCTAGGGTTACACCACTAAATTATGGTGACACACTTGGATTCGCAAACGTGTGTGAATCTTAAGTAGAATACAAGTAAGGCTTCACCAAAATCAATAATAAGATGCTAGTTGTAGTGGCGAAGCCATGATTTCTGGGCAGAAGGGGGGAACACTGGGGACACTAAGCTTAATTGTTTTATTTATTTATTATTAAGGAACCCAGGGCATGAACATGGGCTGGTGCGCATCCTATTAGTTTTATATATAACTGTATTTTGGAACACCAATACTGATATTTACCTATGTACTACATCAGCCGACATATGCCTACATCACTGATAGCTACACACCAATACATATCCTCTACCACATATCCTCATACCACAATTTAGAACCGAGGGTCACCTATTAATCACAATTAGAAATTTAGTTTTCCAATAATCAATGACAATGAGATGTTTCTAAGCTTAACATTTTAGCTCTAAGTGCTTGAGGCATTTTTTGCTAGAACTCCGTCATCAGAATTCAAATGAGAATATGCTGAAATATCATTTAAAATGTTTTGTATTAGTGATTTAAACAATTCTATATCAGGTAAGGATAGATTGTTGAGCATGCAAATTTTTGTTTAACGCCTTGAGTATTTATTTTTCTTTATCTTGGCATATCATAGTTTTATTAATGGAACTGATGCGAGTAGGAAGGAACCACCATCACTCATTGTTGATCGTACTATCCTCGGAATGACGTCAAATATTCAACTAATGTAAATTGGAATATATATATACAATCATGATCCAATAGTGGATATAATTATCAGCTGCCAATAGTATGTCTGGTCTATCCATTTCTATTTGTTCCATGGCCATGTTCAATGAGTATCCAACATGGATGAACTGAGGAAGTAATTACCAGTTATTTGTAGAGCCTTAGAGGTGGATACGACACAACACTTTGTAATTTGAGGTCATACTTTGACGGTGTCCTTCAATGCCTCTTTTAGGGGGAGTAGGTTCATGAGTGCTCTAGTCATACCAATCAGCTCAATAAATTTTCCCAACACTTTTGTAGCTCCTATTTGCTCTTGTGGTAGGTTGTCAAAATTAATGGTGGATCTATGCAGTGTTCTAAAGGTCGGCCGCCTAGCCCAACTAGTCCCCGCCTAGGCGCGAGGCGGTGGTTGGATGCCTAGATTAGGCAGCCAACTAGTTAGTGTCTAGTCCCCGCCTATGCGCTATGCGGTTGACTGGTGCACGCCTAGGCGCTAGGAGGTCCTTTTCAGCCCTACTAGCGCCAAGCGATTTTTAGAACATTGGAGCTATGATCACATAGCATCTTTGCAAGCTCTTCAAAAATCTTTTTCAGTCGGTTCTAATTTGAAAAGAATAATGCAGTTATTGTTTTTATGATTTACATCAGCAATGTTCTTATTTTTACTAGAAAAAGAAAAAAAATAATCGCTTGGCGCTAGTAGGGCTGAAAAGGACCTCCTGATATAAGCATGAATACGGTTGTATCATACAAATAGGATACCCTACCAATATTACGATACTGGAAAGCCTAGCAAAACATTAAACGGGTATTGCCAAGATTCAATTGTTAAGCAATATTTTTGCAATTTTACGGATTGTATTTCATAGTCTAAAGAATGATAAGAAACTATTGTATGTTTCTAATGCTAACGGCAGATGATTATGAAATTGGTATTAATTTCGGAGCCTTGCCTTTTAATTTGCAATAGGTCCTATGAAAGTCCAATTTCAATATGTTCTCTAATTCGTTTGTATAAACATTAGTCTACACTTGTTGCCATATACAGTGCACGGATAATTGATTACACAAATCCTTTGTAATGAAATAGAACTTTTACGACAAATTTAAATGTGGTTTTATGGGTTCGAACTGCAACATGAAGGGTACAAAACATAGGGGAAAAAGTAGATTGATGATAATTCGTTATTACAGTTTATCATTTGGAATCGGATTCAACTTCTAACTAATTTTTTATTAGATAAAAAAACCCAGTATATGTTTCTATTTGTAATTGACATGTTGAATTTATTTAGCTTCGATTCAGAAAATAGTCTTTACTAAAGGTTTAAGGTCACTCTCCTAAAAGTGGTTTTCTTTCCACTTTTGATTGGATATTTTAATTTAATAATCTAGGCTATTTAGTAATAAGAATACATGATTTTTGATGCCAACTCTATCCTTACCACTTACCGACCATGGAACACAGGTACGGATATGGGTGAGGGTAAGATACGGGAAAACCCTAGAAAAGTAGGGTATGTGTATGGTGAGGGTACCCCACTATTTTTCCTTATAATTGCAGCAGGCTTGATTACATATAACAATTGAAGCTTATTTTACCAACAAATGCAAGATAACCGAAAGCTAATTCCCTAAGCAAAAGCATAAGAGTGCATGTCATTAAAGTACAGACTATTGTTTACTTTACAAAAGAATGGGAAGTATCAAAGGAAGTCCTAGAAAGAGTACTCTATAAGTATAATGTTGGAAATCTAACTTGAATTTGCTGTTTGGACTTCCTCCTTGACCCCTTTTTGTGGTTTTCATTACGGAAGTCTGAAGAGGAGCATTTTCATCTTGATCGACAGAAGGGTATTAGCCATTGTACTAGAACTTGTACAGTCCGACGAACTCATCTTCAATAAAGTATCACAGAATTTATATATACAAATAAGTCCATGAATCAAGTAGTGTACCCATACTGCTTGATATAGGCAGAGTGATTAAAGGTATGCTTAAAGAACTATGGTCTATAAAATTACTGACTTGATCCATCAACAAGTTTGATAAAGGGCTTGGCGCAAAAAGGGCTTAAACCCATGACCATAAAAATATTAATACTTTATAATTGACTGTAGCATAAAAGAGCACTTAACCCAGAAAATGGCAGAAATTGGAGAAACGGGAAGGAAGAGAAAGAGAGGGGTCGGAGTGATGACCCGAGAGCCTGAAAATGCGAAAAAAAAAAAGAAGAGGAAAAAAACTTCCAGTCCAAGAAACGTAAATATCGATACAGGACACGGCTACATAGACACACACAAACATGTCGGGAGATACGTAAATATCAATATGTATATGTATGTATTTATACATATAAACCTGATATACTATATGAAGATAATAGTTTTTTCACATTGAAGGTACAAAAATTCAATGAAAGAAATGAGAATAGCAGATTTTTTTTTTCTTCATAACATAGATTATAACATTCATATTTCCTAATTTTGCATAGAATATTTCTTCTTTTTAACATAGAATATTACATTTTTCATCCTTAAGTTATTTAATATTTGTCTTTAATTCAGTTAACGTTTCAAATATTTCATTCTTGACCATTTTAAAGTTTTAAAAATCACAGTACCATCCAAAACGTGTCCCGCTGTGTCTGGTACATGCCAGAATGTGCCCAAGTGTCCGCCTTAGAAAAATAGTTTGACACATACTTTCATGCTTCAGACACGTGCGGGAATGTTTCCGAGTGTGTTCGTATCAGACACGTCTGTGATATGATACGGATATGAAAGGCCCAGAGACGTGTACGACTCTTTTCTAGAAGGATTTGTGCTTTGTAGATGCCTGTAGAGCAAGTAGTAAATGAAGAATTTTTGCTTTCTGTACTCTGGCGAATACTAGTACATCTATCCGTATGTAGGACATGTAGTAGTTATTATGGTACAGATAAAACTCACCAGTGGCTTGTTGCTGTGAGAAGTGGACATGATTATGTGGGACTAAAGCTATGAGGGAAGGCGGCATGGAAGGATGTGTAAGAGAGTTTCAAAATTCGGTACCTGGAAAACCCGACACATGACACGTGCAGTAGTTGTCACTGTTATGCTGATCTATGAAGCACGTATTCTAGTAGGGAGTTGTATCCATATTGTATCCGTATTGCATTCGGATACTCCTCGAATAGTCTCACAGAGGAGCAGAGTTATGTAGGGGACCTTCACCCTCCACCCTCCACCCAATTGTGTAGCATTATCTTGACACCTTCTATAATTATACTTGAAATTATAATGGTGTGTCGCATATAGTAATGCTAGATTTCCCCTATTTGGATATTTATTATTATTTTTAGAATTAATAAATTTTGGACTCTCATTATGACCAAGCGCATGTCTTTCTTTCTATCAGAAGATGAAGCGACATATATGAACACATATGATTACTTATTTAAAAAAAAAAAAAAAACTAATTGAAACATATGATTACTTAATTACTATTATAATTAAATACAAACGGACGGTTCATCTCAAAATATGCAAAATAGTATACTAACTTAAAAATTATGACTGACATTCACTATATTTTTCACTTGAAAAAAATAAATTCACAGTTTTAAGTATTATGTGCCCCCAGTAATGCCAAATTCTAGGTCCGTCATTGCTCACACGTAAATTTCTGATACTTCTCGTTTGTCTCCAATACTGGAAACCATTTGTCGGATAGGAGTAGCGGATACTTTTCAGGTACTCTTACTTACACATCCAAACTTTTATGATATTGAAATTGTGATACTTGTACCATAGAAGAAAAGTATCATGGTCTAAATAGACAAAACAAAAGTTTCATGATCGTAAAAAAAATATTCTTCTAATATTTGGTTACTTTTTTTAAGAAGAACAAAAAAATGATATTAAATTAAAATCTTTTTCATAATTCGTCGAGCTGATGAATCCTTTTTTTGTCATGTGGTATCCATATCTCAAAGACTGGCTAAGGGCTATTAAACCTGTTTCTATCCACCAAGTACTCACCATTTGAAGCTCACCCAATCTGAACCACTCACTGAATGAAACACAAAACCCACACCATAGGAGCCCTCGCCCTCGCCCACTCCACCATTCACAACCACCGTAACCAACATCGCCTAGCAGCCCCGTTCTTCCCAGTCTTCCATCACCAACAAGCCCCGTTCTTCCATCCCCTACCTGCACCTTACTCCATCTGCAACCAACACGACCCATTTTCTCGCCATCCACACCATTGATCCTTTCCATTATGGGTCAACCAAGTCCCCAATCCACCCCATAGCAAATCGTAAAAAAAAAAGGTACAAGAATAACAACCCCCAAAAATATAATTGAGAAGTAAAGAAAAAACCTCGATTAGAGGGACAAAAAACTAGAGGACTTATCGCCGTTGACGGGCCGCACAATTTAGAGAGAATCTAAGGCTATTAAGAGTAATGGGCCGCTGTCAATGTTTTTGGGTATGTTGATTATAAATTGGTGGTTTTGAGTTTGTTGATGGTGATGTTTTGTGGGTTTGGTTGATGAAGAATTTGTCGAGACAACAAATGTGGATACGACCGCGTGGGGTGGGTGTGTTTGGGGGGCTACGTGTCATGATTAAACATTTTGGGAGGTGAAGTAAAAATTGACCTTAGTTGAGGGGGTTTACTGCAATTTACCCTCAAATTTTTTGATTTTGTTTCGACGAGTATGAAACAAGTTTGTGGGGCTCTACTAAATCTCTACCCATCAAATCATATGCAAGTGATCATTAGTTATTTGTTTATTTTCAAGATATGCTATAAGTAGTTGTATTTTTTTATTTCACACCTCAATGAAAAGAAAGTGACAAGTTAATCGGAAGATGTCAGATCGCGTAGTTTAAAGAATCTGTTGAGTCCTTAATAAAATCATACCGTGAAAAATGTCATCATTAATCCTCTTCAAAGTATGTTCACTCGTATATTTGTACAATTCAGGAATCATAATAGTCTGACTATGATTCTATCTGGCACCCGTTTTTGCTTGATGTTGTATTTTGACCATAGTTTTCCTGTTGAGTATTTTGCACTTCCCTTGTACCTGGTGCATGGAAATATGGGTATTCTGTTGCTAATGATAACTGTAACGCTAGTCCTGCTAATTAGACCTTTTCTAGGAATGTTGAATCTGTTTGATTATGTTGATAATTAGTCTTTGGTGGAATTATTGTGATGTACTAATAGCGTATGTTTCTATTCAAATATGCATATGAAAATGATAATAAGCAGAGAAAAGGATTGTCAATATTTGCTTTCTAAGTTCTCAATGCCTCAACAGTGAACACATCATTTTCTTATTAATTACCTTTTTTTGGTGATTGCCACTAGATGGGCTGGTAAATTTGATGTAATTATGGTGCAGATCTTCTGGGCTTTTTCAATATACTTGGAGGCAGTTGCAATTCTTCCCCAATTGGTTTTGCTGCAAAGGAGTGGAAACGTGGATAATTTGACCGGACAATATGTTTTCTTTCTTGGGTATCTTACCTTTTCTTTGCTTGTCCTTTTTTCTTGTTCATCTCAATAAAATGAAATGTCTTTTTGGTGGTTGTGGCAAGTATTACTAAACTTTTGAACTTCTTTCATTTTAATTTATCTAGGTTTAGTTCTTTTACTCGATTGAACTACTCATGTTAACAAAACCTAATGACTTGGTACTTTTACTGTATCTTCTTCTTGTCTTGGAGTTGAAAACACCCTTTTGGTTTCCATTATTGATGGGTATGGTATTGTTCACAAGGCGCCAAGGGTATGCCAACTGCTCTTTGGACTCTACTCTTTACCCACTGGATGATAGTGATGCCATTATTCTGAAGGTCCCTAACCTAATCATTCATCTATCTCCATGTTTTAGATGCCCCGTAGATTAAGTTTGGGGGATTGCCTTCACATGTAATTCATAGTTAATGAGTTCATTTAAGTCTAAATCCTTTTCTTTAATGAAGAAAAAGAGTCTAAATCCTTTTCTTTTTGTGGCATACTTACATATAATACAATACTTAAAGCTCTATTATTATAAATTCTTGGCAATCGGCTTTGTTATTCGCAGATATTTATTTAGGTCTACATAAATTCTTGTCTTTTTACTCGGTCTTTTTCAGCTACATACACACACTGGGTTGGTTTCTATACGCGCTTGTTCCTAGTATAAAAAGGAAAATGTAGGAGTCTCTTGTTGCTAAAGGAGGCATAGAAAACCAATATTCTTTGAACTTATCTGATCGTGCGATGGTTTCTGTAGCCGAAGAGTGTCTATTTGTCAAAATAATGTTGTTGCTGTTTAAAGATGCCTTACTAGTTGTGCAGCTTTTATGCTCAACTCTCATTTTGGTAACGTAATTGAGATTCTGAAATCAGGGCCTATCGTGCATTCTACATCCTCAATTGGATCTATCGCTATTTCACAGAGCCGCGTTTCACTCGTTGGATAGGTAAGTTTACGACTATTATAGAGGACTAGTTGGTTTGACTTGAAGTATATATATTTTTCTCACTTGCACCCATTTTTCCTCTCAGCTTGCGTCTCTGGTCTCATACAGACGGCTCTATACGCAGATTTCTTCTACTATTATTTTCTCAGGTAGTTCATCCCTCTCCACCCCTTTCGAAATGCCTCTTTTCTACTTCATTTTTAATATCATACAAACGGACTGAACACTGCATTCGTTTTGCAGCTGGAAGAACAATGCTAAGCTTCAGCTGCCAGCTTGAACTAGGCTGTCAATTAAAGTTGACATTTCCTGAGATGAATTACTCTTGTAATGTTGAGACCTGTACACCAATGTGCACGAATCCAGTTATCTGAAAGTGCGCGAAACCACTTAACACAAAAATGATACAGTTTTCCATGGTGTTGAATTGAGAGGAAATCCCCACACGTGGTGAGGGGGAGAAAGAATTAGTGTTTGGCTGGGTGGATCAAACACCCAGGTTCATTCAAGGGTTTTCTTTGTATGTCTTGTAACCTTCATTCGACGTGTAAAGTGATTTTGAAAGCTGAAGAAGTGAAAGTTCGACTAATTTCATCCGTCATCCTACAGATACAAGCATTAAGACCAGTGTTTTCTTGCATCGAACCATTTTGTGGTACTTTATTCTGAAACCTCACTTATTTTTTGAAACAACTGGGTTTATACAGGTGACAAACGTTACTTGATTTCATTATATGTATTCCAGTATTGAATTAATTATGAGTTATCAACACTAGCTGATTTTGGATTCCCTATCCAAGCCCTTTATCTTGCAATATTATACTCACTAAATTTCATAGGCTCAGTTTGAATGGTAATCTTAAATATATTTATTACTAAGTTGGAAGAGAATGTAATTGCGGTCGTAGAGAACGTAAAGCCATAAAGGTCTTCAAGACTCAAAAAGACTTGTGTGATCTCTATACACTAGTGTGCTTGTCTACTGGCAATTAGAGGGTTAGGGTCTGCTATTTTTGACACGAAATACGAATATGACACGACACGATAACACAAAATGTTAAATAGGTCGGGTTCGGGTTGAGAGAATTCTGACACGAACATGAGATAACATGACAAACAAGACACAACACAACACGAGAATTTACGGAAATATACGATAACACGACATGAACCTAACACAAAGTTATCGGGTGAAGATCGGTTATTTTTTACACGAAACACGAATATGACACGACACGATAACACAAAAAACTAAATAGGGCGGGTTAGGGTTGAGAGAATTTTGACACGAATACAAGATGGCACAACACAATACGACACGATGCCCACCCCTACTGGCAAAGTCATGTGGAGTAATGCTGGGCTATTGTTGAGCACTGGTGATGTCATGTAGAGTAATGCATCAGGACAGTAGATGGATTGAAGACCCAGAGAGCCATGAGGTGGTGAAAAGGGGGTGGAATAGGCAATCCGGAGGTTCCAAAATGTTCGAAGTATTTCATAAAATCAGAAATTGCCGCTATGAATTGAGGTCATGGAGTAAAGCTAAGAAGTTCAATGCGCGCAAGAAAATTAATGAAACTCAAGCACAGTTACAGGTGTGATTGGGGAGGGTCGTATACCAGCTGAACCAAACCAAATTCGTGCTTTGGAAAAAGATCTTGGGGCGGCATGGGAACAAGAAGAGGTATTTTGGAGGCAGAAAGCAAGGGCCACTTGGATGGTTAAAGGGGACCGCAACACATCCTTTTTCCGTGCCAAAGTTACACAGCGGAGGAGGAGGAATAAAATTTCTGGAATCCAAAAGGCAGATGGGGACTGGAGTGAGGAGCCAGATGTAATTGCAAAGGAGTTTGTTAATTATTTTCAACAATTGTTCATGTCGGAGGGGACTGATGCAGAAGAAGTGGTGGTTTCTACTATCCAGTCCAGAGTTACAGAGCAAATGAACACGCAACTCGTTCGTGCTTTCAGTTCTTTGGAAATTAAGCAAGCACTTTTTGATATAGATCCGTCTAAGGCACCAGGAGCAAATAGTATGACAGCGGCTTTCTACCAACAGTATTGGGACGTGATTGGGCAAGATATTGTTGATGTGGTGCAAAGCTTTTTCCGGACTGGGCATATACTGAGGAGCTTTAACCACACTCAACTTGTTTTAATTCCAAAGGTCAAAACACCCACTCAGGTATCACAATATAGACCCATCTCATTGTGTACTGTCCTTTACAAAATTATAGCCAAAGCAATGGCCAACTGTTTACGGAAAGTTCTCCCAAATCTCATAAGCTTAAACCAAAGTGCTTTTGTAAAAGACCAACAAATTTCTGATAATATCTTGGTTGCTCATGAGATTGTTCATTTTTTAAAAAACAAACGGACTGGGAAAGATGGCTATATGGCTCTCAAGTTAGATATTGCTAAGGCTTATGATAGAGTTGAATGGACATATTTAGAGAAGGTGATGGTGCATATGGGTTTTGATTTGAAATGGATCCAATGGATAATGAATTGTGTAACTACGGTGTCTTATGCGGTTAAGGTTAATGGGCAGCAATATGGATTTATAAAACCACAGCAGGGCTACGCCAAGGTGATCCACTTTCCCCGTACTTATTTTTGTTGTGCGCTGAAGGTTTCTCGAGTTTGTTGAATAAGAGGGAGAGTCAAGGAAGAATCAAAGGTATTAAAATTTGCCGGAACGCTCCATCAGTTTCACACCTTCTCTTTGCAGATGATTCCTTGGTTTTCTGTAAAGCTGCAAAAGAAGAGTCGGAGGAGATAAAAAATGTGCTGGATACGTACAGGAAAGCCTCAGGTCAGTTAGTGAATGTTCAAAAATCCTCCATTCTTTTTAGTAACAATACTCCAGAAGCGAAGAAGATTGAATGCAAGGGTATTCTGGGATTTAATAGTAGTTCATCAGATGGCAAGTACTTGGGGATGCCGTACATCATTGGAAGATCGAAGCGAGCAGCTGTAGCATACATCAAGGAAAATGTGGCTAACAAACTCAAGAGATGGAAGGGTAGCTTTATAAATCCAGCGGGAAGAGAGGTTCTTATCAAATCGGTGTTGCTTACTGTGCCTATTTATGCCATGGCTTGTGTCAAAATACCACATGGGGTTTGTAAAGAGTTGAACTCTATGATATCAAAGTTTTTCTGGAGTGGTGTAGATGATAAGAAGAAGGTCCATTGGATTAGTTGGGCTAAAACGACGGAGGTGAAAGGGAAAGGAGGGCTTGGTTTTAGGGATTTGGAAGCGTTTAACTTGGCTATGCTAGCTAAACAAGGATGGAGATTGTTGGAAGGAGATGACTCTCTTTTCTACAAACTTTTTAAAGCTAAGTACTTTCCTAAGACAACGTTCCTGGAAGCTCAATCAAAGCAGGCGTCGTCCTGGGCTTGGCAGAGCATTATGGCTAGCAAGAGTGTAATAGAAGAAGGATGGAGATGGAGGATTGCTAATGGGCAAAAGGCATTGATATGGGGTGAACCATGGTTGAATGACTCCCAGTCCCAGAAGATTTTAACTCCAAACCCGAGAGATAGCAGATGGATAAAAGTGTGTGACTTGATTGACCCGGATAGTATGGAGTGGAAGGTGGCAGAAATCAATGAGGTCTTCAGCTGTCAAGATGCGAAGCAAATTCTGAGTATCCCATTGAGCAGAACCGGAGTTGCCGACAAGCGTATTTGGAAGAATACGCCAAATGGGAAGTTTACGGTTAAGTCTGCTTATGCTATTGCGAAGGAATTGGTTCAGAGAAAGAGAAATTGTCCTGAAGTGAGGGGGCAGACAAGTGGAAGTTTTGAAGATGAAGGCAAATGGACAAGGATTTGGCATATAAAGGCTCAGAGAAAAATCAAGTTTTTTATGTGGCGGTGTCTTCAAAATATTGTGCCAATAAACACAACCTTATCCCAGAGACAAATCCAAGTGGATACAACGTGCTTGGTGTGTGGGTTGGAGCAGGAAACAATATCTCATATGCTTTTCAATTGTGATCGAGCCCGTAGAGTTTGGTTGTTGTCTCCGTTCAGCTTTCGGCCAGAGTTTATGGGTACGGTACAATTGGGAGATGTCTAGAAGGCAATTGGAGAAAGCGCTCAAGGGGAAGAAAAGTGGACTGCATTGGGTTTATTTGCTACCTACTGTTGGCATATTTGGCTGGCCCGAAACGAATTGATATTTAAGGGGGAGAGAGTAGTTGAAACAAGAATTCATGCAAAGGCTATGGAAGTTTTCTCTACGTATACTTTAGAATTAAGCAACACTAAAGCCGAGAAGGAACCACGAACAGAAGGTGTTAATACTTGCTGGAATCCGCCTACAGAGGGAGTGTTTAAAATTAATGTTGATGGGGCCTTTGATGCACGATCCGGTAAAGGGGGAGTAGGGCTGGTGGTTCGGGATAGTCTGGGCAACATTGTGAAAGTGAAAGCCATACCAATTCCATTCAGTTTTTCGGCAGAATTAGTTGAGGCTTTGGGGGTCAGATTTGCTTTGTATCTAGCAGTAAGTGATGCGGATAAAGCCTACATTGTGGAGGGGGATGCTCAATCGGTAATTCAGATGCTGCAAGGGTCGTCCAATGTCAAGGCCAATTTAGAAGTTGTCATCAGAGATTCTATTTATTTAGCAAGTCGTCTTAATTCTTGTTCTTTTAATTTCGTTCCGCGTAACTGTAATGGGGTGGCTAATGTTATAGCCAAGTATGCCCTATCTTTGGCTTTACCTACAACCTGGCAGGGGACTTTCCCAGGTTGGATTTGTAGAGAAGCCGCCCTAGATGTTTCTGTTTTGATTTGATCAATAAATTCTTCATATCGATTGGCAAAACAAAAAAAAAGAAGTTGTTTTTCGGTCACGGAGGTATGTGTGTGTGACTCTGGATTCTTGTACCTATCAAAATTTCCTCGACGTTCCAAAATTTTGGGTCCTCTCATATAATTCAAAGACAACCATTATTCTTCAAAATAAATATGAATATCCAAAATAACTCTCCTTTTTGATATTTCCAAGATTACTTTTTAGACACCAATTCATTTCGATTGATTCTATTTGAAGCCACAAAAATTCTCTTGAGTCTCAAGTTTCTCTGCACACCTGTTTAATTATGGAAGTCGAAAGTGCCCTCATCTTCAACCTAATCTAATCTTTGTTTTTTTTCCATGCATTCCTCTCCCGGCCACCATCCTCCCTGCCTCTCATTCATCAGCCATTTTCATGTTTATTGCTGCCGAAAAGATGGATTATAGGGGGTGGAGCGGCAGGTACGCTCTGGTGGAGGGTTGTAAGAAATGTAATAAATAAAAATTGAATTAAGTAGAAGATGATGGCATTTAGGGAATGGCATCAATCTTTACTAATATTGCGTGCGGGAGAAATTGGGGCTATAGAGATTTTTTGGGGTTTATATAATCACTCTTCATTTTCCCTTCACTTTTATTTTGAATTTCAATATTGGGTTGAATTAAGGGCGAAAGAGGCAATGACTCAAATTTTCTCCCCGATTAGTCAAAATGGAAAAGAATTATGGGACATTCAAAAAAGAAAAGATGAACCAAAATTGTAGGATGGAGAGTGTATGTAAGTGACTTCAATTGGTTATTCATGCTGAAATCGAATTTCAATTAAAAATCAAATTACGTAGGCAAAAATAAATGTGGACTTTAGGAAATTTTAGGTATTTTCTCTTATTGAAAGTGGGGTTCTCTTGTAAAGAAACAGCAGGGTTGATTTTTTTTTAATAATAAATTGGACCGAAAATCGAAACCGGACCCGTTTGATTTGGTTTCTAGAGGTAATTGGTTTGGCCAGGTTTGATTTTTAGCCAAACTAGTAAAATCGTTTTGATCCAGCTTGCCAACATCCAAACCGGTATAAACTAGACCGGACCGTATATACATTTAACAGTCGCTCCCCCCCAAAAAAAAAAGAAAAAGTAAAGAAAGCATGTAATATAACAGTAAAACTTTGGTTTATGTTGGAACTTGTTTTTGGAACAAGCAAACAGTGAAAAATCTTTGATCGGAGAACCATCTTGCTTGATGTGGGCTTGGAGGCTTTGATCTTCAGAGCTCTAAAGCTTGAATGCTTGAATGTCCTCATTCTTGCCCAGTTATTTCTTGATCTTATTCTTGTTGTTGTTGTTGTTGTTGTTGTTGTTGTTGTTGTTGTTGTTGTTGTTGTTGTTGCTGTTCTGCTCCTTGGCTTGAGTTGAAATTGTCATATGCTCCTCTTGCGCTGAAATTGTCTTATCGTCCTTTCTGACACTCTCTTGTGGCCCCCTTGTTTGAGATGGAAAAACTACAAGGTAGTCCATGAGAATCCTGCCCCTGATAACGATATTAGAGATAGATAAAGGATAGGCTGCCAACTCATATTCATCATCACCCTCATTTTTCAGCTTGGACATCTTGATTGTGGAACAGACTATAATAAGTTGGTGAGTGGAATAATGTATCATGCTCCAGATTGAAGCCAACGTCCCCTCCCCTACCGAGACTAAGAATGTCTCTGGAGCTATTTGATCTCCGTCTCCAAGGTGAGGTTGGGCCGTTGGGGTATCCACTCATACTTAGGCTCCGATTTCAACACAACTCTCTGGGGTCGTTTCTTGAGGTTAGCAAGGTCGACCCCAAACATGGCCCCTAGGTTGAAGCGGTCTAGATAATACAGAACCCCATCTACAACTGCTGAGCACTAAAAGAAAACACCTACATCTCCATATCGATGCCTATCCAATCCCAAAATGTCTTTGACATAAATCTCCCACGAATGCTCTTCAAGATCATAGCGATGCAGATGGGGACTTTCACGAGAAACCACAATAACCCTTTCACCACCATCAACAACGGCATGCCCATTTACCACGAGAGGCACACGTTCCGGGTCCATATCCTTTTTTGGGTCTCCCAAAATACGCCAACCCAAAAAACATTGTTGCACTATCGCCAGATACTCAATGAGGAGTGAGAGAGGAAAGAGAAAAACATTGAGGAGATTTTCCCACGAAGGGCTGCTACAATCTTCATTGATAATCTGCCTCAGGGAATCTGGAAGATCTCGATTTTCAACCTTTTCTCTAGATTTGGGAAGATAAACGACACATCTTCATACCCAATAAGAGAAGCAAAATCACTGGACATGGCTTTGGGTTTGTAAGATTTAACCGGAGGGATGAAGCTAATGAAGCTATAGCGGTGGTGAACAACTCATGGTTCTGGAATCACAAATTGGTGGCCAAATTTGCAAAATTCTTGAGGAAGCAAGAAGATTTCAACAACCACCAGAGCAATTATGAAGATAATTATCAAGGAGGTTCATGGAGAGGTCAACTCAACCCTTACATTCCCAGAAAGCAAAGCCCCAACGTATGCGTGGCAAAGATCAACTTCAGGTAAGTTCAAGAAAAATTTCAGTTCCTTTCAAACCCAATCAATATATGCATGAGACAAGCGGAGATGAGAGGAAAAGAAATCTGGAGAAGGAAAGGGGTAACAGAAAGTAGCAAGCAAGGCGAAGAACGAAATGCAAATAGGGGAGGAAATCAACCACAAAACAGGAAGAAAAGTATCCAGATTCAGCCGGTCGGAAATGGTTGGCTATTTAGAAGTGCGATTGGGATAATGAGAAGACCGATTTCAGCTCAAGAAATGGAGGAGATGCTAAAATCGAAAGGATTAGATGCTCGAGTCAAACCAGTAGGTGGAAGGTACCTCATCTTAACTTTTCTCAGTAAGGAAGACAGAGACATAACCATTAAGGAGGAGTGGCTACTAAGTTGGTTTCAGGTGTTAAAACAGTGGGATGGCGAACCTGCTAGTGATGAAAGGTTTGTTTGGTTATCATGTTTTGGTATGCCATTAAACGCATGGACAGTCCAAACATTTAAATTAATAGGTGAGTCATGGGGTCAATTTATTCAAGTTGATGATAATACGTTTACGGAGGCATCTTTCGAGAAAGGTAGAGTGCTTATTATTACCAAAGAGGCAAAGGCTATTGAAGGAGAAATGGAATTTATGGTAGGAGAAGCAAAGTACTTGATAAGATTGGTTGAGGAAAGTTCATTTAGAATTGTAGAACCGAAGGAACAGAGAACCATACATTCAGCTTGGTTTGAATCGAAAATGGATGAACAAGATGATGAGGTGGTTAAGGGAGGTAATGAAATGGAAGCAAATAAGACAAATGGAAGCTGTGATATGGATGACATGGTAGCTCAGAACTCGACAGAGGTTGACAAAGATGCTAGCAAGGAGAATGGTTCGTGTCCCAAGGTAATTCTCCTAGATTACACAAATGAGCATGCTGGGGAAAGTAAACAAGTAATAATGCGGGATGATAATATTAATTATCCAACGGAATCAAGGTCGGCTAAACCTAAGGACCTAGAAAATTCAAATATATCACATGGACTAGATTCTGGTGGATTATTAATGGCTGAAGCTATGGAATCAATGCAAAGAAATGAAGAAACCCAAAATGAAGAAGGCCCGGATTTAATGGACACGGGTTTGGAGAGACTTCAAAAGGAGGTTGACGTTAATCATGCCCCTATCCAAGCTGCAATTAAAGGTAAAAGGGAAAAACAAGAGGAAAAGTATCAATGATATTCTGGGATATTCAAAAGTAGAAAAAGGAGGCAACACCAAAGGGAGAAGGAATAAAAACAAATGTGTAGTGCTGAGATCTGCAGTAGCCTCTGCTGCTTTGTCTGCCTCTTTATCCTCGAAAGGTATTAATAATAGAAATCGAATTCTGCTAGATGAAGCAAAAGCAATTTGGGAAGTCGACAATCTTTTTGGTATACGCTATGATGGTGATGAAGAGGAGGTTGTAAGCAAGATAGCTGAAATGGAAGCTCTTAACAAAGCAAGGGCTGATTGTCAACATTAAGCAAGGGCTGATTGTCATCATTAATCATAGATCTTTTCAGAGGTTCTTTGGAAGTGCTGTGAGGTTTTCATTGGGGAGTGGGGGCCTAAGGTTAGTTGTGAGTGGGCTATTTTTTTTTTTTTGGGTGCCATATGGGTTGTGTTTGGGGTGTTTGTGAGTGGGTTATCTTTTGGGGGGCTGGTTCTCCAGCATTTTTTTGATCATCATCCATTTTGTTAGGTGTATTTGCTGAGGTTTGTATGGTTCTCTGAGGTGTGTATGGATGTGGCTGGTTGATCTCTTGCCAACCTTCTATGCCCCTTTTATTGTATCTATTTGTTGAGAGTCCAACCCATGTGGGCCGATGGGCTTAGGCCCAGATGGGAGGTTTTAGGGTTTTTATGTTATCTCTATAAATACTCTATGATGCCTAGGGTTATGTGTGTGGTAGCACAATGTAGAGAGAGAGGCAGAGAGTGTGAGAGGGGGAGCCGGTTGTGGCTCTCCCGGAGAGAGAGAGATACACGAGAGAACTGTGAGGTTTCATCTATTGTGAGATTGAGTGTGAGTGTGTAACACAAGATCACGGATTTTCTCCGGATTATAGTGAAACCCCCCTCCCCGTGGATGTAGGCCCGATTTGGCCGAACCACGTATATTTGTGTGTCGTGTTTCTCTTGATTTTACTGTTTCTGTGCGAGAGGTGCGCGTTTGGGCACAACAAACTGGTATCAGAGCTTGGGTTAAAGCACCGGAGAGCGCAGAGCAGTCAGAAAATCACTCGGAGGCCATTGGAGCACTGTTTGAAGCTTTGGTCGGAGAAAACAGGTGACGAAACTTGTTTTTGATCAGAGGGAAAGGTGCTACTCTCAGAGACGAGTCCAACGGAGTGCTCAGAGTCAGTTTTGGTCACCAGAGTTGGTCGGAATCGCGAGTTGAAAGTTGGCGGTGAGAGGCGGAGGGACTGCTCGTTTGCGGTCTCGGAAAACGTGATCGGAGAGAAGTTTTGAATATAGGGTTTTATAGCCAATGGTGAGACGATCACGGGGGTGTAAGCCCCGTCGCCGGAAAAGGTGGGACGCACCGCCACGCGCCGGATGAATATCAGCGCGTCAGATCTCGCGCTGCCGTGTAGTTCACGCACGGGAACTCTCTGGAAGACGATGACGTGGCGCACAGTCAGCGCCACGCGGCGACACGTCAGAGCCACGGAGGATGCCACGCAAAGGGGTCAATGCCACGTTAGCGGGTCAGTGACACGTCAGCAAAACAGGTCATAAGGGTCAGTGTTCAGGGTCAAAAAGGTCAAGGTACAGGTCAAAGGGGTCAAAGGGATCAGAGGTCAGGTCAAAGGGGTCAGACCGGCGTTCAAATGGGTCAAACCGGTTAGACCGGCGGTTCACAGGAAAGGCAGACCGGGTTCGGCCGGACCAGACCGGATAACGGTCCGGAGTTAGACCAAATTGTGTTTATTTGACCGGTTCAGTGGGTTTTTGACCGGTTCATGGCCGGTTCAAACCGGTTCCCGACTCAGTTTTTCGTTCCGGATCCAACCACGCGCTCTGTTTTTCGTGAAGAGGCTCGGAAGCAGGTGTTATTGCTGGATTGAGCCAGATTTGGACGTTCGGAGGCGTTTTGGGTTGTGAGGAGGCTGTTCCTAGCCAATTGAACGGTTCCGGATTCATTGGTGGGCTTGGATTTGAGTGATTCGAGTCAGATTTTGCGGTCCTAGACACATCCGGAGAGTTTGGGGAGGATCCGACGCGGTCAGATCAATCAGATGGGATGTTGTTGAGTCGGAGGCAAACCATGGGAGATCCGATGGGAGTCCAGGGTGGTGCTGGGAGAGCTGGGAATGGAACATGGATGAACTGGGAGGCAGGATGAGACCCGGGAGAGCTGACGGAGAGTGGCAAGAGACCAGGATAGTGGCAGGAGTGGCAGATAAGTGACAGATTGGTGACTAAAGAGGCGAGCGAAGTTGGATAGCTACACACCAGGAGTATTGGACAGACTTTGCAGAGATCGGAGGTTGACCGGAGCAATCGGGGTGATTGCGGATTCGCGGCGTTTGAGCCGTGGTGATCAGTCGGAGAAGCTAGTGAGCAGGGATACATTCTCTCAGGTGTTGCATCTTTGTTGATGGGTGCGGATACACTTGTTTGGTAATGACACAGGCGCTTACTAGAGTGACAAGTCGGAGTTGGTTAGCAGTGATCGGAGGCAGTCTGGTTCAATCGGATTTGAAGACCTATTATCAGGATTTGCAGTTGTGATTCGAGCTGCATTGGATTGGATGATGGGCCACCATACAGGCTTGTGGGAGTGCAGTGGCAGATGGAGCTGATGTCAGGCATGGTCAGGTAGTATGGGTGTTGTGACGTGAGCAGGGATGACGACAGTTGTGGATGCATACAGGAAAAGCGCGGGATTGTACCAAGGTGTCGCGGCCGGGATGGTACTGGATGCGCTGTGAGTCGAATCAGGAGTGTGCAGGATGCTAGCTAGCAATGGGGATGCAACTGGTTGTTCAGGATATGTTCACGGGAGCTCCGGACAGAGGGATTGAGATGGAGATCAGACGATGCATACTGGTATTCTCTTTCTTCTGTGTTTTTGTGGCGGATTATCTTTCCAGTTATGAGCTCATGATTGTGTGGAGAGATGGAGTCACGGATTATGTCCTGTGATTGGGCATGAGCATCTGGGTTTTGGATGCCTGGATGCGGGCACTCCGGATAGGGGGTGCAGGATTATGATCAACCGCGGAAGATCTGGCTTGCAGGGATACATTCATTCGAGTATTGTGCCCGGTTGGGGTGCGGATATGCTTGTTTGGGAATGACACAGGCGCCTGTCAGAGCGGTAGATCAGTTTGAGCCACGGAGATCTAGCAGAATTTGTTCACATCCCGGATTCACGAGAGGAGTATCCCAGTTTTGGGGGTGCGGAGGTACTCGGTGGGGGATGCAGTGTCAGAGAAGGAGTCAGCCTCATCGCAGATGGTGTGTGAGATCATTTGGAGAAGTGAGCCTCTGTATGGGCAGAGGGTTGCTGCATTCTCTTGATAGGACAGGATGCTAGAGTGGCGGAGCGCGGTGATGAAGCTGCGGGTGCTTCTGTTGGTGAGCGCATATATCTCGGGTTTGAGGTGTGCGAGTGGATGCATCCTAGTTGAGGGGGTGCGGCACTCTGACGGGCGGAGGCATTCCAGTTGAGGGGGTGCGGTGCTCGGTTTTTTCGGATTTTCTGATTGGCTGGAGAGTCTAGTTTTGCAAGGATACACTCGTTTGGGCTATTGTACTCTGGATTGGGGGTGCATGGATGTTCGATAGGTTAGTGACACAGGCGCTTGCTAGAGACAGCTGATTGGAGATGGCAACATGGGGGTGCTGCGGATGACATTGCCCACTCGGGTTGGAGGGGGTGATTGTTGAGAGTCCAACCCATGTGGGCCGATGGGCTTAGGCCCAGATGGGAGGTTTTAGGGTTTTTATGTTATCTCTATAAATACTCTATGATGCCTAGGGTTATGTGTGTGGTAGCACAATGTAGAGAGAGAGGCAGAGAGTGTGAGAGGGGGAGCCGGTTGTGGCTCTCCCGGAGAGAGAGAGATACACGAGAGAACTGTGAGGTTTCATCTATTGTGAGATTGAGTGTGAGTGTGTAACACAAGATCACGGATTTTCTCCGGATTATAGTGAAACCCCCCTCCCCGTGGATGTAGGCCCGATTTGGCCGAACCACGTATATTTGTGTGTCGTGTTTCTCTTGATTTTACTGTTTCTGTGCGAGAGGTGCGCGTTTGGACACAACACTATTTTATATGGTGGAGCCTATGGCGGTGTAGCCGGAAAATAGGCGGCGATTGGGTTCTGGATCGAACACTGGATTCGCAAGTATGGGCTCCTTCTTCAGTTTTTGACTTTCAGAACCACCGGGCTTGATCACGAACCATGCGCACAGTAACCGATACCCACCAATACGCGCAGGTATATGCATACCTTATCATTATCATCACCTTCTCCTTCACATCCTCTTTCTTTCCCTGATGATGAATCCGTATGCATCTGGGATTCACGATTATTTTGCTGTAGGCCATGCTTGGGAAAAGATTGACTGCATGCTATGTTCTTGGTGTAGTTGATACAGCTAAAAAAAGAAGCTAGAGGACAAAGTAAAGAAGGAGAAGCTTAATGGTTGTGGTATACCAATTTGTGAGTTCTTTTGGAATTCTTCGAAAGTTATGAGACGAGAGAGCTAGTGCTCTAAATTTGTAGGGCTCATGCATGGGTTGTCCTATCCTAACTGGAAAAGGTTTTCCTTAAGAGTATAGAAGAATTTTTTCTTTAGAGGCAAGGAAAATAAAATCCTACTCCTACTCAGATTCATCTCAAGCGGTGAAATACACGTTGGTGAGGGGGAGAAAGAATTAGTGTTTGGCTTGGTGGATCAAACACCCAGGTTTTATTTTTTTTTGAACTGAAACACCCAGGTTCATTCGAGGGTTTTCTTTGTATGTCTTGTAACCTTCATTCGACGCGTAGAGTGATTTTGAAAGCTGAAGAAGTGTATGTTCGACTAATTTCATGCATCATCACTACAGATACAAGCATTAAGACCAGTGTTTTCTTGCATCGACCACTTTGTGGTACTTTATTCTGAAACCTCACTTGTTTTTTTTGAAACAACTGGGTTTATATAGGTGACAAACATTACTTGATTTCATTAAATGTATTCCAGTATTGAAATAATTATGGGTCATCAACACTAGCTAATTTGGGATTCCCTATCCAAGTCTTTTATCTTGCAATATTATACTCGCTAAATTTCACAGGCTCGGTTTGGATGGTAATCTTAAATATATTTATTACTCCATCCGTCCCTTTTTAAATGTGTTGCTTCGTAAATCCAACTTATTAAATAAATATCATCATTACACTTTTCACATCAACTTTTACCTCCACTTTCGATAATTTTCTTCAACTTTTACCCATTAATTCTTTATCCACTAACTTTTTAAAAAGACAAAATGATAATTGTTCAAACTTTTACTCATTAACCTTTCAAAATACACACTTATTAAGGGACAACCCAAAATGAAAATATCTACACTATAAAAGGGACGGAGGGAGTACTAAGACCATGTTTGGGAGCCACTTTTTCCCATTTTTCCATTCTCATTTTTTCTTTTTGGCTGTTTGGGAGAAATGCCCCAGAACTCATTCTCTGAGAATGAGTTTTGCAAAACGTACCATCTAGAGCAGTAGTGAAAAATAGGTTGAGAGAAGCTTTTTGACTTCTCATTTTTCACTTTTTCTATTTTGATTAACAAAAAGACCTACAGAATTGTTTACATATAAAATTAGCAAATCCAATAGTTGATTGACACGTAATCAGAAATGCCAAACGTTGGCAATTACTTGTCAATAGAGATACACTGGATTATTGAAGAAGAATGGAATTAATACGGTGTCGTATTGTTCCTCAAATCAAATTAGCAGTTATTGGCAGTTACAAGTCAAGGACGAAATAGAAACTGACTTCGAAGCCACGATATTAATTGCTAGACACATAAACTCCACGTGTAAATCTATAAAATGGAATAGTTGACAGTTAGAGTACGTGGAGTACTTCTCGAAAAGCAGTTATTCTTTTAACGTGTAATCATTTGAATTAGTTGAGCAGTTATGCAGATTTCAAATCAAAGCTTCAGGAGGAAGAATCTGAAGAATTCAAACTCAGGCGTGGGGGAAGAAAGAAACTGCCAACTCAAAAAGTAGAAGTTAGAGTTCGAAGCAAGCCAAGTTCAAATTCATTGAGCGGGAAGTTCAAACTACAAGCAGCGCCTATAAATAGAAGAAATTAAAGAGTGAAAAAGCCCCCGAACAAATCTTCAACAAACAGCTATCAAAAAATGATGCTTGGTTTGTTCATTGGCAAGTAGTTTTAGGATTTCGAACTCAGTTCGAAGTAGATTAGGAAGTAAATTAGGAAGTAGTTAGGATTATTCTCGATTGTTTTCATAACAATCACCCATTCTCGGTTGTTCTTGTAACAATCACCAGTTCGAAGTTCTGTTACATTTGTATTTGAAGTTGAAGACAATTTCGAAGTAAGTTTATCTTTGATTTATCAATCGAAGTACCTTGTTTCTTTATTGTTTCTCTAATTTCCTGAGTTATTGGTTTGCATTTCTTCACTTATAAAGAAAAATCCTCTTAATTGAGGTAATTGAACCAATAAAACACAATCGCCTGATTAGACTTGGTTTTTCCAAAGTTAATCTGAGGGAGGAGATTGAAACTCTCTCTGGCACGCTCGCACACGATTATTTTATCACAAAGAAGTAAAAGAACCAGTAAACAAGAATGTGTTCTGCATATATCTCCCAAATATTACTCCTGTTTTAAAATGCGTTTTATACATTTCTCCCAAACACTCATACCAAATCCAAAATACATTCTGGTCAAAAAGTTAAAAATGAAAAGCTAAAAATGAGGCTCCCAAACACCCCCTAAGTTGGAAGAGAATGTGATTGTGGTCGTAGAGAACATAAAGCCATAAGGCCTCGTTTGGATGATGTACAAGAGACCCTGACTATTCAATCCGGGGGGATGAGGAGTGATTAGACGTTTAGCCCATGTTTTGGCAACCAAAAATGCCCCCCTACTAAATAACCAGGGGGAAGTCGGACTAAATACAAGCATACCCCTTTGTTTCAAGCAAAAAATATTGAAGCACAAGCACAAACCTGTTTCAAGCAAAAAATTCCAAAATTTTCAAATTTGGGAATTTCACAACAAATAAAAACGATCGGGAAAAAAAAAACCAGTGTATCTGGGGTATGGATTTGCCGGACCATCGCCGTCGTCGTTGTCGTCGGACCATCGCCGTCGTTTTCGTCGGAGCTTCGCCGTCGGACCAGTCCACTGTATCTGGGTTCAGAAGAAGAAGAAGACGATATGAGAGAGATTAGTTCTCTCTCTCCTCTGCTGGATATTTTTTTTAGGTGTAAAAATTACACTTTACCCCCCTCTATTTAATTGTCTAATTCCCTCAAGCCCTAAATTATGACCCCATATGATTAAAAAAAAAAAAAAACTAGTACCTATAATAAAATTAATTTTTTATTTATTAGAAACAAAAAATATATATACTTGTAATATTTAATATTCTTCATTTATATAAAATAATTAAATTAAGTATTATATAATTATTTTTTGGATTTGTATAATTATTTAAATGTATAATTTAATATTGGCATTCATAAGGACAAAATAGTCATTTGACTGATTTTTACATCATCCACCCTCCTTATCCCTCCTTTTTTATCCCTCATCCAAACCATGTACTATTTAATCATCCCTTCTTAACTGTCACTTCAATGTGAATCCACTATTCTTATTTAATCACCCCTACTATTTTATCCCCCCCCTTACTATTTAATCCCTCTCAAACTAATACATTATCCAAACGGGCTATAAAGGTCTTCAAGACTCAAAGAGACTTGTATGATCTCTATACACATGTGTGCCTGTCTAATGGAAATCTCATGTGGAGTAATGCTGGGCTATTGTTGAGCACTTGTGATGTCATGTGGAGTAATCCATTAGAAGCACTATATTATACTCCCTCCGTCCCTTTTATAGTGTTTAACTTTCCATTTTGGTCTGCCCCTTAACAAGTGTGTTTTGCAAAAGTAATGGGTACATTTCCTATTTTGCCCTTAAAAGTAGATTCCTTTTTGAAAAATTAGTGGGTATTATTATATTGATAAGGGTAAGTAGTGGAAAGTAGATGTAAAAGTTGATGCAAGAGAAAATAAGTTGGAATTACAAGGCTACACATTTAAAAGAGGACATAAGGGTAAGTTGTTTTTCGGCGCTGGAGGTATGTGTATGTGAGGGTGGATTCTCATACCTATCAAAATTTCCTCAACGTCCCAAAGTTTTGGGCCCTCTTATAGAATTCAAAGACAACCATTATTCTTCAAAATAAATATGAATATCCAGAATTACTTTCCTCTTTGATATTTCCACGAGTACTTGTTAGACTCCAATTCGTTATCGTTTGGTTCTGAAAAATCAGGGTTCCCTAAAAATTCGTAAAAACCCAAACAGTATGAATAAGAATCACTAGTTAATACGACCAGCAGAAATTCATGCAAGCAGTCAAATCCCACAACACAGAGATATAAGTGGAAAACCCTAAATGGGTAAAAAATCATGGGAAGAAATCAAAATCACTATACTCATTGTGTAGTTACAGATATACCTATCCAAACGATATAAATCCTCACAACGCTGTAAGTATCACCTGCCGAGTTACACGTACACCGCATCCAGTGATCTTGATCGCCAACGCCTTAAGTTGCACAAGCCTTCCTTGAATACTTTCGGAATTCCACCAAAAGAATTTCCTAGAAATCACTTCTAGATTGTAGAGAACTTCTTGGAGATGAACATGTAGTTATACGATTGTTCGATTGTGTTGAAACTCTAAGGTTATCACTCAAAAGATCAAGAAACCTTTTTTCTCTCTCTTGCCAAAAAGTGCGGCTGCTGTAAGTTATGAGAGATGATGAAAAAACCCTAGCACATCGGTATATATAGAGGGTTGTCCACGCCCAACTTGCTCGACAGGTTGCTCAAGCAAGTCCTGAAGTTTTCTGTAGATTCTTGGCAGAAGAGTTGTTGGACACGTTGCTCGAGCAAGTCTTTGAGCAACTTCTGAACTTGTAAAATAACCTACTCAACTCACCACTAAAATACATACTACCGCACTCTCAACCATTATATAAAGAGATGATTTCTTTCCACACCTAAATAGACACTCTAAAAAATAAAATTACAACTCGATGTAAATGTGTGTTTTGTCAAACGGAATTGCCAAAACAAAGAACTCCGGAACTTGGTCCTTCCAATCTCCCCCTTTGGCACTTCCATGACAAAACACACTACAAAGGCAATCTATCATATATGAACGAGTTGTAGAGTCTGCAAACAAAATTCAACATCCAAATATATTAGAACAGTAGGCAACCTACTCCCCCTTTCATCATTCTCCCCCTTTTTGACATGGAATGACAAAGGGCGAATATGATAAACAATAAGCAATTAATGTGAACAAGGAGAGTATTGAACAATTAAAGACCAAGAGAAGGAGACAAGTGAGATATTTAAGACAGAAACGAACACTAGCACAAATAGCATGACGCCTAAACTCAAAAGCACGCAAAGCTTATTAAAACAAAAACAAAACCAAATGTTAAAAGATAATGAAAAATATGAAGATATGAGCATAGAATGTTTTTAGAACAAGTATTATATCATGAGATGAGATGAACAAGACATCCAAACATTAAGACACAACTTGATGATATAATACCATGCAAGGCAGAAGAAATACAACACACCATGACCAATGACATGTGAGGAAAAGTGTGTGTGCATCCATGGCCTAGACATCAGGTTAGCTCAATTTAGGACCCATATTCTCATAAACAATAGGAGTATCAAGATGACTCCCCCTCAAGAAGTCAAACCAAGCTAAGTCCTCAATGATTTTTTGTTGATAAGTACTTGCGGAGCTCCCCCTCAACTTCTAATTTTTATTCTTTTTACAAAGTATTCTCTTTTACGCCACTTACCGTTTGACGCGACCTTCCGGACTGGATAGAGCCGCAGTGGCGGCTCCAGAAATTTTAGTCAGGGTGTTCAACATTTACCTTAACTCAACTAGCTCTACTAACTATTATATACATAATTTTTTTTTCATATATTAGTGTGAATAATGGGCCCAAATGAAGTGAAAATAAATAAGATATCACAAATTTTCTTGGCGAATTTTATGTTATTGGGTCGTGTAAAATTAAATTGGGAGATAAATACACTAATATATATTTATTATAGAAATTTGTGTGCCGAATTGGGTTGCAAGATAGCAATACAATAGATACTCTTTTTTTTTTCTTTCTTGATTTTCCTATTTTTTGTCGTAAAGACTAAAGAGTGTGCACTTTATTTTGAACTGGTGTATTAAGGATTTTATTGTGAATTACCAGGATTTGTGAGTGTTCATAGTATAAATGTTCAAAAAAAACCTGATATAAATTTATTACATGTAATGTAAAATATTAAAGGCTTTATAGTGTACATTGAGCATCTATGGGAAGACTTTAAACTTTAGTTGGTTGTTTATATAAAATTGATTTGTGGGCTGATTTATTGAGCTAGGTGTTCAAATGGTTTTGAGTAGGGTGTTCAAATATTTGGGAGTAGGGTGTTCAATAATGCCTACACTAAACTAGAACAAAAAATTTTACATGTATTTTTAAACAAATTTTTTTCTTGAGGGTGTTCAAGTGACCACCCCGGTGAAAGGGTGGAGCCGCCTCTGTAGAGCCGTATGCAACCGGTTACTAAGCAAGTGGTCCAATAATAATACCACCTTATATCGTATTGCCTCATTTTTCAAAGAGACTCATTTTTTTAAATAACCTCACCGATGGGAATGGCTTTTTCTATAGTATTTTGCACTATCATCGGCGGCTTTCACACTACTAGGACTTTCATCCTATAGGTAGACCTTTCCTCAAGTCATTCATTCTCTCAATTCTAGAGGGGGAGATGGAGACAAAAAAACAAATGATGGTGGATGGATTTCAACATCACATTTGGAATTCTAACCACGGGTCAATCTCAAAAAGAAATCTCAAGATACAGATGAGAACAAGACCCCTAATTGTCAACCATCCATAATAGCCATGAACAAGTGTACAGAATGTCGGATACTCATGGTTTATTGGCATTCAAGTGTTCTTGCAGGGAGAATACCAAAAAGGAAGTGCAATAAAAATAAGGATGAACATGTTCATAAAATTCGATGATATTCAGCTACGCACTGAAGACTATCATGCTCAATCCATACAACAACCGATAAATAGACATAAAATTTTTGATTTTTTTTTTGATAGAATAACTCTAGAAAGCAAAAGTAAGACAACTATGAAACAAACTATAAAACTCCATAAACTTAGGTATTAAGATGTGCATGATCAATTAAACCTAGTTTATGGAACCAAACCTAGCCTTAAAAAGCAAGGTCAGCCTCTCTGGATGAACTATAATAATCTAGAGAGTCAAGGTCATCATCAACATTAGAGACCAAATCAATTTTACGAACCCACATCTGTCTAGGCTTGCCCTTTTCAACACTCGTCTTTTTAATGTTTATGGGCTTTGGATTTACCTTTGTAAAATCAGCATGTGAAGGTGTCCTACGTCTAGGCCTTTGAAAATACTCCCTACGATTGTTCATGTTATGGTAACAGGGAGTTGGAGTCCTATGATAGCCATGAAGGGCAAACAGTAAGGACGAATATGGCCTCTAATTCCACAATGATGACAAGTGGACACAAAATATTATGACCACGAAGTGGTCTGTTAGGCGCCTGAAGGGCTTCTTTAGGCGCCTGAAGCTCTTTTTCCAGAATTTCAAAATTTGAGCGGGAATATCTGGATGTAATGATTATGATGTGACTGCAAGGGAGGAGCGTCTTAACCTAAAACAGCCCCTAGGGGGCCTAAACTACCCTTGAAAGCCTTATTTAAACCCTTACACTCCTCCTTTGGAAGGGTTCCATCATTTTTCTGAAAAAATCAGCCAAAACCAGTCACTTCTCTCTTAAGAAAACATCCAAAAACCAGTGTACAATCTCATCCAAATCTCCATCATCCACCCAAAACCCTTTTCCATTGTTCAAATCATCCATTTCAAGCTCCAAAAGGTAGTGAATCTACCTAATTAGTGTGGCAAAGTTCTTGTTGAGGGAAGTCAGTAGGCTCATGTTGGTTCTTAATACCAATAATGGGTTTACAATGACTCAAATATATCAAAAGAGCATTTTTTGTTCGACAACTGAAGCAGCAGCTTCAGGCTCAGTTCATTTTCACCCCTTTCTATCTTAAAATGCTTTATTTTTATCCATAGTTATGATGATGATGGTTTAAATCCCTGTAACAAACTGTTTGCTTTCTGTTTTCCACTCCAAGAGGTGAAAACCAAAATTTTTAAAGAGGAAAATGACCTTCAATGTAGTTAAAATCAAGTATTTATCACAAAATTTCTATTGGAGGTCATTTTCTTTGCATGCAAGAGTGGAACATCTCTGTTTTGTTATTTGAATGGATGAAAAACTTATCTTTATGAAGAATCCATGGTGTTTTATGGTACGAATGAGTTGTTAGATGAAGCTTTCCAGTTTGTTTGCCTCTCAACAGAGTGTTAACACCATTATTTTACCTGTTCCAGTAGCAAAACAGAGGTGAAAGTGGGTTTGATCAAGCACCTGAAGCAGTAGCTTTTGGCACCTGAAGCAGTAGCTTCAGGTGCCTAAAGCCCCTTTCAGGCGCCTGATCCTTTCAGCTTCAGGAGTTTGAAACATTCATTCAGGTGCCTGAAAGAAAACAAGAAGGTTATATCTGATTTTGCAAAAAGGGTTTCCAAACAAGTTTTTATTTCATTTTATTCATAGTTTGAAATTGTTGCTACTAATATTTATGTCATTACACGATCATGTTATGTCATCCACACATCCACAAGCATACACTTTCATACGATAAATTGCAATTATCCTTGCATATTTACTTCCTTTATTTTGTTTACATGTTTGAGTTTATGAAATAAATGTTTTTCTCAAATCCCTTAAGTACTAAGTAAAGACCGGTTTCCATAGCCGGGCGAGGGGGGTGCCTTAAAAACCTTCCCCCCTCGTAACTTAGCTCCCGAGCCCGAGAAATCTTGGTAACGATGCGCCAGTAAAAGCTTTTTCCAAAGTAAGGGCAAAAGAGTCATTTTTGAAAAATCGGTTTCTCGGGTACGGTCCTTAAACCCGGGTGGCGACTCTAAAATCATAATCTTACTTTCAAAACCGTTCGGTTAATTTTTGCGGGGTGTCCACACTTTGCTTTGCATCCCTTGCAGTCCAGATTGCTCATTGCTATGGTAGTGCCATTTTGGTGGTTGTTTGTTAGTGTGTGCAGCCTAGGTTGCTCATTGTTAGGGTTTTATTCTTGGATATTGCAATTCAGAATCTGCTGTCCAGATTGTTTTTGTGATGATTATGTTTATGGGCAGAGCAGATTGTGCTTCTGGAGTGCCCCATGATAAATTTGATTGATACTGAAGTTTTTTGCATCTGCTGCATCTGAACGGCTGTATTTGAACTATTCTATTGGGCAGAGTCTGCATTTTGCCCCAATTATGTTGAGGTTTTGTTGCTATCCAGAACTGCTATGTAGTTTGTTTTGCCCTAATTATGTTGTGGGTTTTTTTTTTTTTTAGTCCTAGCCTTGGGGACTTTCCTTGGCTCGTTTGAGCCTTGGGGGCTTTCCTTGGCTCGTTTGATCCCCCTTAGGGAGGGGGGTGTCCTCCCCTTAGTTCATGCGTACCATTCCTAGTTCAGCGAGCAGAGGCTCCATTCACACGAATCCAATATCTGCTGGTATTCCATTTGCTAGCCGTAGCAAGGTGTTCCATGCTCATACATCAAGCTTTTCAATTGCCAGCCGTAGCCAGGTGTTACTCGTTACTGATTGCAGCTGCAGATTCAATTGTCCCATGTTCCATGTTCCTCAGGCAGTGCAGTCCCAAGTTTTTCTCAGAATTGGTTCCACTGGAATACAACTGTTAGTGGAACATCAGCCGTGCATCATCTGCCATCAGGTTCCGTCATCAGCCCGTGTATCATCAAGCCAAAAGAAGATACAATCAGTTTTTGAGAGAGTTTCTTATCCTTCTACATAGAAGGGTCTTTATAATTAGATCGTTATGCTTCTTCTATTTCCTGTCTTGGTTAGGAAACATTTACGTTATTTTCTCATATCCTTGTATCCATTTGGCGTAATTCCCTATATTCTTTTGTTCTCTTTTCTTTCTTTTCTTTTCCTCTTGGGGTATGCCCCTTGTAGGCTATATATTCAGTTAGCCTTTTTTTATTTCAAGCTCAATTACCCAAAAAAAATAATTTAATTAATACAAACCATAGACTTAAAAGTCAGCTTACAACCCAAGTTATACACATTACAACCAAATAAAAACTTCCTTATTGTTAGTTCAAACTCAAATATCCTTACATTTCAACTTATTTAAAAACCTAACTAATGCTAGGTTATAGCCATCTCCATCATCTAGTTAACTTCCTTAAAACATCCACGGAAAGTATGCTCTCAGCATGCTCTCCCTCTCCACAGTCACCTCGGTTATGCCATAACACCTCCAGGTCATGATTCTCCACCTTTTGTCCCTGTGTATGACCCCAGACGGGTTAATGAACTCCTCCTTCCTAACTGGCTGCTCTGAGTACGTTCGGCTGTCGGAAAAGTCTAGGTAAAGTGAGATGATCCGATGCTCGTCCGCTGGGCGAACACGGGATACTCGGAGATATAGGATCTTGTTGGAGAGGCGCGCATAATATCCATGAGGTAGGTCAACAGTGTAGTATCGGTTTACACAAGGCTCAGTGATCTGCACAGGACCCAAGAAATACCGTTGATTATGCTCCTTCCAGAAACAAGGGAACACTGGGGCTATCTCTATGTAGACCCATTCACCACGCTGTAGGTCAACTAGGTGTTCGTCAATAGGGGCCCAGTTTGGTAGTCTCATGCCAACCGATATAGGTGGTGGGTTACGGGGGTCATCAACCTCACTTTCAGGATCAGATTCGGGTTCAGGTGGTGGGTCAACAGGATTCTGTACTTGGTTCTGCGCGTCAGCTTCAGCCTCATAGTCCGCTAACCATCCATGCATGTCAAAGTTTGGGTGTCCCACCTCATCTTCATCGTCATACTCATGAAAATACATCATGGGATTAGCCTCATCCTCCTCATCACTGTTCTCAAATTCAGGATTAGACATATACCCTCCATCTTCCTCAGGGTCATCTTCTGGTTCATTAGGGTAATCTTCTGGTTCCTTAGGGTCACTTTCTGGCTCCTCAGGGTCACTTTCCATGTTAGGGTCATCAGAATCGCTGTCGGAATCAAAGAGCATTGGTGGAAATTTGCCATGTCGGCAGAGATAGCTGGTCATTAGTGGAAAATTCTCGAGGTAACTATAGTTGGGATCAATGTCGGGTAGGGGTCCTGAGTACCGATTCTTAAACCTGCGGATCTCCTCAAGTAGTCTAGCATGATTAAGGGGCATCTACAAATTAGATAATTTTATATTAGTCACTGATAAAGTCTAAATCTAATAGCATCTAGGATAATTAACGAATTTTTTTAGGACACACTTTATTAATCTAGCTTAGTGTCTACCCAATTACCCAAGGTCGAGTGTTTGAACCTAGGGCTCTGATACCACTTGTAATGCCCCACATTTTGGAAAACGTTAATTATTATTACAACCAAAATTCTTAAACAGTAATAATAATAATATAAAGTTTATAATAAATAATCTGTCCTTCACAGATTACAAAAAGGCAGACCGGGTAAGCTCTACGGCTCCGTAAATTCCTCCTCCTGGTTTATCTCCATCTCGGCAGCTCCTTCGGCTCCGTGTTCTCCGTAGAAGTCCTCCTGTCCATGGTGATAATCTAGCATAATACGTTGGAGTCAAGAAGCAACATCGTGGTATTATATCAGGGTCGCACAAATGCAACACCGTGAGCGTGGATGCTCAATAGATACCCTACCCCAACCTTAAACTAGCAATTCTAGAACAATATTGTAGGTGGCAGGTAAATAGTAAAATCATGCATTTTCAGTTATCAAAGTTAAATCAAATCAAAGTGCAGCTTCACAAAATCAGTGTCTCGTATCATTTCCAAAATCAAAGTGCAGTGTCAATATCTCGTATCAATTTCCCATAACGGCATTCTTCTTCAAACTTCAACCATGTCAACATCTCACATCTCTCGAAAGTTATTGGCCCGTTCAACCACCCCTTTCAAACGGTCACCAACCTTTTCGTTCGAAGTCCCGACTACCCATAACACTGACTACCCGCAGGTTATGAAGTCCGTTCACCCCGACTCACACACGACATAGTCCCGGTTTTCTTATAGCACTGAACTTAACAACCTGTTTATAAGATCCATTTACTACGTGTTGTACTGAGTGAGCTTTGACCGCCAAATTCACCCCGAGGAATTTGAGGTGGGACTCCAAACAGCACTACCGTATAGTTCCGTTGATCTTTGACCACCAGTTCACCCCGGGGAACTGAGGCTGGACTCCAACAGCATTACCGTCTCAACTTTCATCGCATCATCATTTTCATTCTCATCTCTATCTCTGAAAACAATCGTTCATTTTCTCGAAAAAACGAGTCGTGTTGTACCGTCTCGAAAAACGTGCACATGCCATAATTTCATAAAAGTCATCCGTTTAAAATATTTCCAATAATCGTGTTACTCAAAGACAAAATTCTTTCTTCCGAGAATTTAACAAAAAAACATTTGGAGTTACGCTTGCTTTTGGATTTGTTGGCGTGTTTTAAGACTCGTTCGTCGAGTCGCCACTTGATTTAGGCTAAACCAAGAAAGAGCCTTACTAGAAACTCTAGTAGTTTGAATCCGTTGGCGTGTTTTAAGATCCATTCTTCGAATCGCCACTTGGTTTGGGCTAAACCAAGAAAGAGCCTGACTAGACATTCTAGTCATGGATTCTATTTTTCATCCTAAATAAATTTAAAATATTTATTTAGTAATTTCGGGAAATCTCGTTTCATTTTAAAAAGCTCTTTTGTTCAGAAAATCAATCGGGCATATAACTGCGTAAATTTGAAAAGTCGATTTTCATTCGGGCATTATAACTGCATAATTTGGTTTTCCAAAAGTTCATCGGGCATTATAACGATTCATTTTGATAAGTCAATCTCAAATCGTGCATAGTAACGACTAAGTGTGTTTTTCAAAGTCTAATCTTTCATTAAACCGCTAATCATCCAACATAATCTCGTTTAAACATAATTAAGCACATTTAAGCATAATAATGACACATTTAAAATGAACTAGAAAATACTAATTTAAGGTTAAGATAAAGTATCTACCTTAATTTCCGATGATTAGTCGGAAGCCAATAAGCTAATTGGATTCCAGTGGAGTAACGGCTACTCGAACGCTTTCTAGCTAACTTGTTCTACCCTTTAAGATCTAGGGGTGGTCGAGGGTGGTGGAATGTGGTGGTGGAAGGTTGAGTTTCAAGAAGAACTTGAAGAACTCATGGTTTTTCTTCTTGAAAAACTAGTTTACTACAAAGGTGGTGAGGAGAGTTTTTGGTGTGAGATATGGAGCAACATGAGGAAGCTATTTATAGTGAACAAGTGAGCT
The DNA here is from genome assembly GCA_016920895.1 of Vaccinium myrtillus. Classification (NCBI taxonomy): domain Eukaryota; kingdom Viridiplantae; phylum Streptophyta; class Magnoliopsida; order Ericales; family Ericaceae; genus Vaccinium; species Vaccinium myrtillus. The sequence goes on along the minus strand of CM029275.1, from coordinate 26,052,837 downwards.
CATTCCCCCTATTAGGCCGCCTCTCTCTCTCCCTCCATATACCCTCCATATAGTCCAAAAATGTTTTATGTAATAGTGTTTTGTAGTCTTTTAAGGCTAAAAGATAGGATAAAAAATGTGTTTCCGTTATAGGTAAACCTTGTGGACCAAGTAAGGGTTTCTAGATATGTAGGATACGACGTAATATGTCTAGGTTCGTTAGGTTGGGGTGTAAATGGGTAGTTTTGGGTACTAGTCATACACACAAAACTATATATATATACATAACTGGAGAGGGTAAAGACTGATTACCCTACTACTAGGTATAGCACGTGCCTATGACGGTCACCACGAGGGGTGACTAGCTCGGCAGAACATAGGGAGTCCTTAAGCCCTATGCCGAACTATTTGGCCATGAATAAGGCCAGAACAATGAGAGTAAAATAGTGTACTAGGATGTGCCAGCTCGGTATAAGTCACAAGGGGGTGCCCCTGCTACGGCCGATCTGGGACAGCTACGAGCAAAGCCTGAATAGCATTCTGGAGTACATGCCTCAGCTCGGTGTAATGGGATGGGCCATGTACAAGTTAATCCGAGCTGCGAGGAAGCACGGCACCGCCATGAATAAGGCGGCGAGACATTCCAGAATCATCTGAGGCGGTTCCTTAAGAGATAAGGACCGATCCCGTACAACAGGGGATCAAGGTGGGAAGTCCTAACGAGATTAGGAGTATGCCTCATGTAGGAAAGAATCCCATATGGAAAGAAAGACCCCTGCTAGACGAGATCTAGCAGGACATGGAAGCTATCTCTCCAAAAAGGAAAGTCCTGTCGAGAAAGGGATTCCTAAAGAGAATAGGAAATACAACGGCATATCCATGAAAAAAGGTGTGCTGCACCCAGTTATACGCATTGTGTTCTTGGCTTAGTTAGTAATCCAGTACTAACTAGGGATGGCAATTTCACCCAAAACCAATGGATACCCGAACCAAACCAACCCTATCGGAGCGGTTTTTTACATTTTTTCCTACCCATGGGGCGGGTTGGTTTTCAAGACATGATACCCAGCGGGTTTGGATTTGGGTTTGGTCTTAGTAAGTATTCGGCCAAACCCAAACCCAAACCGATCCATATAATATTACTTATATATATATATATATATATATATATAGGATAAACTTCCAATGAGGGTCCCTCATTGAAGTTAAAATGCGGACCTCACCTTTCCGAGCCAAATTTCGACGATCCGAACCGTTCAATGTTTTTAAAATGCATTTTTAAGGGCCCCCGCGAAGATTCGTCCAAAAAAAAAATACCCGGAAGGGCTTCATCCGATCGGTTTTTGTTAAAAACGTTATAAACGGTTCGGATCGTCAAAATTTGGTCCGGAAACACAAAAAAGGCTAGGTCCGCATTTTATTTTCCAATGAGGGACCCTCATTGGAAGCTTATCCTATATATATATACCATATTATATTTTTATAGACATGTAATTTTTATTTTTCAATTCATAACTTTCAATGACTTTTCATTTCATCTCCCTCCTTATTCCTCTCAAATCCCTTAAAAATCTCAAGAGTCTCTATAAGAACCTCTTAAGAAAAGTTTTATTATTTAGTTATTTCCTTTGATTATGTTGAAATTTAGATGTTTAATGGTAAAATCATATGGTATGTTACTTTTTTATTTTAATATATAATTTTTTTTTTCCTTCATATGTTCAGTTCATTAATGGAATGAATATTAATGCGGGTTTGGATAAAATCCAAATCCATATGGTTTGGTTATGGTGCACTAAAATTCATACCCGTTGGATATTGGTTTGGATTTGGGTATAGATAAATGCTTTGGATTTGGGTATGGTAATCGCAAAACCCGGACCAAACCGATCCATTGCCATCCCTAGTACTAACTCAGGCATCGGAGGGCCTTTGCCACCAAGAGGCAAAGGTGCTCTAACCCTTGTTTGTCTTGCAGATTTAGGGTTGAATCAAGGATCCACGTGACCCCGGCCTACGCGGATTCACACCCCCTACAACTGGCGCCGTCTGTGGGAAATCTTACAAAAAGCTTCATTCATTTAAAGAAAGTCAACAATGGTGGTTTCAGAACCTCTGTTGTGCACTCCAAGAAGGAAGGAGGTGGAAGACGATGGAACCACCCTGGTATACACTACGAAAAAGAGTACAAAGGTGGACAAAACTCCTACAGTTCTTAGAGCACCTCAAAAGAAACCAGCAACTAGAAGGTTCAATATAGGGCATATCCCTGAGATTCCAAAATTCAGGGATACGCGCCTAATAAATTTTGGTTCCCCAAGATCAGGCGAACGACAAAGACGCTCAAAGACGCCTCCAAGGGGTGGGCAAGCCTCCTTCCGACGAGATCGGAGAGGAAGCCCACCAAAGAGGGACGATCATAGGAGGACCAGGGATCAAGAGAAACAGGATAGCCTCGACAGAAAGGAGCAGGAGGCAGAAGAGCTGGCCCGTGAAGTCACTCGACGAGAGCGAGAGATTCAGGACCTAAAGAAGCAGCTCCAAGAAAAAGAGAAGGACCTACGCTCACGGACGAGATCCGTGCAGTACAAAAAGAAATGAGTCATCACTGTAACGATGTCTCTGCTGACCGAGTAGCCTCTCCACGAAAAAGGAGAGAAAGGAGCGTTTCCGTTGAGAAAAAAGATAGAAGAAAGCATGCCAGGGATAGATACGAGAGATCTGGTTCCAATGAGCACCACCCTAAACAGCATACAAGAAGAAGGGAGGCCTGCCGAGCTGATGAAGGCCCTAGAACTGCACGAGAAGCAGCTAAAGAAGCCCTTGGCCAAATCTCAAAGTCACCACTGGCCCATTGGATCCGAACAGAAAAGATACCGAGCAGGGTGAAGCACTCAACATTCACTCCTTACGAAACCAGCACGGATCCTGTGGCTCACATCCAACACTATCAACAGGCCATGTTCATGCATGAGCAGGATGATGCCCTGCTGTGCAAGATGTTCCCATCCAGTTTGGGAAAAGTAGCCCTAAGCTGGTACCACAAGCTCCCAGAGGGATCCATCCTGTGCTGGGATCAACTAGCAGAGGAATTTACTGCTCGGTTCCTCACTAGCCGAGCCGCTCCAAAGACTTTCGATGCACTAACCTCTATGAGACAGAGGGATGATGAGACTCTAAGGCAATACTCCAAGCGTTACTGGGAGACTTTCAACGAGATTGAAAACTGTAGCGAGGAGTATGCCTTGGCAACATTCAAAACGAGCTTGCCTATGCATAGTAAGCTGCGAGAATCGCTTACCATGCATCCGGTGAAAACTGTGGCCATACTCATGGAGAGGATACAAGAACATGCAAGGGTAGAGGATGACATTCTACAGGCTGGGGGTAAGATTGTGGCTGGGCAACCTCAGCTCCCAGAAAAGAGGGCTGCAGAGCCAAGGGTGTACAAGAAGGAGTACACATCAGGAAGAAAAGACTATACGCAACAGAGAAAGGACAGAGCCGATCCAGACCCCAAGTCGTACTTCAGCATCATGGCGACCTTCAACATCCCGACCTACAAAATGCTGTACAGAATTAAGAATGAACCATGGTTTAGGAGGCCCTCAAAAATGACAGGCAATCCAGAAAAGAGGAGGGCTACCAATCAGCATTGCAGCTATCATAGAGATTGGGGACACATGACTGAAGATTGTGTGGAGTACAAGAAGTTCTTGGATGAAAAAGTGGCAGAAGGCCATCTAAAGGAGTTTCTGGCAGGTGAAAAGAACGATGCCGAGCTGATAGAAGAGATGGACTACGAGAAAGGTCCAAAGGGGACAATCCATATGATACATGGACTAATGGCCCCCTATACCAACAACGAGATCAGACACATCCAAAGGGTCAACGGACAAGCGAAGCAAGTCATGAAGCTCGGCATGAAGAGGCCGAGGGCTGAGGGAGTCATGGAGACTCCAATCACTTTCACTGATGATGATCTGGATGGGGTAGTTGTACCCCACAACGACGCGTTAGTGATTACCCTACGGATAGGGGATTACGACGTGGAGAAAATCCTTGTGGATCAAGGGGCTAGCATAGAGATCATGTATTACCATACTTTCAAGAAGATGGAACTTCCGCCGAGCTCGTTGCAAAAGTGCTTAGTTCCTCTGGTCGGCTTCAGCGCCCAGACAGTATGGCCTATGGGAAAGGTCACGTTGCCTATCAAAGCAGGATCAGTCGTTCTTAAAACTGACTTTCTGGTGGTAGACTTACCGTCCTCCTATAACGTGATTATAGGAAGAACTTGGATGCACAAAATGAGGGCAGTTTCCTCAACTTACCACCAGAAGATCAAGTACCCTGGAGCAGATGGCATTGAGTGCGTCAGAGGAAGTCAAAAGATAGCCGACCTATGTTTCAACATGGTACTGAAGAAATCCCCAAAGGCCGAGCTAGTGCAGACAGTTGAGGTTCCAGATCAGCCAACCTTGGAAGACGTTGGAGGTGACCCCACCAAGAAGATGGTGGAGGGACTGAAGAAAATACAAATTCAGGGAGACGATGAGGAAAGGTATTTCTTAATCGGCGATACACTCGCCGAACGGGAAGAGAGGGATCTGGTTGCCTTTCTGAAGGAACATATCGATGTTTTCGCATGGACTCCCCAGGAGATGCCTGGGATAAACCCTGAGGTAATCTGCCATCATTTAAACGCAGATCCTCAACACAAACCAGTAGTACAGAAGGCTAGAAGGTCGTCACCACAGCACGCAGACGCTGTGATTGAGGAAGTGGATCGCCTACTAGAAGTGGATGCCATACGAGAGGTGAGCTATCCTGACTGGTTAGCCAACACGGTCGTAGTAAAAAAGAAGAACGGGAAGTGGAGAGTCTGTGTGGATTTCACCAGCCTCAACAAAGCATGCCCAAAGGACAGCTTTCCCCTCCCCAGGATCGATCAGCTAGTAGACGCCACATCAGGCTACGAGAGAATGAGTTTCCTTGACGCATATCGAGGATACCATCAAATAGCCATGCATGAGCCAGACCAGGAGAAAACATCCTTCATCTCACCAAGGGGACTCTACTGTTACAAGGTTATGCCATTTGGGCTAAGGAATGCTGGAGCAACCTACCAGAGGTTGGTTACTAAAATGTTCAAGGGACAGCTCGGCAAAACTATGGAGGTCTACATTGACGACATGGTGGTAAAAAGCAAGTTGAAGCTAGATCACCTTGCCGACCTGAGAACAACTTTCAGTATTTTGAGAGAATACAAGTTGAAATTGAATGCCTCAAAATGTGCCTTCGGGGTAAGCTCGGGAAAGTTTTTAGGGCACCTGGTGACTAAAAGAGGGATTGAGGCTAACCCAGATCAGATTACGGCTCTGCAGAACCTTCAAAGCCCAAGGACCACGAAGGAGGTCCAAAGACTAACAGGGACGGCAACAGCTCTTAATCGTTTTATTAGTAAATCCTCGGACCGTTGCAGACCTTTCTTTCAACTTCTGAAGAAGAGAGAAGGATACGAGTCGGGAGCCGAGCAGGGAAAGGCTTTCCAAGAGTTGAAAGGTTACTTGTCATCACCACCTTTGCTCTCCACTCCAGAAGCTGGGGAGCGGTTGATATTATATCTAGCAGTTTCCAACCATGCAGTCAATTCGGTTCTCCTACGAATAAAGGGAACGGAGAAGCTCCAATCTATTTTGTGAGCAAAACGTTGTTAGACGCGGAGACACGTTACCTGCCGCTGGAGAAACTAGTGTACGCCCTCGTCATAGCATCAAGGAAATTGCCTCACTATTTTTTACAACATCCCGTCACTATATTCACTGAATATCCACTAAGGGCGCTGTTTAGGAAGGCAGACTTCTCTGGACGAATATCCAAGTGGTCTATTGAGCTAAGTCAGTTTGACCTTGATTATCAGCCCAGGACGGCAATAAAGGGGCAGGTCTTGGCTGATTTTATAGCAGAATTCGCTCCAACAGTAGCCCCGCCACCCCCAGCTCTCCACGAGAAGGAGCAAAATATTAACCCCGAGCCACCAACGAAGACGACCGACCTGGATCCAGAGGAATGCAAGCTCTACGTTGATGGGTCAGCTTGCAACAAAGGATCTGGGGCAGGGGTGGTACTGTTTTCTCCAGAAGGGTTGGTATTGGAGCAAGCACTACGGTTGGGATTCAGCGCCAGCAACAACGTGGCAGAATATGAAGCCTTGCTTGCAGGACTCAGAAGTGCCATGGAGCTCAAGGTCAGAAAGTTAAGGGTATTCTGTGACTCACAACTAGTAGTTAATCAGCTTTCAGGGGAGTACGCTGCAAGAAGCGAAAAGATGGCTGCATACTCAGAAATAGCCAAAGACTTGCTCGACAAATTTGACATCATCCACATCCAGCAAATCAGCTCGGGACAGAATGCACATGCAGATTCACTGGCCTGCTTAGGGTCAGCAGTCCAAACGGAGTACCGCCGCACGGTGGTTGTGGACTATTTAAACGAGCCGAGCATTGGCCGAGCGGTAGAGATGGTGATGGAAACAGAGCTTGGACCGAGCTGGATGGACCTAATAGTGGCATACCTTCGAGATGGGACCTTGCCAGAGGATAAGAGGGTAGCTCACAAGATCAGAACCAAGTCAGTACGTTTCTGGCTCTCTCCAGAAGGTAAGCTTTATAGAAAGTCCTTTCTTGGCCCATATTTATTATGTGTACATCCTGCTCTAGTCCAAAAATTCCTTCATGAGATCCATGCTGGCACGTGTGGAGGACACACGGGTGGAAGATCCATAGCCCACCGAGCAATATCCCAGGGATATTGGTGGCCTTATATGCAAGAGGATGCAAAAGCCTTTGTGAAAAAATGCGAAAAGTGTCAACGATATTCCCCCCTCATCCGAGCTCCAGCAGAAGACCTGCTTCCCCTAACGAGCCCATGGCCATTTTCCCAATGGGGACTGGATATCGTGGGTCCTCTCCCAATGGCAACAGGGAAATGAAAATTCCTACTCGTTGGCACTGACTACTTCACTCAGTGGATAGAGGGGGAAGCTTTGGCCAAAATCACAGAGGCTATGGTGGAAAGGTTCGTATGGAACAAGATCATTACAAGGTTTGGGGTACCATACTCCATCATCTCGGACAATGGGTCCCAGTTCGGCAAGAAGTTCAAAGCTTTCTGTGCCCAATACGGCATCAGGAACTACTACTCAACTCCGGCTTACCCACAGAGCAATGGGCAAGCGGAAGCCTCAAATAAGACTATCCTGAAGAGTCTCAAGAAAAGGTTGGAGAATAAGAAGGGGAAATGGCCAGACGAGCTGCCAGCTGTGCTCTGGGCATATAGGACCACCCCACGGCGATCTACGGGAGAGACGCCATATTCTCTTGCTTATGGAACAGAAGCAGTGATTCCACTGGAAATTGGCCTGCCAACCATCCGCACCACTCTTGTAGAGTCGGGCGGCAACGACTATGCCTTGGCCGAGCAGCTCGATCTCGCCGAGGAGAAAAGTGAACGTGCCCTTATTACACTGGCCGCATACCAAGAGCAGCTACGAAGAAGCTACAATAAGAAGGTGCAGCCAAGAGAGTTCAAGATTAGGGATCTGGTCCTTAGGAAGGTCTTGGCCAACACCAAAATATCCACTGACGGGAAGCTTGGGCCGAACTGGGAGGGCCCATACAAGATTGTGGGGATCGCTGGAATTGGGGCTTACCGTTTGGCCGACCTGGATGGAAACCCAGTACCGCGACCATGGAACGTCCAGAACCTGAGGAAGTTCTACCAGTAATATGTTTATGTGATTACGAATACAATCACATCCTTTTTTTAGTTGAATACGAGAAAATTCACATTTGTCTTTTATTGGGATTACGAACAAAATCACCAACATAAGTTATTTAGATCCTTTATCTTTATTCCAAAAGTGAAAGAGGTTTTATTTTCTTTCTTATTATGATAATGCTTAAATACGAACCAAAATTGTCTCAAATTTGGATTCCTATTGGGGAGCAGAGCATATGAGTACTTCAATAACTCTAAATCCAAGCACGTGGGCACTTGGTAAAACTTTCTAAAGACAAAAACTTGGAATTGCAACAAAAAATGCAAAACAAACTCTAAGTATGAATACACTTAGGGAATTGCAACGAAAAATGCAAGAAATCTCTAAGTACGAATACACTTAGGGAATTGCAACGAAAAATGCAAGAAAACTCTAAGTATGAATGCACTTAGGGAATTGCAACGAGAAAATGCAAGAAACCTCTAAGTATGAATACACTTAGGGAATTGCAACGAAAAATGCAAGAAATCTCTAAGTACGAATACACTTAGGGAATTGCAACGAAAAATGCAAGAAATCTCTAAGTACGAATACACTTGGGGAATTGCAGCAAAAAATGCAAAACAAACTCTAAGTATGAATACACTTGGGGAATTGCAGCAAAAAATGCAAGCAATCTCTAAGTATGAATACACTTAAGGATTGCAAACGAGAAAGTGCACGAAATTTCCAAGTATGAGTACACTTAGGGGAGTGCAACAACCAGTGTGAAAATCCAAGTACGAGGACACTTGGTATTCACCTTTCTACGTGGGAAAAGACGTTGGATCTGCAGCGAAAATTGCAAAAGGACGTAGTATGTAATGAAAACTGCCGAAAGGCTTAAAAGGCAAAAATCTAGTATCAACCGCCACATTCGACCAAATCAGGTCACGCAGGACCAACCGCCAAAAAAAAAAAAAAAACAAAGCACGAACAAGTATGAGAAACTTAAGAAGTATCTGAAAGGCCACACCCGGCCGAACACGACCACGCAGGGTCAATAGATATGGCAGGCATCAAGCCTCTTCACCGTGCTGGTCAGCATCAGTGGCAAGATTGGGATCAGGGTTACCTCCAACAAAAAAAAATTCACGGTTCCTTCCAGGAGAGGGTCTGCTCCGGGAGGGGTTCAGGTTGAGCTTCAGGATTTGGAGGAGACTGAGCGGCTGGCATCCCGCTCGGCAGTTCCATGTCAGTACAGTGAGGGGACGATTCGTCTACGCCGAGTTTGCTGAGGCACCTTCACCAGGCCATCTCCCAAACGGCATCCTTCACGACCGCCATCTGAGCTCGGTAATTATCAGTAATCACCTCCACCGCTCGGTCATACTCGGCCTCCGCCTTGGTCTCCGCAACAGTCAACTGGGCACGAAGATCACGCTCGACCTCCCCAGACTTTGTCTCCAGCTCGGCGTTCTCTCTCTTCAGTGCCTCAACCTCCTCCCGAGCTTTTCTCAGAGATTGAGAGTATTCTGCATTCTCCTTTTCAGCCCTCTCTGCCCTCTTTTGTTCTTTCTTCAGCTCTTTTTCAGCATCCTTGGCTCTCTCAAAACCCACGGATGCTTTTTGCATAATCTGCAAAATAAGGAACACGGCATGAAGAAGGGTGGAATTCTAAGCACAACAAAAAAGACTAAGGGGATCTTCTTTACCTTGGCACTTGACTGGAAGATCATTTTCATGAGCGTCTCATAAGAGTGACTCCTTTCTCTCTCAATATCGTTAGGGAGAAGAGTGGCCCTGGAGACGCCAAATGCCACCTCGTTGGAGGAGATTCTGTCAATCATACTTAGAGGGGTGCCATCAGGGCGTGCAAGCACTGGGGCCCAGGGCTGCACAAGGGGTGGCGAGTCAGGGGAGAGCTGGCTCAAGCTTGCGTCCCCAACCCTCCTCCTTTGCGGGGGAGGCTGGTCGTGCTGGGGGCTCCGTATCGGCCTCTTATCCCTTGAGCTCTCAGGAGGAGGAGGAGATGGTGTATGGGAGGGAACGATGACACGGGCAACAGGAGGAGCACGAGGAGCTCCGCCGAGATTCAGCTCGTCAAGCAGGTTGATCGGCTGGCGAGGCATGTCTTCTCGCTCTGGGGAAGGAGAGTAGCCTGGAGAGTCGTCTGAATCGTCTAGAAGGGCGGCCCGCTCGGTTAAAGACTGGACGGCCGCTCGGTGGTCGAGTTCTTCCTCTTTTTCTTCTTCTTCTTCTTCCACCAACGCCCTCCCAGATGTACTGGCTTCCTGGTCGGAATGAGTAAGGATAGGGATGGCAGTTGGAATCTCGGGTATATGGGCAAAAGTGACTTGCCGCTGAAGGCTGTCAGGGGCTTGGGACCGTGATGATCTTCTTGTAGCTCGGCCTCTGCGAGCACGAGTTCGTTCTCGGTCGGTTGGTCGGCCTGTGGTGATCACGGAAAAAGGTGGCGGCCAAACGTGTCTTGTTCTGGCCTCTCCAGCTCTTCTGATATTGCCCCAGTAGAATGGGGTATAACCCAGCAACCGATGAGCTGCACGGCCGAGACCAACATGAGTCGGTTCGAAGCCTTCGAACCAGAGGGCCTTGGCGATGTCCTCACGGTGGAGCTTGATGTGGATCAGGCGACCACCGTGATTGAGGTTATCCGCTGCAAAACAACATGACAAAAAGAATGGTCAACTGCAGTTTTTAGAGAAGCAAAGAACAAATCAGCTAGGGAAAAAGGGGTACTAACCTAGTCCGCCTGCAGCTCTGGGGCAGGCAAGGCCGATGATCCTCCCCTCGGCATCTCTAGGCTCCCAATTACCAGTGGTTATGAGATAGTCATCTGCCTCTCCCTTTGAGGAGTTCGGCAGTTCGGTGATAAGCTTCTGGTTGGGATCCCTGGCTTTGAAGTAGTAGTTTTTCTCGGCTGTAGGGACTACACTGTAGAGATAGTGCAGGTCCCACCAGTCGAGATGTAGGCCGAGCAGCCTATTAAGGGCCACTGTGCCCATGACCACCCTGACAAAATTGGGGCAGAGTTGCCTAGGGTTCAATTGGCACCTAGAACAGACCTCACGAAAGAAGGGGTGAAGGGGAAACCTAAGGCCACCTTCCACAATAAATATCAAAGGGATGTAAATACTGTTTTCATCCTGACCCTCTTCTACTAAGTCCTCAGACCTGCCTAGCCGGAATTGTACGTCGGCGGGGATTTCCTATGTCCTATGGAATTCTATCACTTTTTCGTGGGTGCTAAGGAGAGCCCTATGCCTTCCCTTTTTCACTAAAATTAGGGTTTTACAGTCAAAACCCAGATTTGCGAGGAAGAAGATGAAACACGGAACAAAAAACAGAAGTCTAGAAAGGTCACTTACATGAAGATGACGGGTGGACCTAATGTGGTGTTTTCCGACGAAAACAGAGGGCGTTTTTTCGACGAAGACCGGGAAACGAGCGAGATCGCAGAAAACTCAGATGGCGAAAATGGCGCATTTAAGTATTTTCTCTCTCTTCTTTGCTTCTGACAAAGTATGAAGGAGAAGGGGAGGGGTTTTTGCGTTTAGAAGGTTTTGGGAGGGAAAAGTAATAATTATCCCTCCTGAAACCCCATAAAAGTGGAACGTGACGTATGCAGAACGTCAGCGGAATCGTCCTTTGGGCTTATCCGAGCCATCAACGGGTCATTTCGCATTAAAAGCGATGACAGCGTTACCCCCACGTGGAGGGGAGACGTGCAGGAAACGCATCAGGAGCCGTTGGAGCTCTGCGCACTACTGATGAATGACAGTAGCAGCAGAGCTGGGGAGCAATTGGAGAGGGTAAAGACTGATTACCCTACTACTAGGTATAGCACGTGCCTATGACGGTCACCACGAGGGGTGAGTAGCTCGGCAGAACATAGGGAGTCCTTAAGCCCTATGCCGAGCTATTTGGCCATGAATAAGGCCAGAACAATGAGAGTAAAATAGTGTACCAGGATGTGCCAGCTCGGTATAAGTCACAAGGGGGTGCCCCTGCTACGGCCGATCTGGGACAGCTACGAGCAAAGCCTGAATAGCATTCTGGAGTACATGCCTCAGCTCGGTGTAATGGGATGGGCCATGTACAAGTTAATCCGAGCTGCGAGGAAGCACGACACCGCCATGAATAAGGCGGCGAGACATTCCAGAATCATCTGAGGCGGTTCCTTAAGAGATAAGGAGCGATCCCGTACAACAGGGGATCAAGGTGGGAAGTCCTAACGAGATTAGGAGTATGCCTCATGTAGGAAAGAATCCCATATGGAAAGAAAGACCCCTGCTAGACGAGATCTAGCAGGACATGGAAGCTATCTCTCCAAAAAGGAAAGTCCTGTCGAGAAAGGGATTCCTAAAGAGAATAGGAAACAGGGGCAACGAGATGCCCTAAATCCACACCTATAAATACAACGGCATATCCATGAAAAAAGGTACGCTATAACACCCAGTTATACGCATTGTGTTCTTGGCTTAGTTAGTAATCCAGTACTAACTCAGACATCAGAGGGCCTTTGCCACCAAGAGTCAAAGGTGCTCTAACCCTTGTTTGTCTTGCAGATTTAGGGTTGAATCAAGGATCCACGTGACCCCGGCCTACGCGGATTCACACCCCCTACAATAACTACTGTAGTTTATAGTAAAAGTAACTCTGTAAATAATAGCCTTATAAGGCTAGCAATAATAGGATAAAAAGTGTCTCCCCATTAATTGGGAGATAAGTTCCCCACCGTTGGGACGAAAAATGCTCGGTAAGGTTGGTTTTGTGCGCGAAAAAATACTAACTAGTGTACCGCGAATAATAATTAAAGAATTACTAATTTTAAGAAAATAAATAAATATGATAGGAAATTCCTAGATAGCCATAAGAGAATCTAAAAATATAATGCTTCGGAATTTAGAAGAAAAAATGCCGCCGAAATGTGTGCGAACGCGCGTACGAATACATGTCCGTAAAATTACACGGCGAGTGAAGCAATTTCTCTCCCGTTTCCTCCCCCCAAACCGCCCTCTCTCACTTCTTCTCATTAATTCACAAAACTCCAAATTAGGGTTAGTAAAAGTAAAGTCAAAATTGCAAGAAAAGTCAAAATTGGGCACATGCCTAATTAGGTTTTTTTCAAAAATAGAAATAGGCCTAATTTAGGTATTAAATAGGGTGATGATAGTCATAAGGAGACAAAATAGGAGTTGGGGGAAATTAGTAGGGCTTCCGGATGCGATGTGGTGGAATACCCGGTTTGCACGTGTTGATTTACGGCGCAGACAATATAAATAAAAGAAATAAACAAATAAAATCAAATTTTATTCAAATTATTTAATAAATTATTTATTTTAGGTATAATAAAACTAAATATTCGAATGAATAACTCGAAATTTTTATTTACGAAATTTCGGGTTATTACAGTTTTTGGAAGATAAAAAAAAATTCAATTTAAAAAAACAAATAGTTTTCAAAAAAGAAAATGCTTTGAAAAAAAGATTCAATAAGTTTTTGAAATCAATTGTTGAAAAAGAGAGAGAAAATAGAGAGAAGATTTTTGTGTAATTAATGATGTATGTATTTACGGTTAATTGTTCTAGGGTCCAGAGTGGGGACTTATTGACCCATTTAGTCCATGTTAAAGTTTTACAAGGTCTAAGGTCCACAATTTTTTTTTTATAAAATTTTGGTATTTTCAAAGGGTACCCTAGAGTTTAGGTTTTATGGTGCACTTTCCTATTATAGGGTTTTAGTGTTTTAGGCACTTTCATAGGGTACCCTAGGGTTTTAGGCACTTTCATAGGGTACCCTAGGATTTTAGGCACTTTCATAGGGTACAAACTTTTTTGACACTTTTCTAGAGGTACAAACTTTTTTTTGGTAAAAAAAAGAAAAAAAAGAAAAAAGAAAAAGAAAAGATTTCAACATTAGGACTGGATAGGTTATAAACTTGTTTGGTGGATTAATGGGGTTACAAATTCTTTGCCTAGGACTTTTGAACAAGTCTCCCATGTATTTAACTGAGGAGATGTGGTCCATGTAATTTGGTTATTTTTGAAAGGTTGGTAACTTTAAATATGCAAATGCCGCAATTTAAGTATTGGTTAAGACGTTAACTTTAATTATTCCATTGTGAACATTTTTTGGGCCACACATTTTTAACTTTAAAAACATTTCAATTTTGAGTATTCTAATGGGATAACCTGAATCTAAGGGCATCTCTAGTGCACTACCTAAAATCACTACCTAAAGTGTCCTAACTAGTTAGCTAAGAAAATCTCAAAAAATGGTCTCTAGTGCACAAAACTTGGCTCCCTAAAATCCTAGGTGACACCCCTCACTACCTAAAGTGCCCTAAGTGACTACCTAAATTTGGGGAGGGACTTAAGGAGAGAGAAAGAGGAGAGAGATAGAGAGAAAGAGGAGAGAGAAAGTTGATTGCATTTATAACATTGAATCTGCCATTGTTTTTTTGGTTATGAGACCCACTTAAATGGGTCCCACATACACCTTAGGGAGTATTTGTAGTATTATTGCGACAGAGCAAAATTGATGCATTGAATGGAAAGCAGCTTGATGCCTATTAGCGTGGGTGCAACCGATCTTTTACTCCATGCTAGCATTATATGCAGGCGATCTCGCAATTAATTATCTGTATAATAATAGACCCCATTTTGAACAACATGCGAGTAAAGGCGTATGCTTGAGTACCCCTACACTAATTATACCCTATATTTAAGTGCTAAGCAATAATGCGACAATTCCGGTGTGTTTTGGCCTAAAAAGTTAGCTGACTTATTTTTTTGTCTTTATTTGATTTTTTTTCGTGTTTTTTAGTTTTGCATCAACTTTTTGTGTATTATTGGTTCGTCTGGCGATAAGATTCAAAAAAGTAAAAAATTATGATCGAATCATAATTTTTTTTAACAAAGACAAAAATAAGTAAAAAAAACAGTTTTTTACACTTTTTTCAATCTTATTAAAAAATTGAGAGTTCTAGTCATAATCTTTAACCTTTTTGGATTCCTCTCGCCGAGACGAACCAATAAAGACAAAAAAAAATAAGTTAAGTTGGCTTTTTAGGCCAAACTTCACCGGAGAATATCTGATCCTTTAAACGGTGGGTCCAAAGCGGCGGATTTTTCTTTTTTATAGATAAAATTCTTTGAAGATCCTTTTTAATTGAACAAGACGAGACCAGACTGGTTCTATAACGTGAGTAAGTTACTTTGATCAGTCCGAAAAATTGGAGATCGCAATTTTATGAGATATTTTGGTAATTCGTGTGTTCTAAATTTGACACTATATGAGTATTCTACAACTGAAAGTAAGGCTGTTTTTATTCATTATGTGGCTGTTTTTCCTAACCAATATAGTGCATGTCTAAGTGATTGACATTGGCACATAATCATAATGTATCTAATAATTATAGTCAACGAACCAGCTTCTCATGTAAGTTTTTGGAAATAGATCAGTATCCATAATTACATAAGGATGCGTATTTTTTTTTTTTTGTCATTCGTCAATCCTAATCTATTACATGGGGGGAGCGGGAGGGGGGAGTGAGACTCGATCCCGAGATGCAGTGTGAGGCATTCAAGAGCTCTACCGCATGAGCTAGCCAGTAGCGCAAAATGTGTATATATCAACTTCATTTTCGGTTGGGTCGTTTCAAGGATATCTCAATTATTAACAGACTTTCAAGGCAAGAATGGACCTGATTTAAAGTTTTCAACAGTGAGAACATTGTTTATTTGGTAGTAGTAGTAGTTGTCTCCCAATGATGCCAAAGACCACTAACATGCTTCTACCAAGATACATGAGACATTTTTATTGACTAATCAATCATTATCAAATACTCTGTCACGCCATTTTGATAGTACATTATTTTATTTTGGAACGCTCCAAAATGAATACCTTGTGTTTGAATAGAGTTGGTACTATTTCCATCGTTCAAATTTCAAATTAGAGGGCATATTTGGAAAGTGCAATACTTTTTAGAGTAATCAGTTCGCTCCCTTAAAAAGTTGCAAAATCCCCAAAAGGGACTGTAAAAATGCGATGGAGGAGTGTTTTTTTTAAGCTGTCGTTTGGAGGTGAATAGTTATTCTGTGCTCTTCTGTGCCATGTCGCAGTACGCAACTCCCTTCACAACTAAGCAATAAACTTACATGAGAATATAGGGGAATAGCACCCAATAATTTCTTTTGGCGAAGGGTGGATCGAAATCTTGCTCGGGCTTTAATCGGGTTCTCGCTAATAGACTGTGTGACTGATTTCCAAAATTAATCGAAATACGTGTAAACTGGATTTAACACTTAAGTTATGAAAAAGGAGGTGGACCAAAATATCTACAACAAAAGTTGAATATATGAAGAATGAGCGTGACAGTGAATGCAATAACCAACGATAAAGATATAGGTACCAAGCCCAAGGTACTAAAATTGTACTAATCGGTGTGTGGGCCCACTTTTAGGTCTCGCACGATCCAAACCGTTTAATAATTTTAAAATAGTTTTCCGAGTAACTCTGCAAAAAATCAGCTCAATTGGATATGCGTAAGTGCTTCATCCAACTTCAACTTTTTTATTCAGAATTGGGGATCCTAAGTTCTGAATGAAAAACTTGAAATTTGGATGAAGCACTTACGCATATCCACTTCAGCTAATTTTAACTGGGACACTCAAAAAATTATTTTAAAATGATTGAATAGTTCGGATCATTCGCGTGGGACTCACAAGTAAGTCATGTACGCTGATTGGTACAATTTCGGTACATTGAGCTTCGGTACCCTGGCAGCTTCCACCAATCAAAGGTCATCTTGTATTATTAATACTTTAGGCGGCACATAATTCCATTACTAGGTCGAATTTATTTTGGATTGTTACGCAAAAGTAATGCGTATATGTCTACCAATAATTAAGGCATACTTTATAGGATAAGGAGTGAGAGAATAATACCACCCCAAATTCCATACAATTTGTCAGATATCTTGTTTGATGGTCATACAATCATAATTGTCAAAAATTAATTTTTGAAGTACTCACAAGTTAGCCCGCGACACCTTACAGTATCCTAAAAAGTTACTCCCTCCGTCCCTTTTTAAATGTGTTACTTCGTAAATCCAACTTATTAAAGAAACATCATCATTACACCTTTCACATCAACTTTTTCCTCCACTTTACACTTTTCACATCAACTTTTACCCCTACTTTCCAAAATTATCCTCCACTTTTACCCATTAACTCTTTACCCACTAACTTTTCAAAGGGCAAAATGATAATTGTATAAACTTTTACCCATTAACTTTTCAAACCACACACTTATTTAGGGACAACCCAAAATGGAAATGTCTACATTTAAAAAGGGACGGAGGGAGTACTATTAAATGGTGTAAATTGAGACCGAATATTGTCCATCAGATGTTTCAATTCAGAAAACAAAGTGGGTCATAAGTTATTTTATTTTGCTCTCATTTCCGTTTACCTATATATGTCATTTCTATGAGGGATTCCACACTTTAATAAACTGTGGAACTCACATTTTCCGATCAAATTTTGATGATTCAAACCGTTGAATGTGTTTAAAACGTGATTTTAAGGATCCACGCGAGAAATCATAATAATAATAAAAAAGACCGGGAAGAGTTTGATTCGAGTAGTTTTCGATAAAATCTTATATTTCCGTTCTCGGCTATTTTTTTTTATGATTTCTTGCGCGAAGCTTTAAAAACACGTTAAACACATTGAACGCTATGGATCGTCAAAATTTGATTAGGAAAGTTGAGAATTCAGTGACTCGTGCACCTTAAACAAAATGTGGGATCCCTCACTAGAAATGCGGTGATATGTATACATAAATCTCCTTCCCATCCAAAAACTAAAATCTGGACCCTGTCCGGACCTCATAGTTTCGGACCAAATCTCGATGATCCGAATCGCTCAATGTGTTCAAAACGTGTTTTTAAGAGTTTCTTACAAGAAATCAGCCAAACAAAAAAAAAACCAGGAAGAACTTGATCCGAGCAATTCAAACTATTGGTACACGACTACACGGTTTGGTTTCCACTCCGTGTTTTTTATTAAATTAATATTATTCTATTAAGTGAATTAAATAATGATTCCGAAAATCGAGGCGGATCTATAGGAACACCAACCATTTGATTTAGTTTTCTTTTTTTAAACTTGCACAAATCATACTATTGGAAAATCGAGTCAAATCCGCCGGTTGGTATTGCATTCGTGGTTTGTAATTTTTCGCTCACCCCTAATTGCATCATCGAAATATTTACGGACATGACTTAATTTGTTAAAATGTCAATTTTCCCACAAGTCAGCATTATTTCATTTTTGTCAAGAATGAAAAAATGAGGGGCATAAATTCGAGGAGATATAAAGTGTTAAGTAAGGGTGATTCTATCCGCAGCCCTGTATTTACTCTGTGTAACCCACAAAAAACTCTTCCATTTCCATTTATTGTGTGAAGACAAAAATGCTCCCGAACTGCGTTTTTTTTCAACATTCATAACCCGAAATATGTGAACTTTTTCAACATTCATACCCCGAAACATTCCGAAAAACGATACCGGAGAAATTCACATGTTTGATTTCACAAATTTCGACATTAATAAGCTGAAAATATGGTTATATTTCGACATGTTATTGTCGAAAACAATAATATTTTATCCACATGTATCTAGTTCGACATTCGGAAGTTGAATATAGACATACATTTCGACATGAGGATGTTGATGTCGAACATAGACAGGGTCCAATTTTTGAAAATTCGTCCTTCAATATAAATCGACATGTTGTCGAAAATGTGTGTGTATTTCGACATTTAAAGTACGAAGACTGGTCGCGAGGGTAGTTTGGGCAGTTTTGGTGTATTTTGTGGGTTGTATGGAGTAAATGATGGGTTACATGAAGAAAATGAAAAAATGGGTTACACGGAGTAAATAGAGGGTTGCGGATAGAATCACCCTTAAGTAATTATCAGTGCTTTAAAATTTGACTTTAAGAAAACAAAAGATTCAGGGCAAAACGGAGAAAAATACTTCAGCGCGAAAGAGAAAGAACCTCTCCAACCATTCCTTCAAGAAAAGCAAAAGCAGACAATAATCAAAATAAAATACAACTTTCTGCCTATTTGCTAACACAAAAACGAAGAAAAACACGTAGGCCATTGAATTTGAGGACAGCCATGCGTGATTCGTCCGAAATTGGAAGGAAATGATCCTATTTTGTTCATAAAAATGAACTGGGCGGTTCTTTTCGATCTCTCTTTAATGATGCAAATCGATAATTTTTTAAAACTCGTAGAGAATTTGGATTTCAAGATAAAGTGTTCGTAAATCAGATGGATACATTATTTTTGGCATCGTCGATATTCTCGACAAACTTAAAAAATTTAACAATATGGATAATCAAGTGAGCCTGAAAAGAACCGACAAATGGACAAATTAGACCATTTAGTTCGGGGGTGTTTGGGAGCCTACTTTTTAGCTTTTCATTTTTAACTTTTTGGCTTTTTGGATTATGGTCAGAATGTGTTTTGAATTTGGGAGAAGTGTTTGGGAGAAAAGTGCAGAATACATTTTGCAAAAAGAGTAGTGTTTGGGAGAAAAACGTAGAATGCATTTTAACACTCATCTGTGAAGAAAAAAACATCTCATCCGTACGAAAAAAGCAAAACACATTCTCCAAAACGTGAAAAGCTCCTCTGAGGCTATTTCTAACTTCTGTTCTCTATCTTCAAAAACCCAAACCGCATTCTCCCAAAAGCTGTTTTTGTCCTTCACTGCCAAACACCCAAAAGCCAATAAGGAGAAATGGAAAATGAAAACAGTTACCGGCCAAACAGTTGGACTGGATAGAGTATCCATTCCGAAACTTTGAAGTGAAAGTGGAGAAGGACCTGAGTGAATGTTACAATTTCATATGGCGAATTAATATAGTGTCGGAGGCATAGTGAAACGGTGCAATAGTGATTTTTAAAAAACACAAACTCGCTTTTTCCCTTTTTAAATGTCACATTTGAGAAACGTGTATAATTTTTGTTAACGTTAAAAAATGTAGTTCTATAGAATGTTTTTAATTTTTTTTGCACCTAAATTAAAAAATATATATACAGATATATAGGACCCCCTTCTAATAAGGGACCCTTATTTAACTTTCCATGCGGACCTAGGGGCATTTTCGACTTTTCGGACCAAATTTTGACGATCCGATCCGCTCAATGTTTTTAAAATGTGTTTTCAAGGGCCTACGCGGAGAATCTCCGAAAAAAAATACCCGGAAGGGCTTGATCCGAGTAGTTTCCGATAAAAACTGTATATGTATAGTTTTTATCGGAAACTGCTCGGATCAAGCCCTTCCGGGTATTTTTTTTCGGAGATTCTCCGCGTGGGCCCTTGAAAACACATTTTAAAAACATTGAGCGGATCGGATCGTCAAAATTTGGTCCGGAAAGTCGAAAAATGGCAGGTCCGCATGGTATTTTAAAAAAAGGGTCCCTTATTGGAAGTTTATTGCAGATATATATATATATATATTTAAAGGTTTGAATTTAAATGTACTTTTATAGTGGATATCTAAAAAGGGACGGAGTGAGTACTACCCATCGTGTGGAAAAATTGTTACCCCTGAGGAATGTTATGTTACGTTACGTTACATATTATTTTGTTTTGGAGGTTGCAATTTTCATCATGCATTCGAATTATTAGTTTCATGATTTTATTTTTTTTCTTTTGGTGAACAGAATGGGCAGAAATGATGGACCTACTGACCTACATACTTATAAACTGACAATAGGCAACCCCTATGTATCCAATAAAAAAGTCCTATGTATCCAGCTGGACCCATCATCTAACTTCAGAGATTGCCAAACAAAACATTATAGGCTGTGTTTGGTTTGTAATTTAAGGGGGTGTTTCACTAACAAAAAACTGTTTTTCCTAAACACCGAGACAGATCATTCTCTCACAATGCATCACATAAAAAACCATGAAAAACCAGTTTATTCAAAAAACTGAGTTAGTGGAACAACCCCTAAGTTTAGTTTTGATGATGTAAGTATGTATAATGAGTGAAAAGAGATAGAGAGAGAAACGAGGGAAATGATGATGTCAACAAAACTAAAACTCCTTACCGAACAGGGCCATCTGATAAAAAAAACCAAAAACATTATATAAAAATCCAAATTCATGGTAGAGCACACATTTTCCCTTCGGTTTTTAAATAGGGAGCTCTCTCTGCTTTGACCTAATTTTTCTTTTTTGGCTGTCCCAAAATATAGGACAAATGAAAAAATTTTAATAAAGGAAAGTTGTACAATTTTATTTCTACCATTAAGACACTTTAACAATCAAAACAACGCGACCAAAAAAAGAATAATTGAAAAGTTCAAAATTTAAAGTACACTCTAAAATTTTGAAAAAGTTATTTATTACACTGGCGGTAAGACTTTCCGCTTTCTGGAAAACAATTTAAATTCAAAACTTGACTAACTCCTATTTTATTAGAGCTAACTAACGAAGGGCAAACTTGAAAAGCTACAAGTTTTGGGTACCATTGTATATTGTGTATAAAATGTTGAAATTTAAAAGTAGGACAAACATTTCGGGAGTCGGGACAGAGAGAGTATTTCCTACAAAAACAAAAAAAAAATTCCTCAAATCTATTATTCATAAAGCTTCCGTAAATTTTACTACTTCGTATAAGGTACTTTTTTCTCTTTATTATTATTATTTTTTAAAAGAAGGTACTTTTTTCTCTTTATTATTATTATTTTTTAAAAGAAGGTACTTTTTTCTCTTTATTATTATTATTTTTTAAAAGAAAGTACTTTTTTCTCTTTATTATTATTATTTTTTAAAAGAACCTCATCTTTGAGATTGGGTTCGGGCTCAAAAAGTTAGTGCTGGGTTGCTGGCGAACACACCCACCCATCGGTAGAGTAATTTTTCAGTACCCTTAACACCATCACGTGCAAGGACGGCAACGTAGTAAGGCAAGTTTTGTCGTATCCCGACACTAACCAAAAATGTAGGACACAGCCCTGGTTCCACCCCGAATCCCGACTGGGTAATTTGTGGGTACTCTCGTTTTTGCCCTGATTTTAGCCTCAACGTAAAAATGAGAAAAATTAGTTTAACGTAAAAGCAAAATAAAAGGAAATAGTTATATGTAAGGTGGTATTT
Organism: Vaccinium myrtillus; assembly: GCA_016920895.1. NCBI lineage: Eukaryota > Viridiplantae > Streptophyta > Magnoliopsida > Ericales > Ericaceae > Vaccinium > Vaccinium myrtillus. The sequence continues at coordinate 26,030,887 of CM029275.1, read as the reverse complement.
TATTTAATGTATATAAGGGAACTTTTAGAGTATGAAGATAAAAATAAAAGGATCAAAATAAAGTTTTCCTTTTAGTATACTGATAGAGATATTATGTCAAAACTATAATGTTACATGTAAATATAGTTTGCGGCATGTTCTCGGTAGAGTATTCAGTACCTATAATGTTACATGCCAAAGTTATTTCTCCAAAAGCAAATGCGGATTTCGTCCACACCTCCTGACTTTTTTGATTTCAGAGAAATAACTTTGGCATTCCATTGTGATAATCACACTCTAAAGTTTGTCGTTTAATGTGTGTTTTGTTTAAAGATTTCTTTTAGTTTGTTTTTTATTGGGAATGCAGATAACTTTCAGCAATAGTCCAGGGGTGAAGGGGGTGGAGCACACAGATTGTAGCAAAAATGGAATTTTATATTTTGGTAAGGGTAATTTTGGCAATTAGACCTTACCTATTTATATTGCAATTGCACTGTAATTAGGGTTGAGCATTTCAGTCTAAACACGAGAGAAGAGTTGTACTCCATGCACATTCTTCGTTTATAGCGAACTGGTGTGGGTCCAGTGATTTTTCATCGCATTGAACTGGTGTGGGTCCCGTGATTTTTCATCGCATTGAGGTTTTCATGCACATCTGTATGTCTTTCTGCCTTTCTGTTTATTACACACGTTTTTGTGTTTTGCAATTTTTGTTACTATAACTTCTAAGATCCATACTCATTGTGGATTTAATGTTTTGTTCATTTCCTAGCAGTTTTTAGACATTGTGATATGTATCTTATAAATTAGAATACAAAATTGTACAAAATGAAGGGCCAGATTTTACAACTCTTATACTACTTTTTTTTTATCTGACAAGTCTTGTACTTTACGCGGCATTCTTCAATTATTGCACTAATAACAGTGAATACATGAACCTTGAAGTATCTCGTAAAATGAAACCCTGGAGCTTTGCTTTATTGACGGTGCCACCTTCATGTATGAGAAATAACTAAAAAAAATAAAAATAAAAACATAACTTTCCGAAGCACCAAAAAAAAAAAAACTAAAAATTTTTTAGTTTTTACATACGTTTCATTGACAATTTAAATTTACAATTGTCTATTAAAACACATATGTAATAAAATGATCTAAAAGTGACTTAAATTAAATTAAAATAACCATTTTTCAAAATAAAAAGTGCTAAAAATTATCAAATCTCACTTATTTTGAATGAAAATGACTTTTTTGTCCATTGGACAAAATTTACTCAATATCCCCTTTTATTTTGTCCAATGAACAAAACAAGAAAGAAAATCCATCTTATTATTTTCCAAATTTTCTATAGTTTTATCCGCATGTATAATTGCCAGAAAGATAGGAATATATATATATAGGATAATGATCTAATAAGGGATCCCTTAACCAAAATTTGGTGCGGACCACCCCTTTTTTCACCTTTCCGAGCCAAATTTTGACGATCCGAACCGCTCAATGTTTTTAAAATGCATTTTCCAAGGTCCACGCGGGAAATCTTCAAAAAAAATACCCGGAATGGCTTGATCCATACAGTTCCCGAAAACGTATGGACGTTTACCGTACAAAACTGTATGGATCAAGCCCTTCGGTATTTTTTTGAAGATTTCAGCGTGGACCTTGGAAAATGCATTTTAAAAACATTGAGCGGTTCGATCGCAAAATTTGGCTCGGAAAGGTGAAAAAGGGGTGGTCCGCACCAAATTTTGGTTAAGGGATCCTTATTAGATCATTATCCTATATATATATATATATATATATATATACAGTAAGCTTCTAATGAGGACTCCCTCATTGGAAGTTCTATCTGACCTGCCCCTTTTTTGTGTTTCGGACCAAATTTTGATTTATCCGAACCGCTCAATGTTTTTAAAATGCATTTTCCAAGGTCCACGCGAAAAATCTTCAAAAAAAAATACCGGAAGGGCTTGATCCACACGTTTTTGTTAAAAACACTATATATAGCGTTTTTAACAAAAACTGTGTGGATCAAGCCCTTCCGGGTATTTTTTTTTGAAGATTTTCCGCGTGGACCCTTAAAAATGCATTTTAAAAACATCTAACGGTTCGGATCATGAAAATTTGGTCCGGATGGTGAAGTCCTCATGGAAGTCCTCATGGTGAGGTCCTCATTAGAAGCTCCTCCTATATATATATATATATATATATATATATATATATATATATATAGGATCCCGTTCTACTAAGGACTCCCTCAAACTCGTAATTTGCGGACCTCATGGATCGGGGTCGAATCACGACGATCCAAACCGTTCAATGTGTTTAAAACGTGATTTTAAGGGTCACCGCGAGGATTCGTCCAAAAAAATTACTCGGAAGGGCTTCATTCGAGCATTTTTCGATAAATTATATATGTACGGTTATTATGAAAAACCGCTCGGATGAAGCCCTTTCGGGTATTTTTTTTTTGTGATTCCTCGCGTTGGCCATGGAAAACATGTTTTAAACACATTGAGCGATTCGGATCGTCGAAATTTGGTCTGGAAAATCAAAAAAGGGGTGGTCCTCACGGAGGAGATCTTTGAGGGAGTCCTCAATAGAACATCTTCCTATATATATATATATATATAATAGAAAGATAGGACTCGAAATACAAAAAAGAGACAGAAAATCCATATTGTTATTTACCAAATATTTTGGGTCAAAAAATGGAGAATTGAGAGCTTTTTATTATTTATTTTACTGTAAAAAAATAGAATATTTTTTTTTTATATAAGCCACGTTTGGCTAATTACATCCTGTGTTTAGTACCAGTTGGTTGAAATAATTGAATGATCAGTGAAATAAACATTGAAACAATATGGAATTTATTTATATACTTTCTAATTATGCATAACTGTTTGGTTCTTTTACTTATTTACAACAGAAAATAATCGTGTGCGAGCGTGCCAGAGAGAGCCTTTAAATCTTCTCCCTCAGATTAACTTTGGAAAATCAAATGTAATCAGACGATTGTGTTTTACTGGTTCAATTATCTCAATTAAGAAGATTTTTCTTTCAAAGTGAAGAAATATAAACCAATTCACTTATGAGATCAAAGAACAATAAAGAAATAAGATACTTTGATTAACAAATCAAAGGTAAACTTACATCGAAATCGTCTTCAACTTCAAATAGAAAGACAACAGGAATTTCGAACACTTGGTTGTTACAAGAACTACTAACATCTATTTCCTAAAACTACTTCCTAATCTACTTCGAACTGAGTCGAATTCCTAAAACTACAATTCTACTGCTAAAGAACAAACCAAGCATCATTTGTTTGCTGTTTGTTGAAGATTTGTCTGGGGATTTTTTACTCTTCAACTTCTTCTATTTATAGGCCTTGCTTGCAATTTGAACTTCCCACTTGAGTTCTTGACTTCGAACTCCATTATTTCATTTCAAACATGTGATTTCTTCCCTCCAAAAGCATCTAAACTTTAAATTACTTTGACCTTACTGCAGAAGTTTTAAATTTGAACCTGCACGGTTATTCATTCAAATCATATGATTAGTTTTAAAGAGTAACTGCCTTGCACGACTTGTTCCACGTGTCTCAACTGTCAACTATCTTCTTTTATACGTTTACACGTGTAACTCATGCCTTTTAACAGTTAAAAGTGTGGCTTCGAAGCCAATTTTTTTTGTTTATTCTTTGGCTTATAACTGCCAATAACTTCTTTTCAAAATGGACACAAATACGACATCGTATTGATCCATTTATGAACATTTAATCGAGTGTTTTTCATTAACGTCAAGCTGCCAACGTTTGACATTCTTAATTACGTGTGAATTAATTACTGGATGTATTAATTTTATATGTAAACATACCCCCCGCATTAACATCGTTATTCAAGAAATTTGAATACGTGTTAATGTGTCTTTGCCGCTTTGAATTCCTACATATTTTCAATGTGGAAGTTATGGGTAGTTCATTCCACTTCCAATGAAGAAGTTACGAACAATTCCTCTATTTCCAATGAGGAATTTATGGGTGATGGGCAGTTAATTTACACGATCTCCACTGACAAAATTTGAATCGTTTCAAAACCAAATTTCATCTATAAATGTACCCAATTATTGGTTAACATTCGACACCAACTTTCTCTTCAAACTTGTGCCAATGGCTGATGTTACCAATACCCAAAACGCTTTCGAAAACATGGACCTCAATGGTTATACTCCTTTTCAAACTGAAAGCTTGGTTTCACCCATTGCTGGTGAAATTCGAAGAGATCATTCTTATGTGGTGACTCAAATAGAAGAGCACACTTCCATCAATCCATGGGAGCCTCCTACTCCTACCCCAGAGCCATCACTATGGGGTTTGCCTTCTGAAATAGTAGTGGTCAAAATGGATGACCTTATTGCTGTTAAAGGTTGGAGTAAATACCGCTCATTGGCTATGAGTAGGTATTTTTCTCCCTTCATTAGGGATGATCCAAATATGGCGTTGATGGATAACCCTATTGCCTCTTGCCTTACTCCTCAATTCTTTAAGGTTGAAGAGCCAGAAAGATCAGGTTTTGCTGGGTATGCTGAGCTTAAAAAGAGAGCTATTAAGCAATATATCTACTGGTTAAATGAGGTTCGAAGGCCTCATTTTGAAAACTTCATTGACCCTACTTACCCTCCTCTTCAAGCCCTTCCTGAAAACCCTGATTGGTTCGAAGTATTAAAAAACATCAAGTTTGATCCAACTACCTCTCATGCTGACTATTCTTATACCCTTTTCCCCATTCTGACTCCACTAAAGCCAAAGAAGTTTTGGCTGCCTTTGCCTTTTTGGATATGGGGATTTTGGAAGAGGATGTCCTTACAAGAACTTCTTATGGGCCTATGAAACCCTTCAATGTGTTGTCTCTGAGCAAATTGGCTCTTTCATCCACTCTTTTCAAAGTCAAATTCCTCTTTTTCGAATGTGGATGAAAACCAGCAATGCAGCTTTTGGGTTTAACCAGGACCTCCATGATTATGAAATTGTTCATGATCAGGTCTCTAGGCTTTACAACAAGATAGAAGACTTAAAGGGAAGTTTCTTTGAAGTCCCAGTTGGGGCTTCAAAACAGCTTCGAAAGAAACTCAAGAGACGCACAAAGAGAAATGCTTTTAAGTTGGCCAAACTTCAAGTAAAAGCCAAGAATTTGGTTTTGAAAATCAGGCCCTTGATTGAGAAAAAACTTAAACTGGATGAGGAAAACAGAGTGAGATTGATGGAGAGACAATTCTTTACCTTTACTTGCGAAAGGTTTCATGCCTTGGTGACTTGGAGCTTTCTCCACTATTTTGAAATCATTCAAGCCGCTGTTGCTGCTCCTGTACCAGTAATTGCTTAGTTTTTTTTTTTTTTCCATATAATCCACTTTCCAATCCTGCCACTAAGTACAGGTTGAGACAACATATACTTCAGAACATCAGTCTGGGAAATTACATAAGTTACTCTAGGCATCATATAGTACCTGAGTTTCTTCGAAGCAAAGAACAAAGTTAAACACAAATTTTTTATTGCAGAATACCTACTTTCACAGTCATTTGAAAACCTACGTAGATAATAAATAGCCTGCTCCTTGCCTTCATCATTGTCTTGAGCCAACAAAACTCCTATTGAGTCATAGTTCGCTGCTAAGTACAACTTCACAGGCTCTCCCTTCTTAGGTGGACCTAAAACTGGAGGATTGATCAAGTACTCCTTGATGGCTTTGAATTCATCATCATGCTCCTTTGTCCATTCGAAGTCCTCTCCATCCTTTGCTATGGACTAAATATCCCAAAAGTTTTCTGCCATTACTCCAAAAGCACATTTAGCAGGATTCAACTTCAGTTGATAATGCTTCATTTTTGAAAATGCTATTTTCAAATGCTCTATATGATCATCAATGGACTCTGATTTCACAATGATATCATCAATATAAAATTATAGAAAACCCCCAATTATTTCATGAAAAATAGTGTTCATAGCTCTTTGATAGATAGCACCAGCATTTTTTAGCCCAAATGGCATTTTAACCTATTCAAAGGTCCCAATGTTACTGTTGGCTCTAAATGCAGTTTTATGAACATCTTCTTCAGCTATACAAATCTGGTTATATCCTGAATGTCCATCCATAATAGACATGATCTTATGGCCTGCAGAACTATCCACAAGCATGTCTACTAGAGGCATTGGATACTCATCTTTAGGAGTTGCAGGGTTTAGATATCGAAAATCAATGCAAACTCTAATCTTTCCCATTTTTCTTGATAACAAGAACAATGTTTGATAACCATTCAACATATCTTGTTGTTCTAATAAAACCAACATTTAAAATATTTTGGATTTCTTTTTTTACCAATACTATGGTTTCAGGAGACATTTTTCTTGGGAGATGTTTAAAAGGTTTGCAATTAGGTTTGATAGGCAATCTATGCTCAACCAAATCTCTACTCAAATCTGTTAATTCCTTATAACTCCAAGCAAAGCAATCTTTATTCTCCTTCAGTACTGCAATTAACTTGGCCATTGAAGTAGCGTCAAGTTCCTTATTGATCTGCACAGTGTTTGAGATAATTCTATCTCCCAATTCCACTTCTTCTAAAGGATCTTGGGAATCCATATAGCCTATAAAGGCTTCTTCGATTGCACTTGGCCTCAACCCCCAGTCAAATTTTTCAGCCAATGATTCTTCCCAAACATTTGTTTCCTGCAACTTTTGCTCTATTTCCAGAGCCATAAACTTAACTAAAGCCAAAGAATTGGCTTTTTCGAACTCCCTCTTGGATTTACATCCAAGCAGCTTCATCTGGTGGGGTATCTGATTCATAATCAACTGCTTGTTTAAGCCTGAACTTTAACTCTGCCAATTCTCCAATTTCCAACACACTGGATGGAGGAGTGGCAGGTTGTGCTATTTCACTTAAAGGAATGATTTCAGGTTTGTACATCTCAACCTCTGCACAATTTGCTGAAGTACAATGGATGTGGATCTGCCTTTACTTCTTCAATCCCCACCTCTTTTCCATTTTCATACTTCACAATCATCAAGGCTTGATGCATTGAAGATGGAATACAACCATTTACATGAATTCAATCACTTCCAAGTAAAGCATTATACTTACTTGTGAAAGTATCCACAACAAAGAATGTTGTGTCGGTTTCCACCTTGCCAACTTTCAGGCGTATGGAGACAAACCCCTTAGGGCTTTTACTTTCAGTACTAAATCCTGCAATGGAAGTGCTTGTTGGAATCAATCGAACCTTTTCTTTACCCAACTTTTTCAAAGTCCTGTATGAAAAAATGTTCACTGCTGCACCATTGTCAACCAAAATATTGTTTAACAAGATTCCATCAAATGAAGCGCAGAAATGTATAAAGGCTTCAGATGATGCCTCATATCACTTGATGGTGGCCTGAAATGATAAGAAATGTCAGCACAATTTAAATCAACAATTAAAGGATATTCCGAATCTGAATCTGATTCTGTTTCTGGAACAAAAGTTGTTTTTTCCTTGGAAGTTACTTCAGGTTCCTCCATTGCATTAGTCATGACAAGAAGCTCTTCTTCCTTTTCAATCTTTGAAATTATTGCACCCCATCCATTATCCCAACCATTATCATATGTCAAATTATATTCATCATCACTGGATACCTCAATAATCTCCACAGGTCCAACTTCTGGCTGTCTAGTCCTTCGAACTAGTGAACAATCTGGTCCAAATGGTCCAAAATTCACAGAAGAGGGGAAAACCATATTGATTTGAACTTCATGCAAAGTTCCAAATTGAATGGTCCTTTCTCCATGTACCTGTTGCTCTGATTCATTCTCTGCAGTATCTACCTTCTCAGTAGATTCCATTGCAAAAACTTCCATAGGAGAAGATGCTTCGACAGGGGAAGAATTTATTCCTCCTTCTTCCTGTTCCACTATCATGGCTTCCAATAAACCAGATTGATAGCTTGCCAGTGAATTTGGAGAGGCTGGGCTATTTTCATGAACCCCATTGTCCATTCTTGCAGCCAAACTCTCCAATGTTTCTTTTTCTGATTGTGTGAACCCCTTTCGAAGAGATTCCTCTGAATCTTCTCTCTGGAGTCTGTTAAATCTTGGGTTAAACTTATTACCCACATTGGAATTTTCTCTTGAAGCAAACTCTTCCATTTGGAAGCTGGTGTATCTCCTTTGCAATTTTCTCTTCTGAGTTCTTGTCAGCATGTGAACCATTTGAGGTGCCTTGGTCTTTGGATCTCGAACCAACACCCATTGACCAGTGGGGGCATTTGGAGGTTTAACCATCTTATTTCCAGATTTGGAAAATCCCTTATACCCTTGGAATAGCTATGGTTTTACTTTCTTCAAAAACCAATCAGAAACTCCTTTAACCAAGGTAAACTGTTCCTCTTCAACCTCATAATTTTCTTGATCCACTGGACCTTTTCCAGTGTTAACTTTCTTTGAAGGAGGATAATCTCTCTTCGAAGTTAGTGGAACTGGGCTAGAAGGAACATTTCTTTTAGAAACCAACCAAGGTTTCTCATTTCTTCCTTGATTTGGATCCACCCAAGGCTTCTTTTCATTATTTTGATCCAAAGCCTTCCTTTCCATCCTTTTTGGAAAGAAATCAACCCACTGCCTGTCTAGGTCTTTGAAAACCAAATAATTGGCTCTGCATTCCACACACAAGCATTCCAAAAAGGATGCCTCAAGCATAGGCAGATGAGATTGCTTAAAACCTCCCTGCGAAGAACTTTCTGGTGCATATTTTTGCTTGTTGTTTCTTCCAACATCACTTCAAAGTTGACCAACTTTTTGTCTTCCTCTAGCAAATTGCACAGAGTTCATCCCAACATGCATTTGCTTGTTCTGCCATACTTCTCGAACTGTTTTCGCCAAAGATGTTGGCACATTAGTGTTCGCAGTCACTTCTTCTATCTTTGGAAATTGATCTGTGTCTATGCCTATAGTCTTTTATGTGATCTTTCCTTTCTTAATCTGCTCTTGAATCCTGTCACGAAAAATATTACAATTCTTAGTTGAATGAGTCCAAGAAGCATGCCATTTGTAATAGTTTTTCCCTTTTGTTTCTTCCAATGTTGGAAGTTTAACATTTTCAGGAAGCTTAATAAACTTCTTCTTTAACAGATAATAAAAAATTTCATCTGCCTTACAGACATCAAACGAATATACTTTACTGGTTGTTTTCTTATTAGTACTTGGTGCTATAGAAGAATCCTTTTAAACTAAACTTTCACAAATACAAGGATCATGTTCAACAATCTCACCAGCATCAATTTCATAACTAGGATCCCTATAATATGTTGAATAAGAAGAATTGTGTCTATCAACATCTTCTTCTAGCAATGATTCATATCTTGATGCCGTGTAAGTTAAATCAATCAGATCCCTAAATTCAGTAGAGTCAAACTTCTTTCTAATTTCCCTACTTAAACCATCTTGTGCTCTTCTTACAAATTCAACTTCTGGTAATTGAAGTTTACATTTGTTTCTAGCCTTTTTGAACCTAGCAATAAATTGAGCAACCTTTTCATCAGGCTTTTGTTTCAACCTTGCTAGATCAGCCATGGTAACTTCAGGTTCAGTTTGGTAAAACTGAGCATGTAATAATTATTCCATCCTTTGCCAATTTGGAATTGATTCTGGTGGCAAATTAGAATACCATTCGAAGGTTGTTCCTGTAAAGGAATTAGAGAATAACTTCAACTTAATGAACCCATTATTACCCAATTCCTTACATTGAGCAGTAAATCTAGCAATGTGTTCAGTTGTTGACTGTTTTCCATCCCCATGAAACAAAGTAAAATCTGAAATCTTAAACCCCCTAGGGACTTCGAATTGCCTATCTATCCACTCTGGATAAGGTTTTCTATAAATTTGAGTTTGTACCCCCCGAGTTAGAGGTCGATAAACTTCTTGCATAAGACCTAGTATCTCATCTTGAAGGGCAGGATTTCATCCTAGATGGACTCTTGGGTTAACAGGTGGTTTCCAATTCATATTTCTATGCATATGATCATCTAGAAATCTTTCCAAAGGACCATCAACTGGTCTGGGTTGTCTAAAACCTTCTTCCTGCCTTCCAAAAGGCTCATAAAGATGGTTTGAATGTATCCTTCCCATTTCTGGTACCCCTGGATACCTAGGAATTCAAGTTTCTGGTGGTACAGACCTTCTTACCTTCTTAAATTAGCCCTATCCTGAAAATGGTTTGTTGGAGTATAATTAAACTCATCAAAACCATGATTGCCATTTCTAAAACTCTTACCTCCATCTAAGCCCTCAAAATTGGGTTCGAAAGGAACATTTGTAGTTTGCCTAAATGTTTTCTTTGGCTTAGGCGTTTGATAATCATAAGTCTTCGCTGGTTCATACCATGATTGTGGTATATCATCTACATTTATAGGCTCTTTTCCAGGCCTTAACTTAAACTTACGTGAACTAGTCTTTCCTTTATCTTTTTCAAATGAAAGCAAAGGTTCATTTCTAAGTTTTGATTACTCTTCTAACTTTTGAAACATTAGTTTTTTGGTCTGAGCCAACTTCTTAAATGTAGCAATCATTTTAGCAAATTGACTAAATGACACACTTCCTCCAACTTCTGGATTTTTAGGGTCATCAACATGCACTGTTTTGTTACTCCTAGTATTTATTCGAGAAGCCTGGCCAATCCTCACATTTGGATCTTGACCAACACAAATTTCTAGGCCTGTTTGAAGGCCTTCAACTTGTTCGTTTTCTTTAGGATTAACATTATTCTCTTCTTCTGGCGTTTGACCAACTTGACAATAATTTGCTTGCTTCCTAAGTTTTAAAGCCATTCAACACTTTGGTGTCCCACTGGGCGTGCCAAAAAAATGTGTTATGTTCTTTTACTCCTTTACAACAGACAATAATAGTGTGCGAGCGTGCCAGAGAGAGCCTTTAAATCTTCTCCTTCAGATTAACTTTGGAAAACCAAATCTAATCAGACGATTGTGTTTTGCTGGTTCAATTACCTCAATTAAGAGGATTTTTCTTTCAAAGGGAAGAAATATAAACCAATTCACTTAGGAGATCAAAGAACAATAAAGAAATAAGATACTTTGATTAACAAATCAAAGGTAAACTTAATTCGAAATCGTCTTCAACTTCAAATAGAAAGACAACAGGAACTTCGAACAGTTGATTGTTACAAGAACTACTAACATTTACTTCCTAAAACTACTTCGAACTGAGTTGAATTCCTAAAACTACAATTGTAACTGCCACAGAACAAACCAAGCAACATTTTTTTGTTGTTTGTTGAAGATTTGTCCGATGGTTTTTTACTCTTCAACTTCTTCTGTTTATAGGCCTTGCTTGCAATTTGAACTTCCCGCTTGAGTTCTTGACTTCGAACTCCATCATTTCATTTCAAACAGGTGGTTTCTTCCCTTCAAAAGCATCTAAACTTGAAATTACTTTGACCTTACTCCAGAAGTTTTAAATTTGAACCTGCACGGTTATTCATTCAAATCATATAATTAGTTTTGAAGAGTAACTGCCTTACAAGACTTGTTCCACGTGTCTCAACTGTCAACTATCTTCTTTTATACGTTTACACGTGTAACTCATGCCTTTTAACAGTTAAAAGTGTGGCTTCGAAGCCAGTTTCTTTGTTTATTCTTTGGCTTATAACTGCCAATAACTGCTTTTCAAACTGGATACAAATACGACATCGTACTGATCCATTTATGAACCTTTAATCGAGTGTTTTTATTAATGTCAAGCTGCCAACGTTTGGCATTTTTAATTACGTGTCAATTAAATACTGGATATGTTAATTTTATATGTAAACAATAACAGAGTATCTATTAGTAGTTAGGGAACCTCAACTGGTGTTATTGAAATTTACCCTAAAATATAAGGTAAGTGATAAACTAATTGTGGCGGAAAAAGTATGAAAAATGATTTCAATATCATAGAAAGGAAAACAAAAAGGTTAGTTTTTACGGCATATGTATAAAATAGTTATAAAAAATGTTACATACACAACAGAGTGCCACGACGGCCCAAAACGACGTTGTTTTGGGCCCGTTCCAAAAACAAAAAAACAGTCCAGAGTAGAGAGAGAGAGAGAGAGAGAGAGAGAGAGAGAGAGAGAGAGAGAGAGAGAGAGAGAGAGAGAGAGAGAGAGAGAGAGAGAGAGAGAAGAGAAGAGAAGAGAAGAGAAGAAGAGAAGATGTAGACGACAACGGAGAGGAGAAATCACAATAATCGCAAACCAGCCCTACCATCGAGATCTGCCCTCCACCACCGATGACCACCGCTGCCCTCAAAAAGCACCTCGACGCAGAGGAGACGAAGAAGAAGAATGAACTAGAACACTGGATGGCATACCAAGGTCTCTCTCTCTCTCTCTGAATTTGTAGAGATTGGGATTTTCTACCAAGAAATCGACCTACATCTCTCTCCATCTCTCACTCTCTCTCTCTCTGTGTGTGGTCGTCCCTATTGTGGCACTCCTTTGTGTACATATATATCGCTCTACATAATATGTCGGGTCTACTAGAAATCATTTATGTAAATTATTCTTTTTGGCCAAAAATATCGCTTCTTCTTTATTTTTTTTGGGTTTTTCCAAAACAAAGAAGTTTAAAAAGTTAACAAAGACAAATTGGTACTTATTTCATTTTTTTTAGGTACAACTACGTACTATTTATAGAAAGTTGAATTCCCGAAAGAAGAGTAACAATTTGGGACGGCGAGAGTAGAAATAAAGATCCACAAAAATAAATTACAATGAAAAATTATTCGTCCACCCTTCTTTGTTCCCATATCAAGATCCAAGAAAATAAATCACAAGGAAAAATTATTCGTGCACTTTCTCCACTACCCATTTTTGTATGGTTCATCACAAAGTGTACGAACTCATAAAAATATGTGATGAAAAGGAGAGATTGGTTATCATGTGGAGTGGTGCGCTAAGACAATGGAATAATTACTCGATCATACATGTCATGTCCTAGGAAATGACCCTCAACTTCTTGAAAAAGTTTTGTAACTTCTTACGTAGTTTCTTGTAAAGAATTTGTAGATAATTAATTCATCTTAGCAATAATATAGGAAATTGAAATAGAACACAAAAAACAAACCAAACATACTCCATCTGTCCCAAAATATTGCTCCTTCTTTCCAAAACAAAGGGCCAATTTAACAAATTTAACAAAGAAAAATATGTAATTGTTTCCTTCTTTGGATACAATTATGTACTATTCTTAAATACAATTATATACTGTTCTTAAAAAATACTTCATTGGTGCGTTCATGCTTGGTGGAGACACTTGGAGTCCATATATTCGTCTGAATACTTGTTGTTTTTTGCCTTTGACTAGCACTATTCTCTTTTGAAACTGCTAATTCTACATATGAATTTTCAGCAGATCTATGTGCGTCAGACTCAATGTTGGCATGAAAGACATCAATTGCTTTCTGTTTTTCTCAATTTGCATTAGTTAGATTTTTAGTTTAGCTTTGTCCAAGATATTTTTGTAATGAACTCAATTATATAAGTGTCGCTTGACTTTTACTAATACTCCTATTATTTCATTACTTTTACTAATACTCCTATTATTTCATTACTTTTACTAATACTCCTATTATTTCCTTCTGTTAAAAGAAATAAAAATCTTTATCCTTTTTCTTTTTCCCGCGCTTTAAATCTCGCTTTAACGCACCTCTATCACCGGCTTCATCCTCAGAGTCAAAGGAGTTATCCCCCTTTTTCTCTCTCAAGCTTAATTTTTTTCCCAAACCCTTTATCTCTTGTTTAATTTTTCCTACCCCCATTTGATTTGATGAACAAGCCCACTCTCATCACCTGATTCCAGAAAAACCCCAAAATGGATTCACTAAAACCCAGTTCAGCTCCAACCAAGAACAAATTAGCCAAAACCTTCCACAGAGTCATCCACCTCAATAAACCCACAAACTCCCCCTCAAAAAACTCGGGATTCTGCTTGCTCATACCTCAAGAAAACAAACCCAAACACGAATTATCGCAGTGTTTCAAGGACAACAACAGAAACGAAGATGAGGCGAAATCAACTCGGAACAAGGCTGCCGCTGCAGAGGCCTTTGTTGCGCAGCTCTTCGCGACGATTTCTGCTCTGAAAGCCGCTTACTCCGACATTCAAATGGCTCAGTTTCCTTATAACAGAGAAGCGATTCAGTCAGCTGATCAGGCCATAGTGAACGAGCTGAAATCGCTATCGGAGTTGAAACAGGCATTTCTTAAGAAACAGATTTACTCTTGTCCCCCTCACGTGACTTTGTTGCTCGCCGAGATTCAGGAGCAACAGAGCTTAATGAAGATGTACGAGATGACTATGAAGAAAATGCGGTTGCAATTGGAATCTAAAGAAAGTTCGTACTCCCTGCTTCGCAAAGAGCTCGACGACATCGTTTCCTACAACAAGTCCCTGGAGAAGAAATTGAATTCGAGCGGACAATTTTCCATATTGGACTGTGTCAAACTGTCGGATGTCGATCCGGGCAGTTTTAGCGTGGTTTTACATTACGCCATTAGATCGATACGGTGTTTCGTGAAGCTGATGGTTAAGGAAATGGAGTCTTCGAATTGGGACATCGTGGCCGCCGCTAATGCAATTGTGCCCGGAGTTGTGTTTACGAAAGCAAATCACAGGTGCTTTGCTTTCGAATCGTTTGTGTGCAGGGAAATGCTGGATGGTTTCAATTCTCCAGACTTTTTGCTACCAAATGATCAGTCGAAACAAAGCAGATTTGATTTCGCTAATGGGTTCAAGAAATTGAAAGCAGCGAACCCGGTGCGTTTTCTGAAAACGAATCCAGATTCCGCGTTTGGGAAGTTTTTAAGGACCAAGTACATGCGTTTGGTTCACCCGAAAATGGAGACGTCATTTTCGGGGAACTTGAATCAGCGGAAAGTGATTAATTCCGGGGAGTGTCCGGAAACCGTCTTTTTCGCAGCGTTTGCTGAGATGGCGAAGCGGGTGTGGCTTTTGCATTGCTTGGCTTTCTCGGGTGATCAAGAGGTGAACATGTTTGAGGTCGGAAGGAATTGTCGATTCTCGGAGGTGTACATGGAATGTGTGAACGCCGACGTATTTGCCGTTGAGCGCTACGGTGTCTTTCGGGTGGCGTTTATGGTTGTTCCGGGGTTTAAGATCGGCAAAACGGTGATACAGGGCCAGGTATATCTTTCGCCGGCAGGCCGTCCGGAGACGGAGAGGTCTTGATGGCTTTGTGGCTGTATATTGTGAGGAGGCCTGGACATTCACGCGCGCCATATACTACGCGCTGCCTCCGAAGGGATGGGAAACTGCATCTCATGAGGTATTCGACTAGTATAGCCTGATCAGAGTCATTTGACTTATTTTCTCGTTTTTATTTGATTACTGAGTATTATTTTTCGTTCGTTATTAGTTTTGCATCAATTTTTTGTCTATTATTAGTTCGTATCCATGAGAAGAATCGAAAAAGTAAAAATTATGATCTAAACTTAAATTTATTTGAAGAAAGTTAAATATAAGTCAAGATAAATTCTTTGGCTTAATTTCTTCTTTATATTGTGGGTTTCGATATTTTTTACTTCTTCGATTCATCTCGTTGAACAAACAAATAATACAAAAAACAATTAATGCAAAGTTAACTAAAGCGAAAAAATCAAATAAAGACAAAAAAATAAGTCCAAATCTGGCCGAAATGGTTTATATGCAAGTTTAGCAAGGGTATTGATAATTGTAAATTGTTTTTCTTGATGTTAAAACTTTAATTCATAAAAGGACATGTACCACTTATATGCACTAAAACTTTGGCATTTGTCATTTGTCATTTTCCATTAGCATATTGTTCAGAGTCTTGCAATGCTATATGAAGCAATATTACACTAGTCCCTTCATTCCCCCTTCCGTGTAACAGTCTTCAAAAGTGAAAAATCTTGAGTGCAAGAGTTAACTTTCCATGGAAAAGTTTTACCTTATTTTCAGCCCAATAACAATGACTGTTTTTGGAATAAGTTTGGGGGTCTATTTATAAATAATGTATATATTAGGGGTGTACATATGATATAAGATAACAATTCCACCACCTCCCATCCGCTACATCGCACGATTCGCAACATCAAGTGACTCCAATCCCCACCCCCTCCGTCACTAGCCTACGGTCGCGCTGCTTTGGTCTCTTCAGTTTCTTCTTTACTCGATCTATCAAAATGGTAAACATCAAGCTTGATTTGTTTGTTTTACTTGATCTATCTTCGCCGAAACGAAGCGTGTAGTTTTGGGGGTTTAGTTTTTCAGGCACTTGTCTTGTTATTTTTGGCAAGGATTATAAGCAGTTATGTTGGTGTTTTCCTTATGGGACAATGTAATTTTATGTCACCTTCTGTTGGGTGGTTTTGTTGGAGCAAAAATCATGATGGCAGATTTTTGGAAATGTTCTTGTTGATTTTTTTTTTTAAGTTGATTTTTTTTTCCCCCTTTCCTTGAGTTTAGGTATTTTTCTGTTGGAGCAATGGCAGATTTTAGTACCCAAAAAAAAAAAAAAAGCCAGATTTTTGGTGTTTTATCCTTTTTTGTCATGTATTAGAGAATATTGATAAGATACTTAGAAAAAAATTACTGACGAACCGAATTCGAGCTTCGGTTCTGCTTGTTCGTCTCATTTGACTTTAACGAATCTGGATGAGCTGAGTCTGAGCTTTAAAATTTTTTTACGAGCTAAACCCGAGTTCAATTATTAGGGCTCGGGACCTGGCATATACATCACCAAACTGATCTGAATTTATCAGGTTTCGGCTCATTTGCACCCCTATTAGTGTGAATAGACTGCCCCTTGTACCACTGAGGCGGTGCGCGCGTTTGTAGGGCGTGAAATTAGTACAGTTATGCCGCACTGCTGTATCTTCTATATTTGTCTGGTCTTGACAGGCAGATGAGAAGATAGGGGTGTTGTCAAGAAAAGTGGCTTGGACCCCACACTTGTGTGGTTTCAGTGAGAACATGAACTGGAATTTGGAGCATTAGTCTATAGGAGACACAGAAGGGCGCGGTGGTAAAGGCAAAACAAAGTACCGAGTTCTCTCAGCTTCACATTGCAAAAAACTGAAAAGTACCGAGGTTTCAGGATGTTAGGACCCGGGAGTTGGGGGAGTTTCATTTTGGGAAAATTGCTCTAAAATGGTAGTAGGGACAATTAATCGCAAAGACATAGAACACTTTTTGAAAATTGCTCCCAA
This sequence comes from Vaccinium myrtillus, assembly GCA_016920895.1. Taxonomy (NCBI): domain Eukaryota; kingdom Viridiplantae; phylum Streptophyta; class Magnoliopsida; order Ericales; family Ericaceae; genus Vaccinium; species Vaccinium myrtillus. The sequence goes on along the minus strand of CM029275.1, from coordinate 26,013,639 downwards.
CATGAAACTCACTTTTTTAATTGGACATACATGGTACCATAATTATATTGACCGAAATACCCCCTTGATTTGTGATTTCGAGTGCAATGAATTTGTTGAGGAGTGCAACCGTTGTCAATGTAGAGTGCAACAAAAGTGGATGAATGGTGCAATGGTCAGACAATCTTCCCAGTATGACTTGAACACACACCCTTCTTGAATTTGGACCAACGTGAGTGCAGTGAATTTGTTGAACTCTTCTTTCACTTTTGTTGCACTCTACATTGACAACGGTTGCACTCGTCAACAAATTCATTGCACTCGAAATCACAGATTCAAGAAGGGGGTATTTCGGTCAACATTATTATGGGTTTCATGTATATGCAATTAAAATTGTGTGTTTCATGTATATGCAATTTCTAAAAAGTGGTCCATGTCTTTGCAATTAATTGCCCCTACTACCATTTTAGAGCAATTTTCCCTTTCATTTTTTGTCCTGAGGTGAGGTAAAGAAGGCTGGCAAATGTTGGGGAATCATCACGAGTATGGTGCAAATGCATCGAATCGTTCGAGACTCAGGTCATTAAAAATTCGTTTTGAGTTTAATTTGATTAGTATAGGCTCATAACATAAACGAGTCGAACGAAAGCCTAAGAGTATTCGGTTTGATTAGGCTCATGAATCTAAAATTAATATTTTGGTGGACTATCCATTGATTATAATTGTGCTCATATTATGTCATATTGATATATTGCGCTAACATAAAAATTATCAAACTCAGAGCCTAAGTTCAGCTTATTTAAGTTTCATTAGTTTTGACGAGCTGAGCCGAGCTTCAAAAATTTTAAACAAGCCGAACTCGAGCGAGAATTCAAATTGATTTAGTCCATTGAATGCCAATGAGCCGAGCTGAGTCCAAGCTTCAAAATTATTGGAAGAGCTGAACTTGAGCTCAATTAGGATCGAATCTAGCCCGAACTAAGCTTGAATCTAGCGCGAGCTTTTATTAAGTCCAGCCATTAGGTTCGGCTCGTTTCGCGCTCTAACCATGAGAAAATGTATATGTTTCCCTAAAATACGTACAAACTCTTAATGGGATCGATAGTATCAAGCTTGTTACTTGCATGGAAGTATAGGAGTTTTCAAAAGACATTTGATTTTTAATTTTTGGATGTACTTGCTGGAGTTGTGTTTATAAAGTCCACACTAACGGACGTAGAATTTTCACATTGAAAGTATTAAATTATTCTTGCTACTTTTGAAATGTGATTGTTTACACTCAAATTTGACAAATTTGTCCACAAGCCATAACAAATGGCCGAGAAGGATAAATTGGGTCTTGTAGGCTTTTGGGAATAAATAATTAGGGACCAAATTAATATTAACTACCATTGGGCTATGTTGGTTTTGAAAGCCCAATTAGTTTGATTTGAGAATTGACCCGCCTTTGTCCAATCCAGTCCATTTAAAATATAACTGGTTATTTGTTAAAGGATAATACAAAGACCTATCTCTAACTTCCCACAAAGTTAGGAGATATTGTTATAGGTCGTTCCCTCTCTTTTTCTAGGGTTTGGAATGAGTTGTTATTTGAGGCCTTATGGGCCTATAGAACCTCTAAAAGAGAAGCAACTAATGTCACGCCTTACATGTTAGTATACAGACATGGTACAGTCCTACCCATGGAGGTGACAGTTAAATCAGCAAGACGTGCATATCAAAATGGCCCGACGCTAGCAGATTACACTTAGCTTATGCTTGTTGAGTTGGAAGACTTGGGTGAAGTCTGGTTGGCGGCCTTAGACGACAATCTTATTAAAAAATGTAGGGTGGCTAGGGCCTATGATAAACGAGTTAGAAAAAAGAGCTTTAATTGCTGAAGGGGATTTGGTTTGGAAGACTGTTTGACTCTAGGGACAAAGAATAACAAGTAGGGAAAGTGGTCTCTCACTTGGGAAGGCCCTTATCAGATTTGTAAGGTCTTTAGAGGTAATGTATATCGTTTAATGGATTTAGATGGTGGTGGCATGCATCAACACACAACAAATGGCAAGTTTCTCAAGCATTATACTTCTAGCATTTGGGAAATGAGAGAGTTTGGAGAAAAGATGCCATGTAAAATCCTAGATGCATAGTATATTAGGCCTAAACAAGTTGAGGCAGTAAAAAGCATAAGGCATTACAAAAGTTTAGGCCACAAACAGACCTTTACCCCATAAAACCTACCATGGCTCAAGCCTTCTAAGTTAATTGTTCAAGGCTAGACAAATAAAAATTAAAGTTTGCAAAAGGAAAGCGCAACTAAATTATTACAAACTTGTTTAAAGTTTGTCAATGTCACGCCCTCAAATTTAATAAACCAAATACCAATAAAATCCACGTAGGATAAATCGAAAGTCATACATTTCGCCGTTGAAAGGTCAAAGTCAAAGTACACGGAATTTCTACAAGAGGTATCCGTACCCAAGCATAAGTACTGAAGAGTTAAGAGTTATTACATAAATTAAGTTTTTGTCTAAAGATTGAAGGAATTAAAGTTACAAGATCATCTCCCAAATATATTAACGATGGAGAGGATAAAATAACTTCATGTCAAATGAGCTTCATGATATGCATCCACACGCCAAGCATTCCAATCACGTGCCTTGCCGAGTACCTGAAAATGATAGGTTGAGCTCACTAGCCTAGTAGGAACCTTATCTACTAATGCTAAGGGTATAGAGAATGAAATGTGCATACATACTCAATGTTTAGGAATGAGAAGTCAAAAGAATGCTATTTATGACTAGACCAATTTCCGAGTGCCCAAGATATACCTAAGTGTCCATTCATGTACTCAAAAGTCCCAAAAGAAACCAAGTGTCCAATACCTCCTTCCTAACCGTTTTCAAATGTGTCGTGTGTCCAATTTTCTCAAAAATATCTCATCTTTCACAAAGAACCTCATTTTCAAACATTTCACAAAAATAACCACTTGTTTTTATTAGGGAATTAATCCCTCTGCCGGATTTCGTGGGCTCCGAACACCCCTGCCGGATTTCATGGGCTCCGAACACCCCTGCCGGATTTCGTGGGCTCCGAACACCCATGGCCAGGGACGCACCAAAAGGTGGCCCTAGTATAAGATCACCAATTTAAGAAAAAACTTTACTTTTAACCCTCATGTGTCCAAAATATCCACACAACCCATTTTGATCAAACAACATGTCTATACAAGATTTCCCTTTATAAAAGATGTTAAGCGTAAGTCGAAAAATCAAGGAAAATGACCAATCATGTGATGGTAGGCTAGGAAGGGGTATTTCGGTCATTAATGAAGTGTACGATGAGGATATACCAAGTATAGAACCAAACAAGTCAACCGGAAAGTCAAGAGGTCAAGACGAATAAAAATCCATTTTTTTCAAGTTTGAACCGGTAGAGCATTTTGTGTCAACCGGTTGAAAGAAACCAGTAGGTTTTTGTACCGGTAGAGCATTTTTGCTCGGTTGAAAGTGCATTTCTTCTGCGCGAAAAACGCCCGAACAACAGCTTTTCCCAAATGGAAGAGGGTTCCAACCCAAGTCAAAATAGGGGTTTCAAACACCAACTAAACATGAAATAAGAGTATACCAACTACCAATTTGTAGATCTAGCAACCAATTAAGAGGAAACCAAACTCAATCAAGCAAAACCCATTTAAATGGAGGTTTTCAAAGGTGATTGGAGAAGAATGGATGAACAAGGCCAAGAATCATGCAACACATCAACAATATACCATTAGAAGGAGTAGAAATCAGATCCCTACCTCAAAGAATGAGCTTGATATAGGTAGAAAATGGAAAACCCTTGTTCTTGAAGCTTCTCAACCGAAAATGCTAGCTCCACGCGAAACCTCAGAGTCCCGGACTCCAAATCACACGTAGAAGATGAACCTTTTGTTGGATGTTGAAGTATTGAGTGTGGAGGGTGGATTTGTGGTGGAGAAATGGAGAGTTTTGAGAAGAGAATGAGAGAGAGAGAGAGAAAGACGTTAGTTTTGGGGAAGAGAGGTGTGTGTGTTGGCCAAAAATCTGATCCAAATGTGTTTATACACACTCTCACACTAGCACTTACACCCCTCATGTTTCTAATGTGCTTCACAAACACCCAAATGCAATTACCAACTTCACATTGACCCCATACTACACTATTTTCATTTCCTCACACTTCCCCAATATTATTTCCGGAAAATTATTTAAAAATACGAGTCCTTACAGTCAACAAGCTCAACCCTGTGACTTTCCCAAATTGAAACCAGTTTTGAACTTTACCATTCATTTTGTCCTTTTGAGAAACAGGTTCTTCAGCCTTTAGCGAAAAGAACTGGGCTCTAATGGTGCTAGCAGTTGCAATCAATTTTTTCTCTTTCCCCTCCAAGGCCTTGCTATGCTGGTCATGTTCTACAAGCTTCTGGTGGGTGGCATTCAACTTTTCTTCTAAGACTCGGATGTCATATAGCAATGTCGGTTTAGCCTTGGACGTTGTTTCTTTCTCAGCCACCAGTGCTTGCTAGGGGTTCAAGCCTTCTTAAACATCTTTTTGGACGCACGCTAGGTCAGCTACTTTCCCTTCTACCTTAATAAGTTCTTGAGAGGCTTCATCATGCTGGTGAGTTAGGTCTGGAAGTTCAGTGAGGAGACTTTGAAGTTTTTTCTTGAGCTTGAGCCGAAGTATTGAGGGACTTATAAAGGAGAGAGATATGGTCAGGATGGAAGACCACCTTGATGTTCTTGAGGAGAGTAGCCTTGAGAGATCTTTTTGCTTTAGTAATCTCTTCAGGCCTAAACATAGGTTGAGTAGAAGATACCTCAACATTTCCAGAAGACCTAGAGACAGAGGTCTTGATCATTTCTTGCAGTGAGGCAAAGAGTTGAATAGTGTCTTCCACTCCCCCAAATCCCAGTATAAAGAACTTCTCTCGAGGCACGACTGGTATTGTTGCCTTGTCCTTTCCAGGAGTACGAGCAGAAATTTCACCTTTAGACCCATTCTCCTCTAATTTAACGGTCTAGGAGAACGGGAAATGGCATCATCTTCATCATTGCCTTCCTCCTCGATTTTCTTAGCTTTGCTCTCTTCAATCTTGGTCTCCACAGGAATAGATTCATCTTCAACATCTTGAAATGCCAAATTAGTTATCTAGGAAAGGTCAGTCCTTGAGGGAATAATGGTTTATAATAACAGAGGAATTCTTACATGAAGTATATGGTAAGAAGAATTGGAATCCCAATAATCAAAGGAATCAGTGGTAGGCCATTGTCGGTTCTTTTCTCCTTAGTCTGAATAGGGGTGTTGAGCTTTCATTTTTCCTGGGTGCTTTTCTTGTGGAGGTCTGTTTATAAAAAATAAATTAAGGCCTGCATGGAAATATTTACAATGAATAAAGAAGAGTAACAGGGAAAGGTTAACAGACCTGAACACAAGGAGTGTAGACACCCCAATTTGGAAGTCCTCGGGCATTTCTAAAATTCTCGATGATGAGAAATGAAATGTATCATAACATTTTGAAGCAATATCCTTCAAAGACCAAAGTCAAAGCTAATTCAAATGTACCATACGGTAGGCAAACTTAACAGTACCGTACAATAGTCAAACCACCGTATAACCAAGTCAGCCAAAGATATGTACCATACGACATAATTACAATGCCGTATAGCACCCACCTCTGCCGTATGACACGGTGTTACTTTTGCCCAGTTTTTTGAAGGTTGATAGCAGCTCCAATTGTTGAAAAATGGCATCTGAGATGCTTTGGAAGATATAGGCACGTCAAGGTCTAGTGTTCTAGCCCACACTAGGTGAACTTGGTCACCAAGTTTACTTGGAAAAGCTTTCAAGGCTTCTCCTATAAATACCAAGGTGTTTTGAGGAAAAACCAAGCGAAAAACCATTCAAAGACCTCCTCCAAGCTCTGTTAAAAATTCACCTACTTCATTCAAATCCATCATCACTCCAAAAATCCAAAAACCACCTAAAACCCCAAAATAAACCCTTATACAAGTTTTTCTTTCACATTTGGTACTAAAACCAATTCGCACCCATACCAGAAGTCTATTCGTCATTTACAAGCCAAGGTCGAAGTCTAAGAAGGGTGTTTGCTTCAAGAAGTTTATTTTAAAGGTATAAACTCCATTTCTTTGCTAAGAATCCATCACTTTGGTATTCTGAGGGGTGATACCAAACCTAGGGATATCAACATTGGGCTTGGCAGGCCATAACATTGAACAAAATACAGCAAAACATAAAAGAAACTTGTTGAGGCCTCCAAGTTAGTGTCGTACGACACTATTGTATGCCATACAGTACTGGCTTGCTTGGGAGGCACGTTCTGATGCCTTATTTCTTTTGGCTTGTTCAGTGCCAAAAAGGTACAATGTTTCCTTGGTTCATTTTAGATCAGAATAGCTCATTCGGAACATTGGTGTATATCTTGTTAGACTTCAAAAACAATTTTTAATCTTTAAAAAGTGTGAGTTTTACAAGATATACACTAAGAGCACACATTAGTCCAGTTTTCGTTCAATTACTAGAAGCTTTTGAACACTACCTACAAAAACATTAGTGTCGTACAACAATACACAGTACCTTACGGTATTGTTTAGTACAACAAATTTCGAAGAATAGTTCTTCTCGGGCAGTGATTAATGCAATAAGTTTTTCATTAATTCTATCTTTTCCATTCATAATAATTTATTGCAAATTATCATTATTCGTTGTTTACATGAACAAAGTTAAGCAATAAAAGATTTTTCTAAGATTCCATAAGCCTTTTGTAAAGATCGATTTTATATCGGGCGAGCAAGGTGCCGAAAAAACCTTCCCCACTCGTAACCTAGTTCTAGAATCCAGAATATGATATTTTTAAAATAAAATAAAATAGACCAACACGAGAATTATTGTTTTTCAAACCCTTTTAAATGGTTTCTGAGGTACTGAGTCCTTTTTCGAATAAAAACCTGGGTGGCGACTCTAAAGCTCTTTTCCAAATCAGTGGCACATCCACATCGAGACTTGCCTTCCTCAGGAGAGCTAGTTTTGCTCTTGGTCTGCTTAGCAACAGAAGTGGTTGTACCCTAGAAATAAGAATTTACATAGTCCAGGGCAAGCCAAGTGTAACATTCAAAACAAAAACAAGGCTTGGAGAAATATTACTTCATCAGATTTCTTCTTGCTGGTAGTGGAGTCCTTGGCTTCAGACACGACTTTTTGTGCCTTGGGGGCAACAATATCTTTGCTAACCACAACTGTTGCAAAAGGCCACATACAATGTGAGGATTTGAGGACAATACAGAAACATAAATGAAGGCATTAATCATAGTTCCTTTTATTTCCTTCCCAGTGGTTGAAGAAGTTGTATCAGAGTTGGATTCAGTTTTTGAAGTATCAGTCTTGTAGGCTTCAGCCTTAGTAGCCTTTTTGGCAGCTTTAAGAGATGGTGGTAGATCTAGTCTTTCCAAGTCTTCTTAGCTGGCTTACTGAGCAAGTAGTCAATATACGACTTCCACCAATTTCCAAAGAAGACAGAGATTCCAGGGATATCTTTGAAGGCCTTAAGGTTGAAAGTGGCCTTTGCAGCTTCAAAATTGTCCTTTACTTTCTCTAGGGCTTTTTGGCCAATCTTAGACCTTTGGTGAAAATTTCATTCAAAGAAGTATATGGAGGAGCTAGTATGAGTTGGTACAGGCCGAATTGACAAGCATACTGGGCTGCATTGTAAAATTCTGCTCCACACTTGTCATTATTGCTCATCATACTCTACCATAATCAAATACCTAGAAACCAAGAAGCTTGCCCAGATCTCCCTATTCTCGCTTCAATCATAGGTAGAAGCCCCAAAGGAATTTTTCAAGCAAGAAGGGACAGTATCCCTCAAAAAAGGGCTTAAACCTTTTTCCAATGTAGCAAGGTTCAAGTAGAAGAAGGAGAAACAATCATCAAAAAGTAAGATTTTTTGCTATTGCTTTGGGAAAGTTGAGGCTATAACATGTGTTTCCATCATTTTTCACTATGGTCGGGGCCATGTGAGGGAAATATGACCATAACCACAGGGTCATAATCCACAATGGACCAGCAGTAAATACAAAGGAGTTTTCCAACAATAGGAACATTCCCCCTATACAGATAAGCCGCACAAGAGGGGCCAAAGACAACTTTTGCTTAGATGCTAAAGCCTTGGCTAGGCCTGTGAAGTCTTTAGTTATCAGGTTTGAAGGCACACAAAACATGAATTTATTTAGCCAGTGAATAAGAAAGGCCACGTGTTCTTCATCCGTAATTCCTTCCTTCCCATGATAATGGTCAACCCAATGGGTATAAGAATATAAACTTTTGTTGTCAAGATAGTCAAATACTGGGGTCTTTTGGCTAACGAAATAGTTGGCCTCTATGCCATGGGCAGGAAGGCCTATGAGAAAGCAAATATCTTAGATAGTGGGAGCCATCATGCCAGGTCTGAAATGGAATGAGTTTGTGGAGGTGGACCAGAATTGGGCAACAGAGTAAAATAAAACACTATCAGTGTTGATTGTGGTTCGACTAAGCATTATGGCATTGTGGATGCCAATAGCTTTGCAAGCTTCCCATTTCCTTCAATCATCCTATCTAGCTACGCAATATAATTGTTATTAGGTTTGGGCCATAGCCGATTAGGGGTAGACTACCAATAAGTCTTCCAGTCGGGCTTAACAGAGAACAATGGAAGGGACCCTTCATCCACAAGAGGATAGAAATTTGCTAACGACGAAGGGAACTCATCTTTTATGCTAGTACCCAATGCCATACCTGATCTTGCAACTGAGGTAGGGATGATCAGAGTTGATGGTGATCTTTTCCTCTTCAATCACTGCCTTCACTTGTACGATGTGAGACTCTATTGAGTGTACGTCCTTTTTCGGCGCCATAGCAAACCTCTACGGCTTCGACAATGGTGATCTAGGGTTTTGGTAGAAGGAGACGGAGATGAAGCGTGGAGGTGAGGGAAGAAATTTTTCGAAGAAGTAAGAGATGGTAAAGGTTTAAGGGCTTTAAAAGATAACTCAAGAGGGTTTTTTGAGTCCCAAGGAGTAACGTCTCTCCCTCTCTCCCCCCGCAATTTCAAAAAATGAGGGTTGATGAGAGTTGGATAAGTGACACTTGTCCCTAGGCCTAGAGTTATACCGGCCTAAGGAGTTTAAAAGGTTAGGCTAGTATAATTTGAGCCTTAAAGGCACGTTTGGGAACCACGGTTATTACTAATTGCTTTTAGATTTTTATGGAACATGAAAATGCGAGGTGACAAGGGGTAAAGGGTAGGTCCCAAATTCGTTAATTCACGCATCAAATCTTGTCAAAAATTAAGCCATGAGGGGTCAATGTTTACACCCAAATTTGGCAAATTTGTCCACATGCCATAACAAATGGCCGAGAAGGGTAAATTGGGCCTTATAGGCTTGGAAATAAATAATTAGGGACCAAATTAATGTCAAGTATCATTGGGCCATGTTGGTTTTGAAGGCTCAATTAGTTTTGATTTGAGAATTGACCCACCTTGGTCCAATCCGGTCCATTTTAAGATAATTTGGTTGATCTTTTATCCTTTAACAACTAACCATTTATATTTTAAAGGATAATACAAAGACCTATAACTTCCCACAAAGTTAGGAGATATTATTATTGGTCTTTCCATCTCTTTTTTCTATATAACACGAAGAGATAGAGATGGTCAAGGCCTAGGCTCTTTTCCATTGGCCATCCATTTTTTTAAGGAAAAGAAGGTTATGGAGATAACATAAAGAGGAGGCCTAGAACATATGGACTCTTCAACAATTGGCTGTCACGTTTGGAGGAAAAAACCTATTGTGGATGATGCCAAGAGCTAACAAATAAGATAAGGATTGGGTTGAGCATGCGACAAATTTCTTGGTGGGAAGATTAAAGATCAAGGCACAAAATCGCATGGGATTTGGCCTATAAATACAAGAACTGAAGAAGGAATACAGGTTACTCAACCAAAAGCTATCGCTTAAAAACCCAACTCTAGAGTTTTTATCCCTCAACTCTAGCATTCATCTTTACTTTTCTTGTACCCCAACCTTTGTTAATCTTCATTAATAAACATTGGATTTTATTTACCTCTTTGCTTTCCATCTTCCAAGCCGTTTGGGAAATTATAAGTCCTTTTTGATAAGGCACGATGAACCGAGTGTGATTCTAGCCTTTGGGACACACGCAATCGCTTACGTCACGCAACCCTCTTACCAAGTTTGGAAAGGAACAAGCCCTTTCCAACGTTGGACTGCAAAGTCCTGGCACGCCCACACTAGATCGCTGAGGCCTTAACATTTACGTTTAGGCCTTTGTGGTTATTTGTTACTTTTTGGAGACAAATATTGATATTATTTTCTACGCATAAATATACAACAATTGTACAAAAAAGAGCAATTGAAATTATTTTTCAACTATACTAATCACATAGAAAAATAGTCAAAATAATTGGAGATGCATACAATCTTGTGTGACCCGATTGTAAAAGGATTAAATATATAAAATCTAGTGTTAAATTTTCTAGAAGCACTCAAACTAAGAGGGTACAGTTACGGAATTTAATGAGAAATTTTTTTTGGCTGGGACTTAAAAAATATTGGTTGGAACTTATACGATGTTGATATTTTTTTTAGTAAAAAACCTACCACTATTTTTTGTTGGCAAAAAGCTTATCGATGAAACTTGACAAAAATACATCAACTTGGGGGAGAAGGGAGGGGACTCCAACTAAGGTTGGAGTAATTAAAACACCTTATGGCCCAAAACACCTAATGGACCAAGCCCAAAACGCCTAAAGGCCTGCGCCGTAAAGGGCACACCCAATACATCAAAGAAGACTAAAAAAGGAGGCAAAAACCTAGCATCCATCTACACATTGCCACCACCCCTCTGCCTAGGCTCGCCGATCTGCTAACTGCCGCCTCTGCCGACCACCTCGCCACCCATCAGCAGACGAAGACACCCTTTATTGTTATGCCAAAATACCGGACACACCCAACAATGATGATGGGCAAGTGAGACGGGGCCACCAGACAGAGATAACAAGGTAAACGCATTGATGAATCAGCTCCCCAGCCACCCAACAGTAGCTCGAAGCCGCCCAACGCCGTTAAGCTTTGCCCAGTTTCATCGTTGGGTGAAACCGGTGGTAGCCAGAGGAGCCAAACACAACTGAAAGGATCGAGGGAAGAGAAAGGCAAGGGAATAAAGCGAGGATACTAGGAACACCAACCACCATTGCCGTCGTCGCAAGGAGTACCCATGACAACAACACCTCTAGTCAGAGAAGAAGAAGAAAGTTGTCGATAACTGCGCCACCGTGAATCCCACACATGGTCTGATCCAAAAGTGACCGCCAATATCTGCCATTTCGGATCCCACAAATAGCCAGGAAAGCGAACCACCGAGATTCCATTCGCTGCCACGAAATCTGCCACCGCCCACCTCCAACATCCAACACACACCTAATAAAGAAAACCAAGAAGACGAAGAGAGAGAGAGAGAGAGGAGGAGGAGGAGGAGGAGGATGGGAGGCAGGCGGCAGCGCCGCTCTCCAGGGCATAGATCTATGATTTTTTCTAGAGAGAAGGGAGATGGTTTATTTCTATAGAGAGAGAGAGAGAGAGTTTCGTTTGTCTTAAACACCTACCACTATTATTCTAAAGAAGTTGTAGAAAAAAATTTAAAACTTGGGTATGACAGTCATTCAAACTCATCCGGTCCTCGAGCTGTGCATGCAAAGGCCAAGGCCTTACAGTCATCGGCTACATGTGAATGCCTCACCTGCTGTCCAGTCTACTTAGGTGGATTGGACCATTCCTTCGGTTCCGGCTCTTCAAATGTTTCATTTTCGTTCATGCCTATGTTATTGATAGCAATCAAATTATTCTGGCAACTACAATTGATTTTGTTGTTGCCACGATAATTCAATGGTCTTTGACAATTGTGCCCTTCTATGAGAATAACACACTTTCCCTCTCTCATCTACATCACATTTTCTCATCTCATTTACAGAGCAAAACATCCCCAACTGTAGTGGGCCGAAATCTGATAGCCCTAATGGGGCTCGGTGAGTGAGCCCGGGGGAGCCCAGGCCCAAGCGGATCTCCAGGCCCGCCAAGGGACAAAAGATTGTAGGCCGACCGAGCTCGGCCCATCCGAGACGAACCGTTGTCTCGGCCGATATACCGCAAACCGGACGGGCCATCCATGACGGACTGTATCCGAGATGGCTCGGAGAGATAAATCCGAGATACCGGTGACGTCCTCTGTGACGTCTCCCGAGGCGGTTAACGCCCGTAACAAACTGGGTGAGGACCCATGTGCATTTCGCAAGCAGTTTCTGTGTCAGCGTGAGATGCGGCCGAGCGGTTATGCCACGCGTCGCAGCCTTATTAGAGGATGGATGAACGTAATACTCGTGAGGCCAATTCGTGATGCTCGGTGACGTCACCCGAGCCGAAATGACTAGGTTGCCCCTGTCCCAGGGAAGCCTATATAAACGAAGCGAAGTGGCCCTAGTGAGGACAACTCTCTCTCTCTCTAAACCTATTTCTCTGAAACTTACATCTCTTCCCTTCCGATCTCTGACTAGATCGTCGGAGTGCCTTCCCTGGCCACATTCCGGCCAGGTTTGGTGCTAACGACGTGCTCTATTTGTGCAGGAGGCTCGTGAAGGCTTACTCTCCATTCTCTCGCCGTTCTCTCGGGTCAGGAGCCAAGAAAGGAGGCTCTCAGGATTTTGAGGACACCACAATTGGCGACTCTGCTGGGGAAATCAACCCAGAAACTCCGGTGCTCCTCCCTAGATCCACCTCTTTTCTCTCTTTTTCTTTCCAAATCCTAGACTCACAATGGGTGGCGAACAACCTCAACCACCACATCTCATCGACCCCCTCCACCCTTCCTCCTCCAGGGATCCCAAGGGGACCCCTCACGTCTCTGTCTCCATCCAGCCAGGCCACCTCGGACTCACTCCGAGCCCGGATCCACAGCAACTGGCCATCCATCCAGCGCCTCACTCACCACCTAGAGGAGCGAGACGCAGAGATGGAGGCGATGAGAGCTCAGCTCACTAAGCTCACCGAGATGGCAAAGAAGAAGGCTGCTGCGGAGACCACTGCAACGTCACGTGGAGGGCTCTCCGGCCAAAGACGCTCGGCCAAGGATCGAACTGGTAACCCTGACAAAGAAAGGGCTCACAATAAGGCTCTCGTGCTTCGGCACGGGAACCCGTCGACCGAGCACCTCTCAAGGGGCCACCAGGGAGATTCCTCTAGGCACTACTCCTCGCAGGTCTCGGAGTCAAGTGCTCGTTCGCCATATTCACAGTTGTCTGCATCTCACGAAACGGTGTACTGCTTCGAAGATGGCGAATATAAACCAATCTATCTCCGAAAGGATCCCAAGGAGACGGCCTTCACCGAACGTTCTTCTGGCCAACGCCGCCATAAGACCCCTCCACAGCCAGCTAAATCCGCTGATCTCCGAGCTCGAGTAGAGCAATTGAAGAAAGCCTCTCCACAAGAGCAAAATCTGGTCGTCTTCCGAGATGGCGATACAGGAAAGCGTCATACCTACCGAGCTAATGAAAAAGCTCACCATGACGACGCTGGTGGAAAAAGAAAGGAGAAAGATCCCCGGGAGCAAAGCCGTCACCACGAGCGCCGCCACGATGAGCAGCGCCATACTTATACCGAGAAGCGCTCTCGGACCAGCGACGGATTTGTCATACCGTCACTTCCCCCTCTATCATCTCTCCCTCCCTTGCCGAGCGTCGACGAACGCTTGAAGCAGTTGGCAAAATCACCTTTCACAAAGGAGATCGCCTCGGCAACTTTACCAGCAGGATTCTCGCTCCCGAAGTTCAACCGTTACGACGCCCTCACGGACGCGTACAACCATCTCATATACTTCAGACAGATCATCAACCTTTACACCTCGGACCAAGCCTTGATGTGCAAAGTGTTCCCCACGAGCCTAGGGACTCTCGGGTCCCTATGGTTCAATAAACTCGACGAAGGATCCATTGGGAGTTACGAGGCCCTGGAGAGAGCCTTTTTGTCTCGGTTTGTTACGAGCAATATACAGAAGAAGGAGGTAGACTCTCTCCTCGGCCTGCGGAAGCGTCCAGATGAAACACTACGCCAGTACGCCGCTAGGTACTGGGAAATGTTCCACCAAGTCCAGGGTTGTGATCATACCCTTGCTGCAACACACTTTAAGCATGGCTTGGAGAGCAAGAGCCCTGTGTTCACAGATCTGATGTTACATCCACCAAAGAACATGGACGACCTGATGGAACGGATAAACAAGTATATTGAACTTGAGGAACTCTTAACCGAGCGTGACGCTCCAACCTCCTCCTCCGTTCCAAGGGTTATCCATGTCTCGGGTAATCAGAAGAAGGCGGTAAACACCATCAAGACGGATGCAGCAAAGAGGCTTCCGAAGGCAAGCGACTTCGCCGCCGAGCGCACGGTGTTCACCGAGCCAATATCATGCTTCTACGGAAGATCGAGAATGAAGGTTTCTTCCATTGGCCGGACCACAAGATGGGCACTCAAGATAAAACTAAGGATAGAAAGGTCTACTGCACCTACCACCGAGAGCAAGGTCACTACACGACCTCGTGCAGACCGTTCAAAGCTTATTTGGAAACCCTCGTCTCAGCTGGGAACCTGGACGCTTACATCGACCAGGATAAAACTCTGGCTTGGGCACAAGGACAGGGAGGGGCTGCAGGAGGAGGCGCCCAGGAAGAAGTGGTAATGCACGTGATCCACGGTCCGGTTACGAGAATGATGGAGGCTCGGGTGTTCAAGGAAATCGAGCAAGCTACCAGGGCATTGGAGGTGCTCTCGGTCAAGCCACAGTTGAAGCGCAGTCTCCCGACAAAGGAGTCTCAGTGGACGATTAATTTCACCGAGAAGGATTTGGAAGGAGTGCACTTCCCACACAACGACGCCCTCATCATCACACTCAAAGTAGGCAGAGCAAAGGTGGAGAGGATTTTGGTGGACCAAGGAAGCGCCGCCGAGGTAATGTACTATTCCCTGTTTAAACGATACGGATTCACTAGCAAGGACCTTAAGCCCTCCGAGGTCCCCCTCGTTGGCTTTAGTGGTACACCAGTGTATCCGCTCGGTACCATCACTCTTCCCGTCATCACGGGCTCGGTAACTCAACAAGTGGAGTTCATTGTTGTTAACTCACCGAGCCCCTATAACATTATATTGGGAAGAAACTGGCTCCATGCGATGAAAGCCGTGGCATCCACGTACCATCAGGTGCTACGGTTTATTGGAGCAAAGGGAAAGCAGGAGAGTGTTAAAGGCGATCAGATAGCCGCCAAGAAATGCTACATTTCAACGGTGGGCAGAAAAGAGAAAAAGAAACCAAAGCAGGTGCAGTGGGTGGAAGTACCCGAGGCACCAGTTCTGGAAGACGTCGGTCGACCGGCCGAGGCAAAATCTGTTGAAGACCTCGTCACTGTCCCAATCAATGAGGACGGGAGCCGTTTCTTCCTCGTCGGTTCCTCATTAACCGAGGCCGAAAAGGAGGAGATGGTGACCTTTCTCAAGGCAAACATTCAGGTGTTTGCTTGGACACCGTACGAGATGCCTGGTGTTGATCCGAGCTTCATCAAGCACCAGCTCAAAGTCGACCCACTGAGACGCCCAGTCATCCAGAAGCCGAGAAGGTCCTCAGCTGTTCATGCCGAAGCAGTGGAGTCAGAGGTGGACAAGCTACTGGAAGCCCAAGCAATCCAAGAAGTCCAGTACCCTACGTGGCTGGCAAATACGGTGGTTGTCCCCAAGAAGAACGGGAGGCTAAGGGTCTGCGTAGACTACACGAACCTTAATGATGCCTGTCCGAAGGACTGTTTCCCAGTTCCTCGGATAGACCAACTCGTGGACGCTACGGCAGGACACGCTCGGTTGAGTTTTATGGATGCGTACAGGGGATATCACCAAGTTTTTATGGATGAGGAAGACACCGAGAAAACAGCTTTCATCACTCCGAGAGGCCTCTATTGCTATCGAGTCATGCCCTTCGGGCTGAAGAACGCCGGGGCCACCTTCCAACGGATGGTGTCTCGGATGTTCAAAGATCAGCTCGGGGACACGATGGAAGCATACATCGATGACATGGTGGTGAAAAGCGTGAAGGAAGAAAGCCACATTACAGATCTCAGCAAGATGTTCACGGTGCTGAAGCAGCATGGCTTAAAGCTCAACGCCGAGAAGTGCTCTTTCGGGGTTGGATCAGGAAAATTCCTAGGCCACTTGGTAACAAGAAGGGGTATTGAAGCGGATCCGAGCCAGGTAACGGCGATACAACAGCTCGTTTCACCGAGCACGATCAAGGAAGTTCAAAGGCTTACAGGGATGGCAGCAGCTCTCAACCGCTTCATCAGCCGCTCGGCAGACGTATGCCGTCCTCTCTTTCAATCGATCAAGACGAGCAAGAGGAAATTCCAGTGGACAGAGGAATGTGAGAAAGCACTGCAGCGCTTAAAGACCTATCTTGCCGAGCCACCGTTACTGGAGACGCCTCGGGAAATGGAAGATCTGTTCATCTACCTTTCAGTATCTCCACATGCGGTCAGCTCAATCCTTGTCCGAGCAGATGGAACTGAGCATCGACCTGTGTACTACGCAAGCAAAACTTTGACGGGTGCCGAAACGAGATATCTCCCCCTTGAAAAAGTGGCCTTCGCTCTCGTCACTGCATCTCGGAAGCTGCTCCCCTACTTCCAGGCTCACACGATCATTGTCTTGACCGAGTACCCCTTGAAGGCACTCTTCCGAAGAGCTGATCTCTCGACACGGGTCTCAAAGTGGTCATGTGAAATGGCCAACTTTGACATCCAATATCGACCGAGAACAGCTATAAAGGCGCAGGTGTTGGCTGACTTTATTGCCGAGCTAACACCGGGAGCAGAAAAACAGAAGAAAGAAGAACCCACCCCTATTTACCCAAAGAAAAAACCCAGCCCATCCCTTCCCGAGCAATCTATTGAGGACCCCGACGCCCCCGTGGCAATTGAAGACGTAACCAACAGTGTCTCGGAGGAAGAAACTGACACAGCTGACTTAACACCAACGCCTCTCTCGGAAGGAGAACCGAGTCCGAGCGCGGATGAAGACCAAGCAACCGTGCCATTATCTACTTGGCACATGTTCCACGGTAATGCTTGGAAGTTGCACGTAGATGGAGCATCTAACCAGCGAGGTGCTGGAGCAGGCGTCGTCCTAATCTCCCCCGAGGGAATCATTCACGAGAATGCAATATCAATCGAGTTCCCGGCCTCTAACAATGAGGCCGAGTACGAAGCCTTAATCGCTGGCCTTCGGGTAGCTGAAGCAATGGAAGTAAAAACTCTGATGGTTTATAGCGACTCTCAACTCGTTGTAAACCAATTCAACGGAGAATATGATGCAAAGGATGAAAGAATGGCCAAGTATCTAAGCATCGCGAGGGGTCTAACCGAGCAGTTCGAAGAAATCGAAGTACACCAGGTGGGCCGAGAGCACAACGCCCACGCTGACGCACTTGCAGGGCTGGGATCTGCATGCAAAGCTTCCGAGCAACGAAGCATTTCTTTCGGAACAATCTCTGCACCAAGCTTCGATCCCCCTCGGACTCAAATGATGAATATCGAGCTTGGACCAAGCTGGATGGATGAACTTGTATTTTTCCTACGAGACGACAAGCTCCCCGAAGACCGACGAGAAGCCCACCGGATCAGATGCAAGGCTGCAAACTATTGGCTCTCACCAACGGGCTCCCTATACAGACGCTCTCGGACCGGACCGTACCTCATGGCGGTCCATCAGAACCAAGTCCATTCAATACTCCATGAGCTTCATGCAGGCAGTGGAGGCTGCCACTCGGGAGGACGCTCTATTTCCCACCGAGCCATCACTCAGGGGTATTGGTGGCCCAAGATGAAGGAAGACGCTGAGGAGTTTGTTCGGAAATGCCACAGGTGCCAGTTGTACAAGCCAATGATCCATCAGCCTGCCGAGGACCTTCAACCAATCACCAGTCCATGGCCTTTTGCCCAATGGGGCTTGGACATTGTCGGAGAGCTTCCACTCGCTCCAGGAGGATTTCGGTACCTCATAACTGCTACAGATTATTTTTCCAAGTGGGTGGAAGCCGAGCCTTTGGTGTTCATTACCGAGGCAAATGTAAAGAGTTTTCTGTGGCAGAATATCATCTCTCGTTACGGGGTGCCATATGCAATTGTCTCGGACAACGGGAAGCAGTTCACAGGGAAGCAAATGAAAGAGGTATGTGACAAGCTCGGGATGAGGTTCTTCAACTCCACACCTGTTTACCCTCAAGGTAACGGCCAAGCCGAGGCGTCCAACAAGACAGTAGCGGCTGGACTCAAGCGAAGGCTAACTGCCAAGAGAGGAAAATGGGCTGAAGAGTTGCCACATGTTCTATGGGCATTCCGAACGACACCAAGACGCTCCACGGGCCAGACTCCTTATTCCCTCGCGTACGGTATTGAAGCCGTAATCCCTATCCAAAAGGGGCTACCTACCATCAGAACCGAGTACTTTGATGAAACCACCAACGACACCGCCTTGAGCAACGACTTAGACTTGGCCGAGGAAAAGCGAGATGCCGCTCGGGTGAAATTGGCAGCTTATTAGCAGGAGGTGGCTAAAGGGTACAACAAGACGGTTCGGTTGAGGACATTTTGCCCAGACGACCTGGTTCTCAAGAAGGTTACGGATAAGCACAAGAAAAAGAAGCTGATGCCTAATTGGGATGGTCCCTACCGAGTCGTTAAGAAGGTCGGGAAAGGAGCTTATCAGATTGAAGACATGAGTGGGAAGCTCGTGGACAAGCCTTGGAATGCTTACAATTTAAGAAAGTACTATGCTTAAGAGCTCCACTCTCGGATGATGAATATCTGACTTAGTGCAATTATGAAGCAATTTTTGATGTATTCCGTTCTCGGAAGTTTGTCAATGCAAAGCCTTTTTGATCTAAACTGTTATCTTTTTAATCGTCTCTCGGTATTTTTACCCAACGGCTTCGGCCAAGACACATAAAACTTATGGGGTATCCCATACAACCTCTCGGTTTTACCGAGCCAATCTTGAGATCATTCGATTTAACCAATTTAACACACCGCTTTCGGTGGTACTAATATCTCGGCATCACGACCGTGCTGGTTAAATTGAGTAATATAAAGCATTCAAACATTGACTCGGTTAGACGAGCAAACAAACCTCTTTTCAGGGGTATTGATTCAAATAACAACTTATATTTCTAAGTTACACAATTGACTCGGTTATCCGAGCAAATAAACCTCCCTTTAGGGGTAGTCAATTAACCTAATCATCTATCCGAGACAGACCTATCGATTGCTTCGGTTATTTTTCATGCCTTAGCAAAATCTCTTAACACATTCGTCTCAACTTAGGCCAGGGGTATTTATTTGCCCTAAGCCGAGACGAATGGGGGTATTATTATGATATCTCGGAAACATTAATTCAAACAGAAAATGAAATCATCAATTCTAAAAATCCAAACCATTCATTTAAACCAGACGACTCGGCATAAAATTCCACCGAGCCGCCACGAAAACAAGAAATTATTCGGAAGAAAAGAAAAATGTTGCATCAGATATCACAACGGTCTGGCATGTAATTCCACCAGCCGTGAACAAAATACTACTCAAAACAAGTTCAAGGACTACAGAGATTAAGCATCCTTTCCGAGCTCCTGATTGGGAGTCTCGGCAAAATTCTCGGTGGTATCTTTTGCGCCCTCCTCGGCTACCTCAGCTGCTTCTTCTTCTTCACCATCTTCCTCCTCCTCCGAAGGGATCTCAATCTCGGGAGCTTCAACCTCAGGGACAGCTCGGAGAGCAGATTCAGCGGGGACGCTGCCAGCTTCCAATCCGAGCTCGTACCCTTTAGCCACTCCCTTGAAATAATAAATCTTGGCACCCCTGCGAAAGCCCATATTGGTTATCTCCTCCACCTGCCCCTGGTAGTGCTCAATAACCTTCTGTTTAGCCTCCTGAAAGCCGGCCGAGTGAGCAACGCTGACCGCCTCCTTTGACCTTTGCTCCTCCTCGGATAATTTCTGTTGCAGCTCTTTTACCTGCCCTCGGATAGCGTCTAACTCGGAAAGCTGCTTCTTCGCCTCCTCCAGCTCCGAGAGTTGAAGTTTTGCTGCAGCCAGTTCATTCTCGGTTTCTCTCTTCCTTGTCAGAGCATCCTTATACTTCAACTTCAGAGAGCTAAAGGAGGAGGAGAGGTTCACGACCTTCTGATGATACCCGAGCAAGGACTGGTTGGCCTACAAAAATCCATTACAACAGTTATAAATAGTTCCAAATACAAGAAAACAGAAGACGATCTCGGAAGGGGTTATTACTTACAAGGGTCAAGTGAGAGAACATATCCACGATGTTCCCTTCCAGATCAGCAGGGACCTGCTTCATATCTTCTGGAAGACACACGCCCTGAAGCACAGGCAGTCCGAGCCTAGGATTGGCTCGGACGCTGTCCGTCAACATCACAGGTTGTCCCTGCTTGGTCTGAGGAGCGAAGATGAAAGGGATTGGAGAGGAGGTTTCGGCAGTTGAATCTTTCTCGGCAGGAATTTTTTCTAAGGGGGTCTTTTCAGCGGCGGCTTTGTTCTTCGGTATGTCTTTACCCGAGCCTGATCCAAGCACAAGCCTCTGCTTCTTAAGCTCGGCTGAATCCGTCTCGGTATTGACAGGGGCTCGCTTTGCCTGAGCTGAATTGCCCTTGGCAGACGGAGTAGCAGACTTCTTCGGTTTCTTAAGAAGGCTCGGGAGTTCACCGAGGTTACCACCCATACTTTCCTCTTCTTCTTCGAAATCCTCTTGAAGTGGCTCTCTGATTGTCCCAGCCAAATCCTGGATCCGAGCCCGGTGAAGATCGACCTCGGTGTCCGAGCTCAGCTCAAACGCCTCAACCGACTTTCCTTTGAACGATACCCTCTTCCTCTTTTGGAGGTAGGAGGTGTAGGTTGGCTCGTAGCCTAGCAGAACGTGGGCGAGCCTTTCTTCGTGAGGCACGGAATAAACAGCCCTGATATGGTCGTCGTTCTTCGCTTTGAACAGTCGAGCAGAGATTGGAGAAGGTTCTGCAAAACAAAAATAAGATCTCGGTAAATACAGTTCTACAAAAGTGAAGCAAGTATAAGATTTACAGAAGATCAAAAATGAAGCAAACCTAAAAGCACATTGAGTCTCGGTATGGGGTAAAGACCGTCGTCCTCGGGACCAAATTCGAAATTCCCCCGGACCTCGACGAAATCATTGGCTCCGCGATCAGAGTCGGGAAGGTGGTCAATTAGGTACTCTCGGGGTTCTTTGGGGGTGCTCCGAAGAGAGAGGAACCTTCGACCTAAGGGACTGCTCCGAGAGACATTGTAAACCCCAATGAGGTCGAAAAGGTTAAACACTAAACCGAACTTCTCGCGGAGGAAGTAGATTGCGTTGATGACCCTGAAGGAGTTCACGGCTAGGAATCTCGGGGGCAACTTGTACTCAAAGAAAAATTGTCGAAGAAGAAGGTTCATAGGGAACCGAACCCCTCCTTCGGTGATCGCTATGAGGGGAAGAGTAATATGGTCCTTGGAGAATGTGATCTTATCCCGGGATACCGAGCGGATCTCCACATCGCTCGGGATACCATACTCTTCACAAAATGCCTCGTATTCACCGGGTTTCCCGCTGAAGAAGTGCAGGTATGGATTGGGCTCTTTCTCGGAAGACTTCGCCTTGGATTTTCGGGCTACTCGGGTTCGGGCCTCCGAAGCATGGGTCGTAACGGGAGCGTCGGCAGCAGGTTTGAGTGGCGAGCCCTCGGTTGTAGGTTGGTAAACCGAACCAGAATAGTCCGCCCCTCGCGGAACAACTTCTACAACCTGGACATCAGGGATCTGGGCCGAGGCACCGTTGCCGTCCCTCCCTTCCCCGAGATTGGCTGAGTCAGTATGGTCGCTGCTCAACTCCCCCTGGTTCACCGAACCCTCGCTATCGGATCTGACAGTTTGATGAGCACCGACATGGTTGAAAGGGTCGAGCTCGTCGCCTACTGGGCCTATATCAGCGGACGCCATCCCGACATCCGGATCAAAGAAAGTCTGGCCGAGACGGTAGCTGTAGTGATTATAGCTATGAACCGGGGACACGGAACCTGACCTGTTCGAGCTTCCCGAGGAGAGGACGAAAGGCTCCAGGGTTACCGAACCTGAAAAGTGCACGGGTGAACAACAGTTAGCTACATAACTGATAGTGTCCTAAAGCGTTTTACTGAGTGATAAAATCGTCTCGGAAACGCTCCGAGCCAACATCCTTATCAACCTAGGCGCGATCTATGCTCCTCGGAAATCCTAGGCAAGGGGAGGGCTACTGATGGTTCGGGTTTCAAACTCGGTCAAGGTCCGGACCCCTTGTCTCGGTTATGTCTCGGTTGACAAACAAAACTAAAATTAAAACCTAAGGGTTGAAGGATCAAAAAGGGCTTCGAAGCGTCACAAAGACTGTTCTAGCGAAGAACACGATGAACAGTTCGCTGTTCATCATGTTTTCAGCAATCTCTCTACAGATCTTAAAGAAGGAGATAAATGTTGCCAAGCAAAGCTCAAGAAATCATTTCAACGCAACAAAACAATGCTGGAATCAACATGAATCAACAACCAAAATCGAAAAGAATCATTACCTGAGTAACACCGGAGAAAAACAACGACGGCGGCGAAGATGAATAGGCGGTGGCGCAGATGAACAGACGCGGTGGCTGTCGTCGATAAACGGCGGAGGAAGTGGCAGAAACACGGTGGTCGACGGCGGCGTAGAGGCTGAGAAGCTAGATCAAAATCTCGTCAGAAAACGTGAAGTCGCAGAGAGAGAGTGAGAGCAAACCCTTCTCTCTCTGAGTGAGGCGTTTTTATAGGGCTTGAACCCCGCGCGGGAAACGAGATTCCAACCAACGGCCTAGATTTGCTGCGATGACAGGTGTCACTTGATGGGTCTGCCCGAGCCTCTCCACTGACAGCTCACGTAAGCATCCTCTCTCAGAAAAAACCATGATCCGCGTACGCCTCTCTCACCCAATCGATATAAACCACGTGGTGCAATCCGAGTCCGTCTACGAAGCGATTAGGATTGGGGCTCGGTTAAAAGAAACACAACGGTGAAGATTGACGTTCTCGGATACGCTCCACGTATGCCACGGAATAACGTAGCGGCCCAAACAGGAACGGTCAACTCCTTTCTCGGAACACAGTGCCTCGGAAGAAGTTGAGGGGCTATTGTAGTGGGCCGAAATCTGATAGCCCTAATGGGGCTCGGTGAGTGAGCCCGGGGGAGCCCAGGCCCAAGCGGATCTCCAGGCCCGCCAAGGGACAAAAGATTGTAGGCCGACCGAGCTCGGCCCATCCGAGACGAACCGTTGTCTCGGCCGATATACCGCAAACCGGACGGGCCATCCATGACGGACTGTATCCGAGATGGCTCGGAGAGATAAATCCGAGATACCGGTGACGTCCTCTGTGACGTCGCCCGAGGCGGTTAACGCCCGTAACAAACTGGGTGAGGACCCATGTGCATTTCGCAAGCAGTTTCTGTGTCAGCGTGAGATGCGGCCGAGCGGTTATGCCACGCGTCGCAGCCTTATTAGAGGATGGATGAACGTAATACTCGTGAGGCCAATTCGTGATGCTCGGTGACGTCACCCGAGCCGAAATGACTAGGTTGCCCCTGTCCCAGGGAAGCCTATATAAACGAAGCGAAGTGGCCCTAGTGAGGACAACTCTCTCTCTCTCTAAACCTATTTCTCTGAAACTTACATCTCTTCCCTTCCGATCTCTGACTAGATCGTCGGAGTGCCTTCCCTGGCCACATTCCGGCCAGGTTTGGTGCTAACGACGTGCTCTATTTGTGCAGGAGGCTCGTGAAGGCTTACTCTCCATTCTCTCGCCGTTCTCTCGGGTCAGGAGCCAAGAAAGGAGGCTCTCAGGATTTTGAGGACACCACACCAACATCTCCCTTTCCCTAATCCCATGATCCATCTATTCAGATCGAAAACCCATTCCCCTCTTTCCTCTTCCTCCTCTTTTCTTTTGTTCCCTCACAAATCTGATCCACCACAATTCCATTATTTCATATCGGAAACTTACCCGACTTCCAGATATATATCTCACAAAGCCAGAAACCCACCTAGATATATACCGATTATAGTTTGGTTTCCAAAACTTGGAATTATTGATTGTGACTCAGTCTTGTAATAAATATTCATTTGTGGAATAGGTGCTTGCTGTTTAATTTCTTTATGTATTTTTTGTTTCACGGCCTCAAGCGGTATGTGTTGTAAAATGTAATGGAGGCAGAGATGAGGATAGGTGGATACAGTGGTGGTCGGATGGAGGGAGGACTACAATGGTTCAAATTGTAGAAACTTCAAAACATGTACGCTAACTGTGATTTGGTTTTGGCCGATAAAGAAAAGGTTATGATCTGGGTTTGAAATGGAGAGAGTGTAAAATGTAATGGAGGCAGAGATGAGGATAGGTGGATACAGTGGTGGTCGGATGGAGGGAGGACTACAATGGTTCAAATTGTAGAAACTTCAAAACATGTACGCTAACTGTGATTTGGTTTTGGCCGATAAAGAAAAGGTTATGATCTGGGTTTGAAATGGAGAGAGTGTAAAATGTAATGGAGGCAGAGATGAGGATAGGTGGATACAGTGGTGGTCGGATGGAGGGAGGACTACAATGGTTCAAATTGTAGAAACTTCAAAACATGTACGCTAACTGTGATTTGGTTTTGGCCGATAAAGAAAAGGTTATGATCTGGGTTTGAAATGGAGAGAGAGAGAGAGAGAGAGAGAGAGAGAGAGAGAGAGAGAGAGAGTGCTTTCAGATACAGGGCCAAAGTTGTTAATAAAACAAAAGTGTCGTCGTGGCTCCAACAAACTTGGCCCTGGCATTAGGGCTACCCATTATTCCAACAATCTTACTAATGTTTGTCTATTTTTGGAAATTAGGGTTTTCCCTTTAATATGTGAAAAGGCATTGGAAATAGATACACTACCATTGTTAAATAGGATGGCTAATTGCCCTCCTTTTAGCAACCACGACAAGAAACAATTCAGCTTCCCCTTGTAGTACGAAAAAATGATGTTCTTGCCTGGCTTAATATTGCTATCGTGAGAATGAGGATCACTTCAAAACTCTAGGACAATAGGAAAATTATTAGAGTCCGTCGGCCATAAACTTCCTTGCACGGATATATAGATTCATCTTTTGTGGGAGAGTCTTATTTCTTTTAAAATTTCATTGTTTTTCTATTACTTTTTTCTGACTCTTCTCATCTAGACGCCTAAATATTTTAAAAACATTTACCAACACAAAACAACAAAGTTCATGTAAGGATTTTTTTTAATTATGATTAATGATAGAGTGATAAAGTAAGGTCAAACCCCTTGCATTTTCCCCTTTTGTTACATGAAAACATCTCCCATTCTTGTGCATATCGGCCTATTATTTCATTGGACTGTAAGCAGCTACAATCATGTAGTACCAAAGCCCAACCATAGAAACCTATTCAAGAACCCATCGACATATGGGCCTGACCGTCTTTCCACCAGGACCACCAACAGATACTTACAAAACGTTACCAATTACTATGAGGATTACTAGTATATTTTACCGTTTACGCATATAATTATACCCTTTCTCTTAAAATTTACTAGATTCGGCAATAATTTTTACACCACATCTTTCCGCTCAACGAGAAATCAGATCCGTATAAATATATCAAAGTTGGAAAAATTCACTGCAATTAGCTTGTTAGTCTTATTTTTGTTTGTCTTTAGTGAACTTTTTTCAATTTGGTCAAGCCGAATGACGTGAAGCAAAAATTATAGTCAGTATGGTAAAAGATAAGATAGACCACAAAAAAGATCAATCATGCATGCAAGAAGGTCACTAATATGTTTGTTGAAAGGGCTCGGTCACTAAACTTTTGGGCCGCAAGATTACTCGATGCGCATCAAGTTGGCCAAAACAATCAGTTTTATATATATGTGTGTAAATAGAAAAATTTCATTACTACATTTTTCCGCCATGCTGTGCTGTGACATTGTCACGCTCTTGTTGGATGCTTCGAATGAATTTTTTTTTCATTTAAAAAAATAAATTGAAGAAAGTGAAATGTAAAGAGAAATGACCATAAAAGTAAATTCATATAAAGGGTGATTGACATTCGAATATTTCAGCTTAACCTTCATTTTATAAATGTGCGTGTTCAGTGTTAGATTGGCACAAGGGGTTCACAAACTATTTAATCTGGCAAATTTAATTTTAAGGTCTCGAGTTCAAAGCTCTAGGAACTATTTACTCCTTTGGAGTCACTGGAAACCTATCCAAGATCCCATCAACATACGGGGGCCTGCCCTTTATTCTATCAACAGATACTTGCGAAGCATAGATTCTACCAATTACCGATGCATATTGTACACGACTAAAAATATTTAGGCCACTTTGAGCAAATTTTTGGGTGATTTTGATATATATTTTTATACGATTCCTCTCATCGAGCTAAACGACGTGAAGTAAAATATACTCCCTCCGTCCGGATTTGTTAATTCATTTTGGGAGTTTGTGTCATTTTTTAAATGATTATATCTTGTAATTTATAATGTTTTATGTAATTTTTAAAACATTGTCTTATAGAGCTAATCGAGATCTATCAAACAAGATCCATATTAGAAGAATTACATACATCGACTATGTCGCGAGAGTCATCCTCAGGTGACATCACCCGCGTGGTTCTAGTATACGGAAAAAGCATGTGTCCTCATATTATAAGGGGCATATCTGCTGGCGAATGATTGGCTGCAAATCCCAATAAATATGAGGCCATTCCTTCACAAATTCCAAGAAGTTGATTAGTCCCCAAGGCACAGAAATTCTAGTGAGAAAAAGTTGCTCGAGAGCTCTGGAATCAAGAACATTATTCTTGTGAGTGCTTGCGAGCCCATTTCTCTTAGATATGGTGCGTGGGAACATCAGTCCAAGGAGTGGAATAAATACCGCTGCCTTCTTTCTTTGTATAGTTGGCCTTTTCTTTCACCCCTGCACAAATTTCGGTATTCTCGATTGATCGTTGGTTATATGTATAGCCCAGACTCTTTGGCTTTTTTCTTAAGAATAATGCTACATACACTTCCGGGTACCACTTCCGGGTAAAAAACCTCCAAAACGACGTCGTTTTGGAGGCGGGTCAAGGAAAAAAAAAAAAAAAAAAAGGAGCGGGATTTCAAAATTTGGCCTCCTTCGTTCTTCCTCCCATTCACCCCCGTCAAAACACAGAGAGCATTTGAGAGAGGCTACGACCCACCCAAGCGACCACATTCCCCACCACCGCTGCCGCACCACCAGCCGCCGTTGCCCTGACCGTCTCCATCTCCGGCGAGGTGGGAACAGCTTTATAGCAGGCGAAACAGCTTCGAATCGCACCGACGAGCTTCGAATCGCAAGTACAAGCTTTGAAGGTCTCTCTCACTCCCTATCTCTCTCACCTGACCTCTTTATTGTTGGTATTTTTGGAACAAAAACCAGGGTTTCAATTTAGAAACCCTAATCTGAATGGTACACTGTATTTCATTCAGATTTTTGAACAAATATTGGATTTGTTGTATTTTTTTTAGTTTTGCTTCACTTCACCATGCAAATAAGGGTGTAGTTGGAGTTAGCTGGAATATTTTTGTTATTGGAGTGGTGTTCTTCAATGGATAATGGATTTGGGATTTTTTAAGAAATTTTGATGTCTGATAGCAGTTGTCGACATTGTCGACATTCAAAATAAGATGATTGGGTAATGAGATATCTAATGAGAAGAGTGAGGAGTGGTGAATTCTGTCTATAATGATGATTGGCTGAGGGTACATCAAAATAAGATCTGTAAAAAAAAATGGTAATCAAAATGGCATTCATTAGAGAACTTCTTCCAGATTGTTGGACATTCATCAAAATGGCAAAAACTGTCCTTTGATTAGTGATCTTGGCAAAATGGCAAGATTGTTGGACAGTAGAACATTTTTTTGCATCTAATAAACTATATTTGGTATGTACCTAATTATTTTCCTTTGTTTTTGAACTAGGAGATGATGTCGCCGGAGTCTATTCATTTGCCAATGCCTCCAAACAAAGAGTGTGAAGAAGAGCATGTATGGAGTGGAGACAATGAAGACGAAGAAGAGATATGGAGTGGTCCTTCAAACCAAGAGACAAATAATACTCAGCAAGCAACCGAAAATTGTGAAAATAGAGTTGAAGAGCCAAAGGAAGGAATGGCATTCGACACACCGAAGGAAGCTTATATGCATTACTTAAGTTATGCTAAAGAAAAAGGATTTGTTGTGGCGAAAAGAACATTGAGAAAGGATAGAGATGGAAATTTGAAAAATGTAGCTTTTGAATGTACTCGTGCTGGAAAGGCAAGGGTGAGAACAAGCAATCCGGGCAAACCACGGCCACAAACAAAAATTGGTTGCCCAGCTCACGTTACTGTTGTGATACACCCGGATGGAAAGTGGAGGTTAAACCGGGTTGAGTTGGAGCACAATCATGAACAGAGCCCGGGAAAGGCAAGGTATTTCAAGAGCAATAGGGTACTAGATGACAACATAAAAAGAAAGCTTATATTTAATGATCAAGCGGGGATTAAATTGCACCAGAGTTATGACTCATTTCAGATCGAGGCGGGGGGACCTGGTGAGCTTCCATATTTTGAGAAAGATTGCAGAAATTATTTGGATAAACGTCGACGTTTACGACTTGTGGAAGGTGATGCCGAAGTCATGCATAGTTATTTCATGAGGATGAAAGCCGACAATTCTAATTTTTTTTTTGCAATGGATTTGAATGAAAAAGGTCGCCTAAGGAACGTATTCTGGGCTGATGCAAGGAGTAGGGCAGCTTGTAAGAAGTTCGGGGATGTTGTGACCTTTGACACAACGTACTTGGTAAACAAGTATGACATGCCGTTTGTTCCATTTGTGATAGGCGCGCGATATTCCATATATAAGCGCCTAAGTAGGAGGAGTTGGCGCGTTAGATGTGCGGTTTTATGATCATTTTTCTGGTTAATGCGTGCGTGGTAGTGTTTTTGGTGTTTGCATGATTTATCAGGTTAAAAGTTGTCTTTGGCGCGCTATTGCATGGCTTGAAGTGGAGCTGGGCGTGGGAGTCGAAGTTTGAGGTTGGAATGCTGAAGAGGACGGCTTAAGGGCTCGGTATCGATACCCCCGAGAGCCGTATCGATACCAGTTGGTTATGAAGAGCGCAAATTCGTCCAGAATGTTTAGTATCGATACCCCTGAAAAGGGTATCGATACCTACGTCTTACGCGGAAGAAGGAGATAAGGGTTCGGTATCGATACCCTTATTAGGGGTATCGATACCGAGAGCTTACGGAGGCAGCTTTGAAACTACGTCGTTTTGTTGGTCGTAGAACTAATTCTTTAACTATATTGTTCGGTTTTCATTAGGATTAGGGCTCTAGTATAAATACCTAAGTTAAAACCCATTCTGGGGGTCGACAACTTTTACCTAGATTTGAAGTTTATAAGTTTTCGGCTACAGATCTGAAGTTCTTCGTTCGTCGTTACGCTTTCAAGTTCTATTACCAGAATTCCAGGATTTGTGTTGCAGATTGTTTGTCAGGATTAATTTTTCCCTTGCAATTACGGTATTGATTCTTATTGGTTTTATAATTCTAATTATTAAAAGCATGATTAGTTTTGGTTTCAATTTATCTTCTGCGATTCACGTCAATACGTGTGAGTAGTCGTATAGAGTGCGGCTGCGGGAGAAGGCGCTGCGCACTAGACTAATCGATGTTTCACCTCGGGGCCGAATTAACTTGATTTTCGGGCAGTTTTAGGAAACGGAAACTCATCGAACAAACAAAACCCAGGCATCGCCGGAATTCGAATGCACACGGAATCTGGTGACAGGTGGTGCGCATTTGTTAGGGATCTTTTTCTTATTCTAAAATTAGTAAAAAAGAGTAATTGTGGCCCGAGTAAACATTGGTTAGGCTAGTCGCGGACGCTGGGTTCCTACGGTTGTACTCTCCTTTTTAAATCCGTTTTTAGTTAATTTAGTCTGGTAATTTAGTTAGTAAATTAATCTCATTGAACAAGGGGTGGCTACCTAAGAGCGAAGATAAACTGTGAACCCGTCATCTTTGAGTCCTGCACACGTTCGTCCGTCTCTGTGGATTCGACTCCGGTACTTCCGGATATTATGCTACATCGGTCGAGAGTCCTGCGCTTGGGACGCGTCTTATTTTTAGTCACCCGGTCGGTCAAGCAATTTGTAGGCGTGAATCACCATGGTCAGTCAATTTTATTGGGATGCTGGCTCATTTCTCATGAGGACACCGAGTCATTTTCGTGGTTATTTGAGACTTGGAAGACATGCATGTGGGGGTGTGCTCCGAAAGCAATTATTACCGACCAATGTGTGGCCATGAAGAATGCTATAGAAAGAATATTCCCTAACACGCGACATCGGTGGTGCATATGGCATATTATGAAAAAGCTTCCAGAAAAGTTTGGTGGGTACAACGCGTATGAGAAAATCAGCTGGTCTATGCGTAAGGCAGTTTATAATTCATTGACAGTTGATGAATTTGAGGTTGCTTGGAATGGGTTCATGAAAAAGTACGAGCTTCAAAGTAATACATGGTTGGAGGGGTTGTACCACGAGAGGAAACGGTGGGTTCCTGCTTATGTGAAAGACTGCTTTTGGGCGGGAATGCAATCCACACAAAGAAGCGAAGGTATGAATGCATATTTCGATGGTTACATTCAGTCAACGACAACTTTGAAGCAATTTGTAGAGCAATACGAAAATGCATTGGCGAATAAGGTAGAAAATGAAAAACAAGATGATGTCAAAAGTTGGAACACTTACATCCCGTTAATAACTAAATCGGAGTTGGAGAAACAATTTCAAAGTGCTTACACTAATGCAAAGGTGGTGGAGTTTCATGAACAATTTCTTGGGAGACTTGATTGTAAATGTAACCAAAAAGGTGAGTCCGAATATGAGGTAAAAGAGTGGATTACATTTGGAGAAGGAGAAGAGAGACAGAGGAAACAAGTGTCATTCAAAGTCGATTATAATGTTGAAACCAATGAAGCACATTGTATTTGTCAATTGTTTGAGTCCAGAGGAATGGTGTGCAAACATCAACTGACGGTGTGGTTTGATAGGGAAATTGAAAGAGTGCCTGACAAGTATGTCTTGAGAAGATGGTGCAAAAATGTGAAAAGGGCCCACTCCAAAATTCGGATAAGTTATGATAAGTCCGCAACATCAATTGAAGCGCGTCGACATGACAACATGTGTAATTTATTCAATGAGATTGTCGAATTAGCTGAAGATTATGAAGAGAAATATCAATTGGTTATGACACGGGTAAGCGAGTTGAAACGAGAGTTGATGGAAGTTTCAGTTGTTTGTGATAGTAATGTGGTTTCACTTGGAGATGGGGTAATGCCTTCCAACCAGAGCAAGATACTTGACCCGGAACCGCAAAGACGAAAAGGGAGACCGCCGTGCAAAAGAAAGCAAGGTTTTATGGAAAAAGTTACTAAGAAGAAAAAAGAAACAAACAAAAATGCATTGTCCAAAGAAAAAGACAAGGTATAATTTTTTTTATTATTTGTTGCTTTCTAGTTAATATGGACATATAGATTTATTGGATGCATTTGTAATATTAATATTATTTACAAATTTCAGCAGGTTGAGAAGAATGTGGTTGGCCATGAGATTGGGACACAAGAGAGTATCGTAAGAAACTTTATTTTTGAATTGCACAATTCCTTGTCATGTAAAAGTTATTGATAATCCTTATTTATTTTGGGCAGGGTCACCCAAGTTTCATAGGCCATTCAATGTCGCCAAACATGATGCCCCATACTATGCAAGGAAATATAGCACAAGGCGGAAGTATGTTCCCATTTTCTCCACCTTTTTGCCCAACCGGAACAAGCATGCCCCAATTTATGCCTTCTTTTCCAAGCTCGCAAAGCAACATGGCAAGCTTATTCAATGGTCAACTTTGGAGAGGTCAATCAACTAGCTTGGAAGGTCAAAGTCAGTACTGGGGAGGACAACAACCAAGTTTTCTTGAAAGTCAAGGTCAGGGATGCGGAGGACAACAAAGCTATTTGGAAATGTTGAATGCTACGGATATTGGTGAAGAGTTGTAGTGTATTGAAAAAATCTTCATTTAATGATGATGAGAAGAATATATGGCTTGTAAATGTTGTAAACTTCATTTAATGATGATGAGAAGGTTGCAATTTATAAATGTATCACGTGTCCATATTTTGTATTCGTATCCTGTGTATGTATCCCGTGTCCGTGTCCTGTGTGTGTATCTCGTGTCCGTATCCTGTATGTGTATCCCGTGTCCGTTTCCTGTGTATGTATCCCGTGTCCGTATTCCGTGTCCGTGTCCTGTGTGTGTATCCCGTATTCGTATCCTGTATGTGTATCCCGTGTCCGTATCCTATGTATGTATCCCGTGTCCGTGTCCTGTGTGTGTATCTCGTGTCCGTATCCTGTGTGTGTATCCCATTTAATGATGCTTGGAATAAGGATTGGTGATGATGCTTAGAATAAGGATTGGATTTGATGTGGAGTTTCTGAAAAAAATTTGACAGGGTCCCTTTGTTTTTTGTCCAAGCCCGACGTCATAGCGTCTCAAATACAGTCACAACAACAGAGAGCAACAATGATAGCATCTTGCTTATCCATACATAATCCATACGAGAATAGATGAGGAACAAAAGACATGTCATCCATTAACTTCATTGCCATGAATACAAAATGTTTTACAACATGGACTCAAGCGAAAACATCGTCACATTTAAAATCTATCTTAAGCCTATGTACAAGCAAAAATTACAATGATTGACAATGAGGAATCTCTAATTCTTGCCATATTTCATATACATCTTTATACTCATTCTCTGATTCACAATGAGGAATCTCCCGTTGCATGTGCACCTCCAACCCATCTTTCGGCAGCCAATAATCCAAGGGAATGCCCGAATGACTTTGTGAATAACCTCTTGAATGGCTTCTTTGTACATCTAAATCAGGTTGTTGCTGAGGGAGGCATCAGGCCCCATCAATTTGGTCACTAGACTGGGAGGTTGGACTCCACCTTAGCTCCGACACTATCTCTGATCTTTTATTTTAAGAGCTTCTCCTTAGCTCCGACACTATCTGCATGTCATTCACAAAGACAACTATCAGAGTAATGTAGTAGCTTTTTCATCATTTGATGAAGACAGGAAAATTCTTTTTTTTTTTGCACAGCAAAAGGATTTTATTATCAAATATCAAAGATACAAGATTAAAAGGGGCAAGAGAAAAGCGAGAAAGCCTCTCGAGACCCAAAAGACCCAAAAGATTGGGAGGCTGACAAGAAGACAACCGAACAATCAAAATGAGAACCTAAAGCCTAAAACCTAAAATCCAAACATCCAAAAAGAAACACTTCACCAATAAGCAAACCTGAATGCAAAAGCAGGAGCAAAGACCATGAAGAACCTGAAACAACTTCCTAAAGCAAACCAAGCTAAGCATCAGCCCTTGCCTTATTTAGGGCTTCCATCTCAGCGATCTTGCTAATGACCTCATTATCATCACCATCATAGCTAATCCCAAAAAGCTTGTCAACTGCCCATATCACTTGAGCTTCATCTAGTAGAATCCTATTCCTGAAGACAGGAAAATTCAATTACCATTATGGTTTTCCTCCGACACTATCTCGTGTCCGTATCGGTGGTGCTAGTAGCTGCTGTTTATAGTTGCAATAGGGGATCCATGAGACATGTGACCAATAGCTTAAACCAAACCCACGAGTTGGGACATGTAGGGTACATCAAGAATAAGTAAACAACAAGCATGGATTGGGAGGATTGCCCCCTGCCAGAAGAAGGGCATCATACAGCGCCATGGGACAGCCCCCCATAGCTAGGCAACATATCAAGAAATGCAGTTAAACTGAGTAATCTGCTCACTAACAGATAGGACACAACCATGTGAGAATGGGGATCCTGCAAAACCATGGGAATTTCTGAAAATTTTGGCAGAACTCCGTTTGAAAATGTGGCATCCCAGTTGGACAGTAACACTGACCAGCACAAATCACAACAAACGGCAACACGCCCACAATGCAAAATGATCTAATGTAGCAATACAAAACATTTCAAAAGAGCTGGACAACATTCCAAGACAGCACTGAGCTTCCAAAGTTCCAGAACAACGCTTCTTTTCCAGAATTTCAAGTACAACACTGAATTTCCAGACTTAAGAGATCAGATTTCAGCCACAATCAATTCAGAATTTCCAGTCTTAACAGGTTAGATCCAGCCTTAACAGATCAGATTTCAAGACATAACCAATAAAATCCAATAACGGATCAGTCGGTGCACATTGGGCACCAAATAATGAAGCAACATACTAAGTTCCAAGTGTCCAACCTCAAAATGACTGTAGTTGACACCAAATTTCTTATCAAAAAACCAGTATTGAAATGCAACAGAATTAACACACCTTGTATTGAAATGCATATAAAGGAAAACGACAAAAAAAGGGTATCTGAGTATACTCACTGAAGCCACGGTTGAAGAGGGTCATCTTCGAATTAGAATTAGCTTTTTCAATTCGAATTAGGGTTTTTTTTTTACCCAACAACTCAAAATTGGGGGGAAGGGAGAGAGAGAGAGAGAGAAACAGACCAAGGTGATGCTGGTGGTGTTCGGTGTTCGGTGAGCCACGGTGGTGGTGTGTCGCTGGTCGTCGAGGTGGCGCCGATCTTCGTACAGAGAGATAGAGACAAACCGTTGCGAGGGTTCAAATCTCGTCGGCGTACACAGGTGGTGGTGGTCGCCGGAGTGGGAGACTTCCTTGTCACTGGGATCGGCGGTGGAAGCGACAGCGGTGGTGTTGTTCAGAGGTCGACCGTCTTCTTCGCTCTCCATCTGAACGTCTGAAATTTGGGAAAGGAAGGGGAAGCTGTGGTTTCTAATTTTCACGGTTTTTTTTTTTTTTTTTTCCTTGACCCGCCTCCAAAACGACGTCGTTTTGGAGGTTTTTTACCCGGAAGTTGTACCCGGAAGTGTATGTAGCATTATTGTTTTCTTAAACCGGCTCTGTTCTCGGATATGTTCTCGGATATGTTTGTCACTGAGATATATGTGATCCGATGCTTTCTTGCGCGGGCCCATTTGATGGTAACAGCTTTTCACTTTTGGACTCTTTATCCATCTACAAAAAGTAGGTTCATTTATTTGAAAAAGAGCGTAGCATTTATAAGCATAGCGTATGACGTCTTCCGTTCCCCTTTAGTAGTTGAAATTAACGAGCAGGGCCACAGAACTGTTTCACCTAACAAATCCATTCCCCTTTGATAGTTTGATTCAACATTTTGGAGCTCATGAAAATAATTTGTTGATGTATGCAAAGTCAAAAGTATGCAATAAAATCTTAGTTTCTCCACTAATAAGGATGATATCATGACTGGATAAGCAAAGGAGGACTAACTACAATGGAATGTTGAAAAAGACTCTTTTCAGCTTGCTAAAACGGAAATACAAGGGGTACCAGCCCCCATTGTACCGATCACGTACAAAAGGTGCCGGAGACCCCTTTGTGGGTTCTAAATAGCTAATTTGAACCGTTGACAAAATCGAATTTCAAGTGGGTCCCGTGCGAGAATTGATGCCATTGGACGGCCCTATGTGCTCAATCCAAAATCACCCCATTTCATTCAATAATTTTGGATCGAGCACATAGGGCGGTCCGATGGCATCGATTCTCACGCAGGCCCACTCGCAATTCGATTTTGAGATGAATCAACGGTTCAGATTGACTATTTAGGACCCACAAAGGGATTTCCGGCGCCGTCTGTGCATGGTCGGTACCCCTCCGGTCTATACGTATAGAACAGTTGTTTCTAAAATGTGACCTCTGCCGACTCGTGTAACATCTTTTCAACTTACTAGCTGCAAACTTATTCATCTCATGATATTCCATTTCATGCGGCACGAACGCAACTGCAACCCACTTTTCAAATGTTTTCCTCAACTATTTTGAAGAGTCAAATTGATGGCAGCATCAAATCTATCTCTCGAATGCTTTTTCTCTCTTTTCAATTTGTTTCTCCATTATTAAGTAATAAAGGTTTAGATGATGAAAAGACTAAAAAACGAATAAAAGAAAGTTTCAGAAGTGGATTGGGGACGCATATTTCAGAACTAAGTAAAAGAAGAGTATTCAATCACCATGCGCTCGTAATTTCGCCCTCTTGAATTTTAGTAGTTTAGGAAATACGTTTCCATGCTTACGATCCCGCTCGCCCTTCCGCACGCTCACACAAATTATGTGACTTAGGTTTGTGATGCAGAGTGGGTCGCGTCCACATTTCTTGACCGCTTAGACCATTCAGAACCCAAACGGCATAAATAAGTCACAGAACGAAGGGAAATTGAATTGCTTGGAAATGATGTGCCTGCATTGAAAATTCGATTTCAACGTGATGATCAGCATCACAAAATGATCAACTACCAAGCCCCAAAAATCAATCACGTAAACCCTTCACGTTGGCTACATGCTGCCATCTCTTTCCATCCTACTTATTGCATCCGCTTTTTGTTGAAATTTTGGCCAAGGCTCCATCATTTCCCGAGACTAGAATTCCTGAGAACTGCACAAAAGTCAAAATTCAACAACAAATGATTCGTTTTCTTCTATTAAATCGCCGTTTTAAGTCACATAATGTCAGTGGCATTTATGACCAATTAATTACTGCGTAAATTAGGCTAATTAGGTCCCTTGTTATCATTAACCCCCCAAAGTACATTTTTCCTTTCTTTTTTTTTTTGGGTTTGTGAAAGTGTCATAAACCCTCAAAAGTCTATCGGATTGGAAAAGGTTAGGGCCCTCTACCTCTGAGGAAAGTAATTTTATTACACCTCATTGCTAGACAAATAATGGAATAGGTCCTGCTGAAGTTATATTCGCTGTATCGGTTCGCCAAGAGTAACAATCCGGTGTCAAACCAAAGTTATATTTGATGTATTGGTTTGCCAAGAGTAACAAGTGTTTTGACACCGGATTTTGTCCCACTACCAAAGGAAATAAGTAAATCAATGAAACCAGTATCCCTAGAGTTGAGCTGGTCAACACCAACCATTTCAGAATTAACTCTACCACAACGGAACTCTCAATTCCATGTAATTAAACATAAAACGGCGCAATACGTATCATACTGCTCTCACGGTAAGCTATGCAACTATCTTTTGCATCAAGCATCATAAAACATCTGGACGTGCGTAGCCTAGGCATTAGGCATAGTATTTTAGGCCGATCATAGTCCTCCCTCCGTCAAACGGTCAGAAATCAGCTCCCGGTAACTTGATTCTTGGCCAAACAACCAATTTTGCCTTCGAAAAGCATAGCTAGTCTCTCATCGACACCAATAGATGCATTTGTTTCTATATTCCTGAGAGATCTGTCCAAGTCACATGTTAAATCATCACTGGCTTATGCCGAAACCCGGTAAAATTGGAAGATTTGGGCTAAAAAATGCTTGCCCACGTCAACTTTACTTCAAATCATACCAAAAATCATACTCAATGTTTATGCATTGCTCTGAGGCCTCATGTCAAGTTTCGTACAAATCAGAGTTTATTTTCGGGAATACCGCGTTTCCCGGAATAACCAGGGTTTGGTTCATAGGTCCTGAGACCGACCAAATTTGTTCAATCGGATTGTACAGATATTCATCTTCATGATTATGAAGTAACCGATAAAATTTCAGGTCAATCAGACCTCATCAAACTGCAAAAATGCCAATTGGATAAAGTATAGATTACTTTATGTTCACTTTCTCGTATTTTTTGTTGTTCTTCCTAAAGTTCTACTAAGGAGGCCAATTGGATATGGATTAGTGACGATAAGAAAAAAAATAATCAAGAAAAAGGGATACGGATTAATGTGAAACTGCATTTAAACATGCGGCCCTCTTCTTTATTAAATTCTCAGTACATCCAAAAGTTAAATTCCCATACCTTTGTCCTTTTAAATAGACCACTCCCTATAGCCTTCCTACTCCCCCAATTTTATCAGCAGCACATTTTATAACCTCATGGACACCTATAATCAGTCATCTTCTTCATCATTGCTCATCCTTACAATTTTCCTCTTATTCATGGCAACTACTAATGTTTCTGCTGCTCGTGTCTACCCTGTGAACTTCCAAGTTCTTGCAAAAGGCCGACTACCACATTCTGGTCCGAGCCATAAAGGCCACGGTGCAACCAGTTTCAGTACTAGACATCTTTTATGGAAAAGTGACCGTATTTTGGAGTCACCTTAATTCCATAGGGTCTGAACCAAGCGACGAATTTGGCTCGGGTGGGACGGTACATGGATTTTGTCTCCGGCAGTCTCACGCCCGAGTCCTGTACTGAGCTCCTCCCTCAAACCTCATCTTTCAATCGATATTAGTATCCTCTTTCAATTGTTATTAATTGTAGTGCATGTCTTCTAACCCTACAAAGAATGAACACCGAAATTCAGGTCGTACATCTGTTGCTTCGACTTATGTTTTGAAGCCTTGCATAGCTAATTATATAGTTTTCAGTTTTCTACATCTATTTCCTCATAACAAAATTTACAAAAGTGGGTATCCCGAAAATTTGTGAATGGTAAGAAACAATTTTGATGTACCTGAAAGTAAAAATAGTAAGTGTGGGGTGGTGTTCATCCGGTCTTTTCTCTGGTTCTTTGGTTCAGAACCAACATATGTGCCTAGTCGATTGGCTGCCGTTTTGACCAGAAGGCATTCTGGTGGCTAAGTTTGTGTCAACTCGAGGAAAGTTCATAGCTCTATGAATAAATAGTGATGGCGTATCAATGTAGGGTATATAGCTGTACTTTGTATAGGGTTACTCAACCTAGACCCCAAGTAAGTAGTTGTTCTTTGTATAGGGTTACTCAACCTAGACCCCAAGTAAGTTCGTGCTATCGATGTAGGGTATATAGCTGTACTTTGTATAGGGTTACTCAACCTAGACCACAAGTAAGTTCGTGCTATCGATGTAGGGTATATAGTTGTACTTTGTATAGGGTTACTCGACCTAGACCCCAAGTAAGTAGCTGTTCTTTGTATAGGGTTACTCAACCTAGACCCCAAGTAAGTTCGTGCTATCGATCTAGGGTATATAGCTGTACTTTGTATAGGGTTACTCAACCTAGACCCCAAGTAAGTTCGTGCTAGGCATGTCCTTATGCCAAGTGCTCACATAGTCACGTCAACGAACTGATCTTCCGGAATCCGCACGGTTCCTTTGGGCTCCACCCAAACAGAACCTCATCAGACCCGTCTCGGCCCAGCCAAGCTCAGCAACTCCACGGGCTTGGGTTTATAAGTGGTACGCCACATGCCCACACCAGCGTGCCGGCCCATCCTTTAAGGTTCCGCCCAAGCGCCCAATGCTATGCGCTGCTCATCTTCTAGGCCCGATAAAAATGTTCCGGCTCGACCTAGTTGGTGTGCGGTTAGATCAA
The DNA here is from genome assembly GCA_016920895.1 of Vaccinium myrtillus. Lineage (NCBI taxonomy): Eukaryota > Viridiplantae > Streptophyta > Magnoliopsida > Ericales > Ericaceae > Vaccinium > Vaccinium myrtillus. The sequence continues at coordinate 25,973,934 of CM029275.1, read as the reverse complement.
TTCGGTGTCCGGTTGGGCCAAGAGGATCCTCCTTCAAGGAAAAATTCAGAGGTGCCGACGTGATGAATTATATCTGCATTTTCTTTTTTGGAGTAGATTTAACAATATATATGCGAGGTGAATGAAAAGTTAGGGGCACTATGGGATTCTCTGTGTACAAGGTAGAAATTAGCAATTGTACACATAATACTAATTAATTGAAAATGAAAACAGAGCAAATTTCACCGACTGAACAGAACAAAACAGAACACTAACAAATTACTAACATTAACAGTAACCAGAAGTTGGAAATGACAAAAATGAACAAAGGGTAAGGACTACTTAGGCTGATTTTCCACGATGGTATTTTAGTATTTTCGACCGTAATTTTTTTTTTTTTTTGCATTTTTTCACAAGTCATTCTCCTCACATACATCACAAAAATATAATTTACCGGAAACTACACCAACTTTCGAATACCATGAAAAGACAGTGGCCATTTTCGGTTCGGTTTTCCAAACCTTGGTTCCCACTTTCTCCAGTGGGGCCCACACTTTTTGCCTATATTTTCTCTCTCCTCTCTATTTCTAACAATGTTACTCTAGTGCATATTTTGTGTGAGATGCGTCCGTGGTGCCCACTTTGAAGACTCACACAAACGATCCGCGCCGGTTATTAATTTTTTAAGTAATTTTTTGAGTCACTACTAAAAAATTAGCTCATTCAAAAAATTATGACCGGTTGATCCGTCTTCTAATTATTCATTCACAATTTTGATCCCGAATTTTACAAAAGTTTAAAAGGCAGTTAGACAACTAGATCAAGTACTTAAAATTATACGATTGACCTGATTTTTTTTAGATGACTTAAAAAATAATTTTAGAACCAATGGACGGCTTGGATCATTTGTGTGGGTTTTTAAAATGGACCCCATGGACGCATCTCACACAAAATATGCACTAAAGTAGCATTGCTTGATGTGGGGGGGGCCACTGGAAAAAGTGGGAACCAAGGTTTGGAAAACCAAACCGAACATGGTGAGTATTTTTAGTGGAAACTCAAGTTTAAGAGCAGATTGAGGCTTGTGGAGTTGGATACGTTTAAAATATAATACTCGCTCCCCGTGGGTTTTTTATCTGCGGAAGTCTCTCTTTCAGGATACAATTATTTTCTGACAATCACCAATAACACTATACCGTGATTTTTCGGGGAATTTGAACTGTGAACTGTTTGTACCATAATTTTTAATTTTGCACACGTGGCAATAATTTTGGCCAAAAAGATTTTTAATTTGAATTCGGATTTATCCCTAAGCCGAATTCCCTACAATTTAGGAGAAATGCATCTTTTTGAAAGTGATAAGGTGATTACCTAAATTGTAGGAAGCAAAGTTTATCACATGATTTTTTCCAAGAGGCCAAAATTAACATGTGATAATTAGATAAAATCACAAACGGTTAATTTTGGCCATATGGGACATTTATAAGCACAATATCTCCTAGGAGATCCATCTAAGTTGCTAGGAGATATCATGGAAATCTTCTGCCAAATCTGATGATATCTTCTGGAACGGACACCTTCTGCCAAATCTGATGATATCTTCTGGAACGGACATCTTCTGCCATGTCAACACTATATCTTCTGGTACGAATATCTTCTGACACGTGGCGACATGTGAAAGCATCAGACATTCTTTCAAATGCATGAAGCTTAAATCAAGGAAGGTGGGTAGTTATTGCCACATGGCCAAGGAATTAGTTACCACTTTTTATGGGAAGTGGTTAGTAAACTGATTCCTAGATTTCAGGAGATACGACTGAGGCTATGGTAAGTTGTCCCACATTTTGCACATGTTGTGGTAGTTATGGAAGTAGTGGGACACTTGGCGGCCTAGGAGTTAATTTCAGGAGCTAATAAAAAGGGATGACCAAGTCAAAGGGACACTTGGCAGCTCTAGAGAAGATTTCTGAAGAAAGTGGGCAGAAGATGTGCTTAGTGGGTCCGAAAATCTTCTGAACCATTCATAGGCAAATGATGCCTATAAATACAAGTCATTGTGCAACATTGCAAAAGGTCCAAGCACCAACAAAGCTCATAGCAGCAATTAAATTTAGTTTATCTCCTAACTCTCAGTTAGTCGATCGATCCCCCTCTCTCTTCTATCTATATCTATCTTCTACCTCTACCCCGTCTTCTCTTCTTCTTCTTCCTCCCCTTCTTCTATGTAATAGTTAGTCTTTCTTCTTTGATTGTGGAAGTCCTTGCTCAAAGGCCCACAAACCGTTGTAAACTTTAGTTCCTCTTTTATTTCAAGTTGTGCAATTGCTTGAAAGAAGTCAGTAAGGTTTCAGGCGCATTTACATACTCTCTCGGAGATTCACATCTCCTGGCACGCCCTCGCATCTTCTACACCACCAGGTGTTGACCACTCCCGTTTCTCCTGTCCCTTGGAGGAATTCGGTGGCAACATGAACCTTTCTCTCAGTGGCAAAAAATAGAACTCGGAAAGAAATAAGGACACTTGATAATTCAAGAAATACAAATCGCTTCTCGTCCCTCCGAATCTGTATTAGCACCCCTGATTTGTCAAAACTAATAATTTGACTGGAGGCTCTGCTGAAGTCCTGAAGAACCATGATCAAATTCTCCACTTCTCTCTCGTTCGAAGTGGTAAATAACAAGGCAGCGAAAAAAAGATGAGAGAGAGTGGGGCTGAGATTTCAATGATGCCCTTGTTGCTTGCTGTTTTCCCTGCGTTGCGATTTGCCGGCACTGACTTGATGACTTGTCCTGGGAGTCGAGATTTCCATAAGTGCTCATCGAAAACATGATTTGGATTGTCACATACTGACTGACGGGCTGAATGTCTCCGTCTCATAGTCCTCGTGCCCCGTAGCTTGTTGTCGGTGAGAAGAGAGTTTTAGACTCATGTTAGGATGGTAAGTGTTAATCTTCTTGATGCTTTATTGTATATTTCCTCTCTTTTGTATTTGGATGGAGATCTTTGTACATGCCGGATGACATTTATCGGATATAATTATGAATCTCGGATATTTGAAAAAAAAAAGAGTGGGGCGTCCTCTCTTGATAACCAGACCATTAAGATAGAATCCATCTTAGTATGAGATAAGTTGAAAGTTCATCCGATTAGGTTTTCTAAAGAAATTGAGACTTCTAATGTATACATATCCCTATATATATGGTTAATCTCCGGTAGAAAATTTAAGCTCTATGTGGGACCTCTTGCTTTTAGATTCAGAGCCGCCACCCGGGTTTGAGGGTCGTCACCCGAAGAACCAAACTTGAAGATTTCACATCCCGTCATCCCTAGACCCCTCATTAGGGATCACGGCATGTGGCCAGCTAGCCAACAAGGCCTTCATACATAACCAAATGGGTTCAAAAGTAGAGTGCTTTAAATAAGAAAATAAATAAACATTAGCGGAAGCGATAAAAAAAACTTTGATTAAGCAAGGTACTGGACCAATGGTCTACATGGAGCATTACAAATGGTACCAGAGCGACCCATATACACGACTATGTGGGTTATGGCTTTAGAGAAAAGACTTGGGAGTGGTTGTGAAGAAAAGCTTAATCTTGAAACCCTAGTTATGCAGTAAAGAAGAAACTGAACTCTTTCTCATTTCTTAATACAAGAATTATATCTCAATCGCTAATTACAACATAGCACTACAGACCTATTTATAGCAGAGAAGAACAAGAGGAAAGTGAGATTAGTCACTAACCGACTTCGTAACTAACACACCAGTTTGTTTAATATAAAGTAAACTACCTTTCTACACTTGTCACCTTACACTTTGCTATAACTATCAACAAGACCCTCATGTTTAATGATTCTCACTTACACGCCCCTGCAAACTAATGGGTGTAGGAACAACCATTAGTTTGGTCTTTAGAAACAAAAACCTGTCAGAAGTGAAGGGCTTGGTGAAGACATCCACAACCTGATCTAGAGAACCAATATGCTTGATGATAACTTGTTTAGAGAGAACCTTTTCCCGTATAAAGTGAAAGTCCACCTCAACGTGTTTGGTTCTTGCATGATAGACTGGATTAGCAGCAAGGGATATGGCAGAGAGATTATCACACCATATAAGATGAGGACAAGCAACTGGAACATACAAATCCTGTAAAAAGCTGTTGTATCCAAGCAATATCAGCAGTTGTATGTGCTAAAGCACGATATTCTGCCTCGGTAGATGATCTTGCTACAATATGCTGCTTTTTAGCAGTCCAGGAAATTAGATTAGACCCCAAAAACACACAAAAACCAGTGGTTGATCTTCTATCAGTTTTGTCTCCTGCCTAGTCAGCGTCTGAGAATGTAGTAATATTAAAAGAGCTAGGAGAGAACACCAAACCACTAGGAACAGACCCTTTAATATACCTTAAGATCCTCTTTACAGCTATAAAATGACACTCTTTGGGGTCATGCATATGTTGACAGGCCACATTGACAGCATAAGAGATTTCTGGTCGAGTAAGAGTCAAGTACTGCAAAGATCCAACGACTGTACGATACCAATGAGGATCAGGAAAGGTCAAATCTGAAGCCAAAATAGCAGGTTTAACAGATGAAGGAGTCATACTAGGTTTACATTCATTCATCCCAGATTTGTGTAACAAATCAGTGGCATATTTGGCCTGAGAAATAAACAAATTGTCTCCATCTCTATGAACTTCAATACCCAGAAAGTAGTGAAGAGTTACAAGATCTTTCATAGCAAATCGAGAACTTAGAACAGTAATAAGTTGAGGAATATAGTTGACATTGCTCCCAGTAACAATGATGCCATCAACATATACAAGAATAATAATGATACCTTGGGCATTGTGTAAAGTAAAGAGAGAGGAATCTTCCTTGCTCTGTTGAAACCCTTTCTCCAAAAGGAAACCAGAAAACACAGAAAACCAGGCCCTAGGGGCTTGTCTCAACCCATACAAAGCCTTATTCAGTTTACAAACATAAGAGGGATGAGTTGAACTCTTATAGCCAAGAGGTTGTCGCATATAGACATCTTCCTCAATCACACCATGCCAGAATGCATTGGACACATCAAGTTGTCTAAGATCTCAATGATTTGTGACTGCCAAAGAAAGCACAACCCTAAGTGTAGGTTGTTTAACCACAGGACTAAAAGTTTCTGTGAAATCTAGACCCTCATGCTGTTGGTTTCCATTAGCAACTAATCTAGCTTTGTATCTAGCAACTGAGCCATCTGAATGTCTTTTAATCTTGTAAATCCACTGACAGCCTATGACATTGGCATGAGAAGGTAAGGGAACTAAGGACCAAGTCCCCTGATCAATAAGAGCTTTATATTTCTCAGCCATAGCTTTTTGCCACACAAAATACTTCACAGCTTCATTAAAATGTTGAGGTTCTTGCAATGGGAGGGCAGAGTCTAAGGAAAACAACATTTAGACTCACAGGAAGTTTAGGTTTAAAAATACCACTTTTGGATCTTGTAGTCATGTGATGAAAAGAAGGGATACTAGAAGAAGAAGTAGTAGAAGAAAGAACAGGACAAGCAGGAGAAGGAAGTGGAGAAAAGGTCATAGGAGAGACAGGTAGGGATAAATCTGAAGTGACAATAGGATGTGAGGACATAGGAGAGACAGTAGATGAAGGTAAGACAGAACTAGAAGATATAGAATGAGCAGAAGAAAAGCTGGTAGGCAAAGTATTGATACTTAGAGGAATTGTGAATTTAGATGGTGAATCAGTAGAAGGTGAAGATGAGCAGGAAACAAGACTAGAATAAGGAAAATATGTTTCCACAAATTTAACATTCCTGGAAAGAAATACGTTTTGACTCTGACGGTCATAACATTTGTATCCCTTGGTATTATCACAGTAGCCCAAGAATACACAATGTTTGGATTTAGGAATCAATTTGTGAGATGCATATGGTTTAAGCCAAGGAAAGCAACTGCAGCCAAAGGGCTTTAATGCTAGGTAATTGGGAGAGGATTGAAACAGGAGAATATAAGAAATTTGGTTTTTAAGAGAGGAATGAGGTAATCTATGGCAAGAAACACAGCTGTGTTTAAGGCTTCAAGCCAAAAGGAAGTAGGAAAACCAGACTGCAAGAGTAAAGTTATTGTGGTTTCAATAAGATGCATGTGCTTCCTCTCAGCCACCCCATTTTGTTCAGGGGTGTGAGGGCAGGTAGTTTGATGCACAACACCTGAGGTGAGAAACAAATGAAGCAGGAAGTGACTCACAAATTCACCCCCATTGTTACTCCTAACTTTCTAAATAAGAGCATTAAATTGAGTAAACACATAGACCTTGAATTCTGAAATTTTTGTTTTAACCTCAGATTTATAATGCAAGGGAAATAGCCATGTGTATCTTGTGTAATCATCAACAATTAACAAGTAGTATTTGAAGCCCTTATGTGAAAGAATAGGAGAGGGCCCCCAAACATCCATGTGTACAAATTGAAAAGGGGCAGAAGTCAATGATTCAGACAAAGGGAACAACATTTTATGACTTTTAGCCATGTTACAGCAGTTACAATTGCTCACAAGAGGCTTAGACACAAGTAATGCAAACTGCTTTATTAAAGATTGAAACATAGCAATATTAGGATGACCTAGAGCTTGATGCCATATAACAGCAGAAGTGGATGGATGTGAAGAAGAACTGAACACTGAATTAACCACACCTGGAGATGGAACAGCAGAGAAGTCTTTAGAGGAGGTCAGTACTGGGTAGAGGCCCTTGTGGCAGGGGCCCTTGTACAGTGTTTTGTGAGTAGATTTGTCCTGGATGACAAGTCCAGAACAATAAAAAATAAGGACACAATTATTATCCCTAGCAAACTGATGTACAAAAATGAGATTGTGAGATATTTTAGGAGAATGCATGATAGAAGACAAGTGAAAATTAGAGTGAGGAGTTGGTAAAATGCCTTTACCCGTGTGTGTGACTGGAAGAGCAGACCCATTGCCAACAAGAATTCCCTCATTTGCAGAAGCTGACTGTGGTTGTGTAATGTTGTTTAGGTTGTTGGTGACATGATGAGTGGCCCCACTGTCAAAGAACCATGGCTGAGAGCTATCAGTGGAGACCTGAGTATTGAGCAGTCCCATATGTGTGTTACCAGAACCAAGAGAACTTCCAGAAGAGCTTGCAAGCATGGCATGAGGCTGATATGCAGCAGTAAAACCAGCAAAACCAGGTGCAGTAGAAGTAGCAAAACCATGTGCAGTAGTAGTAGAAGAGCTAGCAATCATTGCAGTAGGCTGATATGCAGTAGTAAAACCAGCAAAACTAGGAACAGTAGAAGTACCAGAAGATTGTGGACCAGAAAAGGTACCCAAGCCAGTAGTAGATCTTACTTGTTGGGGTTGAATCACCATGTGAGAACCCTGCAGATTAGGCCTAAACCAGGAAGTAGCAGGCAGAGACTGAGAATGATTATAAGAACCACCAACATATTGAATTTGTGGTTGTATCATTTGTGGCAGTAGAGGAAACTGAGATGAACCAGTAGAGAACATCTGTGGTAGTTGAATCAGTGGAGGAATTTGTTGCATAGAATAAAACTGTTGGGGTGGATAAACTTGAGATGTATTTCCTCTCCATTGACTACCATTAGCATCATAGTTATTGGTACCATTGGAACCATTGGACCCCTTATAATAGCAAAAGTTTGTTGTGTGATTATTTCTGCCACAGATTTCACATGGATCCTTGAAAAATCTGGAGCCTCTGCTCCCTCTTCCTCTAGAATGCCCCCTAAATTGATTACCATAAGCCTGTTGTTGAGGTTGTTGAGGGAAAAACTGAGTGGTAACAAACTGGTGATTGGAATCAGATGGAGCAGGTTGTTGTGTGGTGATCCCTAACTGAGACATAGAGTTGGAAAGCACATGTCCAGCATTATTGATACTAGATCCTGTACTATTAGCACTAGAGTTTGGGGCACACGCAATGCGTGTGCAAGTCGAATTTTGACAAAAAGTATGAACAAAATTAATCACGTGTGCAAGTCGAGTTTACTCATGCAATGGGTGCGAAGAAACTATTTGTAGAGAAGAAAAATAAAAATCAGTAAACTCGAAGACCAAATTAAGCCTCCATCCCAATTACCATCTTCTCTTCCTCTAACTAAACCCTTTCTACCATACGCAGAATACAATAGGCGGTCAAAAATTTTTTTTTTTTTTTTTGATAAGATCATAATCGATCAAAAAACACATTAAATGCAAGAATAAGGTTACTTTTCTTTTGGTTATCAAGAATGCAAAATTAAGGCAATAAAAAATATAAGGGGGCACACACGCGATGCATGTGCGAAAATTACTAATGCAAATTGTAAAACTAATGGTAATAAAATTGATAACACCAATCGATCAGCAAAAGAGAAGCATTAGACTAAAAAGGAAAACATATCCAATAGCATCACAAAATTTTATCGAGTTTACAACGCAAAATCCAAGTCCCTGAATGCCATGCTCCGTGCTTTTTTAGTTTCCAAAAGTTCATGGTGATGCAAGAGAAATACACGGTGGTTTTGGGGTGACCTCTCTGAAGTTTTTTCATACAACCGTCCATTCATCTCCTCATCTTGACGAAGCGGTTGAAACCGCTCGGAGTTTGAAGAGGGTAACTGCTTAGGCTTTTGAGATTCCAGTTTTATCCTTTTTGGATGGTGAAATTAATGTTTGAATCTTTAAACCGGGGGATATTTTGGGAAAACAAAAGTGTGAGCCAGCCTCAAAAGTGTCCTTACCAAACTTGTGGTCCCCCTTTATATATTAGAATAGATGTTCTCTAACCACCTCCATGTTCAAAACTCCCATCCCTCAATATTCTCTGCGTGTAATACTGTTTTCGAAATTTTAAGGAACAACTCCATGTTCTGGTAATTTTGATGAGGGCTCTTGCATCTTTTCGAAATTTTAAATTTTAAGGACCAACTAAATTTTCTAAATTTTAAGGACCAACTATTTTCTGTAAGAACTGTTTAGTCTTTGTTATCATTTGCAGGAGAAGAATCTATCAAAGGTGTGTTTGAAGATTAAAACAAAGAGAGATGTGATTTTTATTCCCTTCAAATTAACTGCTTTTGCTTTATAATTCTAAACATCTTGCACATGCATAGTTTTTGTCAAAGTTCAATTTGCACATGCATCGCGTCAAATCACTAAACTCACCGGAATCATCGACCAAAGAGGAGGAAAAAAACTATATCCATTCAACTACATTCATCGGAAAAAGGACCATATATCAAGCAAACAAAACGATCGAACTCTGAATCAGTTAACTTTTTTGAAATGTGTCTACTTGGTCTACTGGAGTGGGTAGGCTGCTGTTTGATTTTTTTTCGGTGAGTTTAGAATAACTGAAATGGTGGTGAGTAATTGATTCCAACGATTCATTTTGCAAATAAATGGACATGGGACAGTGGAACAAACCTGAAGGTGGCAGATTTGTGGAAGGTGATAAATTTGTAGACATCCGATGCCGCTAGCAATGCAGTAGATGAGGATTCCGATGACGCTAGCCGAAACAGTTGTTGAGGTCCTTGAGGATGCTTTGTAGGATTTGACACAGAGAATTGGGACAGAAGGAGAAGAGGGGGTTGCTGTTGAGAAAGAAAAATGGATGTGTGCAGTGAGTTAGAAAGGAGAAGAGGTGGTTACTGGATGGAGGAGGAAGAAAAATGGACGTGAAAGTGGATGGGTTTTGTTAAAGCACAGATTTTCTCTTTACCCCTTGCAGTTATTTTGTTTGTGTCTTAGTTCAGTTATTTCGGGGGTATTTTTGGGGTTGGAAAAATATACACAATCTCTCAATAAGAGGACACCAAAGTGGTGCTCCCCCTTTATATATTAGAATAGATGCTCATGTGCAGCAACCAGAACTATGGTGTGATCAGATGATATATCTGAAGATAGTTGTTGATCTTCTCCATTCAACATTGCAACCAACTCATCAAATACAATAGGATAACCTCTAGTTCTAATGGCTGTTTTAAATCCATTAAATTCCTTAGGTAAACCTCTTAGGGTATGAAAAACCAGATCATCATCATCAACTGCACTTCCAGCAGCAGCTAATTTTTGTGCAAATTCTTTCATTGTATCAATGTACTTTTCCATACTCTCAGTCTTTGTATGAGAAAATAATCGACATTTCAGTTCTTGTACATGAGATATAGTTAGAGAATTGTAACGATTAGACAAAGAATCCCACACTTCTTTAGCATGTCGAAGCCCTAGAACATATGGTAGAATAGACTGTGAGAGCGATGAAGTCAAACATGACAGCAATTGTGTATCAACTACAGTCCACACAACATATTCTGGATTATCTATCATATTTCCTTCAGCATCCTTGATTTTTACAGACGGACATTCAATCAATCCGGTCAGATAGCCAAAAAATCCATTTGCTACCATGACATTTTCTACTTGTATTCGCCATAAGAGGTAATTTGTACCAGTCAACTTCACATTTATGAGAGACTGAAAGTTTGAAACGAAGAAAGTAAGTGACGATGGAAGATTTACCGGAGTCGAAGTCATTTTGACACTTTCTGATGTGAGAAATTGAGACTAATCTTCTTCGAAATCAAGAATCACGCAGCGAACTAACAGATCTCAGATCTTGAGACTTTCATCTTGACACGCTTTGATACCATGAAGAAAAGCTTAATCTTGAAACCCTAGATATGCAGTAAAGAAGAAACTGAACTCTTTCTCATTTCTGAATACAAGAATTACATCTCAATCGCTAATTACAACATAGCACTACGCACCTATTTATAGCAGAGAAGAACAAGAGGAAAGTGAGATTAGTCACTAACCGACTTCGTAACTAACACACCAGTTTGTTTAATACAAAGTAAACTACCTTTCTACACTTGTCACCTTACACTTTGCTATAACTATCAACAAGACCCTCATGTTTAATGATTCTCACTTACAGTGGTGTCTCTGATCACTAGGGAACAGACCCAAAGAGTGGTGACTCTAGTGCTCAACCCCTCGCGAGAGTGCGAGGCCATAAAGGAGGGGAGTAATATCGCAGATTTGAGGGTAGATATTGTTTAGTGTTTAGTCCCACATTGGAAGTCTACATGGATGATCTTGGGCATATAACAAACCATATAAGAGACTACTAGTACTTTGGGCTTAAGCATTTTGGGTCATGTGGTGTGGATTGTAGATCAAATCAAGGTACTAGACTAAGAGAAAGCATTCTTTACACCGGCGGTGTAAACCAGAGTTTCTCCAAATCTATGACATTGCGCTATGTGTCCAAACAGTGGTCCCAAAAGGTAGAACATGAACATATGTCACAATGCAAATCGATTTGAAGGAAACTTTAGTTTACACCGCCGGTGTAAAGAATGTTCTCCCCTAGGCTAGTGGTCTATATAGGCCATTACAGACACCACTAAGCACCGTCGTGAATGGGATGATCACATGAACAGACCCCAAAAATGACCGCCAAGATCTGCACAAAGGAACCCCACAAACAGTAAGGAATCAGTCCACTGATATCCCATTGCTGTCAAGGGGAACGGCTAGGAATCAGTCCACCGATATACCATTGCTGTCGCTGACCATCACCGGGCCTTGAGGCTGCGATCCAATTTCAATGGATTGCCTTGCCTCAATCCTCTTTTGGACCGAAAGAAAACGGTCATCACCATTAGCTGTAACAGTGTAAATTACTGTGGTCACGACTTGCATAATCAGATGCAACCATTTCGGATCCAACCCCATTCTGTCCATTACTTCCTTTAAAAAAATCCCGCTGGACCCTTTGATTGAGCGCTTCCTCACCTACTACATGTTTCGTACTTACTAACATGTACGTGTGTGTATATAATTGATGATTGATGTTTGCGTACCAACTCAAAATTATTGGCACAGCTCATTGGTTGAATTCAGCCATTATTGGAAAAAAAGTCAATTATTAGTCAGATCATTTGACTTTAGCGTTCAGTCAAGTTTGAAAGTTAATTTTAAACCTAACCAGGGTGTTCCTTACGTGTTCGCATACCAAAAGCAAACACAAACAACCAGGGCTATTCTGAGTTAAGGCATGTAAGACCGCTAAGGCATGTAAGACCGCTGACTTAAGTCCCGAATTTTGATTCAAAATTAGGGTCCCGGATAGGTACACCTAGGTACAAAATATATATATACCTAATCTATTACTTATATAATTAATGAGCTAGCTAACCTTGTGGAAAAGATTAGTTTTTCTATCCTAGAGGTACGTGGTTCAATTCTTGGGCCTCTCTTGGTCTTTCTCAATAACAGTATTTATTCCCTTCTCACAAACTCACACTTTTCAAAGGGATATTTTTTTTTATTGGTGCAAAGACCAAAAACTAGTTTTATTCGAAACAACAGATGAATCATGAAAAAAATATATGTATGATACCAAGTAACTATCATTTTGAGGTTAGTTTTATTTTTAATTTTAAAAAAAGAATACACAAGGCCCAGATTTACAAGTTCGTCTTAGGCACCGAAAATCTCAGGGGCCAGCCCTACCAACAACAAAAAACTAGCTAGCATTGGAATACTACTCGCCAACCAGGCAACCATGTGACTTCTGTTTACGTTCTAATGAACAATTTGTAGGATAGAATCGAGGAACTTTCCATGAATATTCTGATATATATTACTAATATATTGAGCTAGATGATTTTAAAATCCGCATATCAATGTATTTCCACGTGCACTTAAGTAATTAGATAGTTCCATTCACACTGCCGCACCTATTACATGTATTTAGCTTCTCTTGAGGGTTACTATGGTCCAGTTTAGGATCGTTGTGGGCCCACTCTGAATCTAAAACAATGATCCGAATTATTCAATTTAGATCTTTTCAAAATTTATGTTCCTTTAAGAAATTAGTTTGATCGGATACTGATAGATGTGTTAACAATTTACTTATGTATGCTACAAAATGGACGGTGAAAGTTTGAATGGTTTATTTTGTCTACAACAAACGCAAGTTAATTTTAATTTTTTACAATGGAATACACTTTTGCAAGATTTAAAATATCAACCTTGTAGATTTAGATTGCTATTGTTGACCTGGAGTGGATCCAAAACCACATTGGAGGATACAAAACTAAAGCACTCTTTGTGGGATTTATATCAATATCAACACTAGAAAGGGAGAAATTACTTTCATTACTCCTTTTTCCCATTTTTAAGTGTGTAGCTTCGAAATTCAACTTATTAAAAAGACACACTAAATATATGTGCATTTCATATTAACTTTCTCCCAACTTTTATCTCCACTTTTCAAAAATATTATCCTCCATCATATCCATTAATTAACTCTTTACCCAAAATCTTTTTAAAATGACAATAATAATAATTGTATAAACTTTACCCATCAACTTTTCAAAATGAACCCTTATTAATAAGGACAATCCAAAATAGAATAGTACTAGACTATTGAAAAGGGATAGAGGGAGTATGTACTTGCCCTTCTTTCTAGAAAGATAAATATAGTAAAATCACGTGGTTAAGATACTGTCATTGACCTAATATTTTTCACACACATGTATATATACGTATTGATCAATCAAGTTGTTTGAGGTCAGGTTATGTATACTTCACCTAAGAGCTTTCATTAATTCTATAGATCATGTGTAAAGTCTTCCCCAACATGTCACTCCTTTGAGATTAAAAGACTGCTTGAGAATTGAACGGACTCAAATCCCCAAGGACAAGGGGGAGGTGCTGCTGCACAGCGTGTTGTGCACAAGTGGTGGCGGCGTTCCGGCGGTGCTCCGATGATCAGAAACATTCACTACGTAGAGCTCGTCGAGTAGAAGAAGTATACTAAAAATTAGCTCGTTCGGATATCATTAAATACCTCATCGGAATATTATTATCTTAAAAAGAATGGATCCGAAATGAATCTGAAACACTAGATCAAACCACTAGAACCCATTATTGCTAAGTTAAATGTGTTCGGATGAAAGACTACATGATCTCCTATCGAACTGATTTTGGCCACACTTATTCTACTCGACAAGCTCTACGTAATGAACCTTTCCGATTATCGGAGCGCCACCGGAACGCCGCCGCAAACGCGTGCACAGTACAACTGTGCAACACAAAACTGCACAGCACCTCCCCTGGTCCAATCCCCAAAGTAGGCAAGACATTGCAAATTTGGGTTCCATATGTTCTGATAAATTAGGTGTCGTTCGAGTTATTAATTTTTAATAGCACCAAAAGTTATTCTCCTTACATACATCAACTATAAAAAAACTCATATGGGTGAGAGACCACTTCACTTTGAAATCTAAGGTGAGAATTTTCAAACAGCTAAACTGTAAGCAGAATCATACTTTGCAACTTTTCTTCCAATTTAAATCGTTAGCCATCAATTGTTACCCCAAAATCTTAATTTATTTTTCACTAATATACGGCTAAAGGTTAATATTCATTATAAAATGAATTATTGGTCATTGATTCACTTTGGGATCGATTTTCCAAGTAATTAATTAAGGGACATTTATCATTAGGTCACCTTAGATCCCATAATTACCATCAGGTCAAGCCCAACTCTGAAAAATTCTCATCAACTCCCCAACCTGTATAAAAATGCCTAAATCATAGGGTACCCCATGAAAGTGCCTAAAATCCTCGGGTACCCTATGAAAGTGTCTAAACCACTAAACCCTATAATAGAAAAGTGCACCCTAAACCTAAACTCTAGGGTACCCTACGACTAGGGTACCTTATGACTAGGCTACCCTACGACTAGGGGTACCCTATGAAAGTGCCTAAAATCCTAGGGTACCCTACAACTAAGAGTACCCTATGAAAGTGTCTAAAATCCTAGGGTACCCTACGACTAGGGTACCCTATGAAAGTGTCTAAAATCCTAGGGTATCCTACGACTAGGGTACCCCATGAATGTGCCTAAAATCCTAGGGTACTCTATAAAAGTGCCTAAACCACTAAAACCCTATAATAGGAAAAGTGCACCCTAAACCTAAACTCTAGGGTACCCCTATGACTAGAGTACCTTATGACTAGGGTACCCTACGACTAGGGGTACCCTATGAAAGTGCCTAAAATCCTAGGGTACCCTACAACTAGGGGTACCCTATGAAAGTGCCTAAAATCCTAGGGTATCCTACGACTAGGGTACCCCATGAATGTGCCTAAAATCCTAGGATACTCTATGAAAGTGCCTAAACCACTAAAACCCTATAATAGGAAAGTGCACCCTAAACCTAAACTCTAGGGTACCCCTATGACTAGGGTACCGTACAACTAGGGTACCCTATGAAAGTGCCTAAAATCTTAGGGTACTCTATGAAAGTGCCTAAATCACTAAAACCCTATAATAGGAAAGTGTACCTTAAACCTAAACTCCAAAAAAGTGTGACTTACCTTAGTGGTAATTAAAAAAAAATGACTTACCTTATTGGTAATTAGACATCTCTTTTCTAGACCTAGATTTAATAATCCCATTAATTAAACTAAAAAGCAGATTGGGTTAACATTTTGAAATTCTTAACATTGAAGCTGTCCAAGTTAAAAATGTATTGGAGTCTTGGAGAATCCTCCCGTTGATTGAAGATTGGGGATAATTAGGGATGGGCATGGGGACGGATCGGGGCCGGAGACTATTATCTCCACCCCCAATCCCAAAACCCCTTACTCATATCCATCCCCTATCCAATCTCCAACGGGGATTTATTTTTATCCTCCATCCCCGCTCCAAACGGGGAACGGGGATCCCCACGGGGATCCAATCATTTTCCCTAGAGTAACAAGTAAATAGTTATAGAAGCCCAATTACAAATCATTTTCCCTAAAATCAAGTGTGAATTCCGAACAAAATAACTGGCAGCCCAACATATAACATTGTGAATTCCGAACTCCCACCAGTTGGAAAACATCATTAGAAGGCCATGTTTTCCATTATGTTTACATTCTCAAAACCCTCCAATTTTTTTAAAATGAGATGTTCGCGAAGATGGAAACTAAATGGGCCACATCTATTGATATGTACTTTGACTTGTTTCAATTGGCTTTTACTTGATGGAATTAATTAGGTTCCAGTCACAGGAAAATATATACCTAAGCGAAGAAAAAAACCAAAAATCATTAGAAAAACATGTTTCTAATGATTGGGAAATACATGTCCCGCTAAAACTCATTCCACTTGCTAAAGCCATATATTTGAAGAAAATTCAGTGAGACTCCAAAGTTTCATAATTCATAAATAGACCCCTATATTTCGGGGATTCGGGGACGGGGCAGATCGGGGACGGGGCGGAGCGGGGAACGGATTCGGAGCGGATTCGGGGCGGGGACATACCTATCTCCACCCCCTATCCAATCCCCAAACATTTTCAAAAAAAATCCCCATATCCTATCCAATCTCCAAACAGATCTTCATATTGCCGATCCGTTCGGATCGGGGATCGGATCAGATTCGGACGGGGCGGATGTAATGCCCAACCCTAGGGATAATAGACTCGTTGTTGGGTCCGTCCAGGACCGGCGCGTCATTACTTTTTAGTATTGGAGTGAGTACAACTGAACTTCATGGCATAAAAAAGATAGATTAATGACATATAATATGATCTTAATTATATGGTATTGAATGTGTAGTTATCAGCTAATTTTGCAGGACCAAAGAAAGCAAAATTCCATTCAAGATTGTTGATTTTTAGAAATCGATAATGTATTATTATATATGCATATCCCAAAATAAAATTTACTTTTCTATGGCACTAATTTTGTGTCATAAACTTTTTTGTTTCTTTCCTATAAAGTTTTGTGTCCCCTTTTTACTATCCACACTTCTCGTTTTGTTTTTATTTGTGTTAATTTAGTGCATTAACCCTTAAAAGTCTGGAAAAATGAACTAATGAAAGGATAAAAGAGTAATTTTGCGTGAATAAAAACTAATAAAGAAATGTTACTAATAAAAAGAGGAGGCAAAATCACGGTCCTTGTTTTTATCACCCTTATTATAGTACGCTAAACTCATGGAGCCTCCAATGTGTCCACCCAATATACAAATGGATCTAGATTTTGAAATAAAAAGACGGATTGTCTCAAGTCTGGCCGTGAACTACGTGAACATCCAACTATTTAATATCTCAATGTGGGTTTGGTTTCAACAATCGGACTTGTTCATGTTGTAAATTAAGCTCAATGAGTGGAACAATCATATACGCAAAAAATCATACTCACTAGAAATCCCCAAATACATGATGAATGTACTTTCATCAAGAGCAAAATGACTTGGGAACAGTGGATTATAACTTGGGAAATCTACTTTTTAAAGATAAGTAATTAAATATGTTGCGAATAACTTTTGATCGGTATCTGATGAACATAATTTCTACTCGATGAATTTGCATTTTGAAGGCTCAATTCTTTTGTCTTTTTGGTTTTTCGTGTTTTGTTGGTCCTTTCTGATTTTTTGTTAGCTTCGCGTAATAATTTTTAGATTGATCATATGTCTCGATATAGAAAGGAGTTTAAAAGTAAAAAAATTAGGATCGAAAACAAAAAAAAAGTTCACTAAAGATGAAAAAAGAACCAAACAGATGTCTTATTGTCGAAAGTGTCGTCTTATATGATTTTTTTTCAACGTTCCGTCCACATTTTATACTTTTTTGATTCTTCTCGTCGATATGAATGATTAATCCAAAAAATGATTGAAAACTAAAGCTATGTTTTGGTCCCACAAAGATGATTCAAATCGCCTAAATGGGGCTTTAGCTTACGAATTCTGAAAAATTTCGTACCAATACCTGATTGAGTTTCTTTTTTGCACGAAACTGTAAAAATATTTCAAAAATAATGAGTGTTTTTTATCATTTTTATGGAACCCGAAATAGCCCTAAAAAATAAATAATTCAATTGAGTGTTCGCTATGCTTGTGGAGTTACTAAAATAATTCAATTTAGCTAACAGTGTTAGAGTATCCTCATAAGGCTCAACAAAAATTGGGTCAAATTTAATCTAAAAAACACCTTTTATAAATTAACAAGTCACTTTTTCAAAAACTCACAAAATCAGACTCTCTATTCAGGAAGTCAGGAGAGAAAATTGCTTTAACTTATGAATAGTGCCTCAAAGGATTTACCGAGTTACTGAAGCAAAGTTATAACTTTTGCAGATTTACAAAAAATTTGTTGAGTCTGATTTTGAGGGGAATTTGTCCCCTTTCACTCAACAACTTAGCCAATCTGGGGGATTTGCCTCCACTGATGAGGATGCTCTTAGAGATTTTGGAAGGGGAAGATAAAATGGGCAACGTACCAATATCTGATTGAGTTTCTTTTTTGCACGAAACCGTAAAAATATTTCAAAAATAATGAGCGTTTTTAATCATTTTTATGGAACCTGAAATAGCCCTAAAAAATAAATAATTAAATTGATTGTTCGCTATGCTTGTGGAGTTACTAAAATAAAATAATTCAATTTAGCTAAGGGTGAGTTTCCGAATGGATTTTATCTAGATTTTATCAAGATCTGATAAAATCAAGCCATGACATTCAAAAATCTAAGATTTTATCAACTCTCCTCACGAATGGATAAAATCAAAGGCTTGATTTTATCAGATTTTGATAAAATCTATTCTGAAACTCACCCTAAGAGTATGTAGAGATTTTGGAAGGGGAAGATAAAATGAGCAACGTGGCATGCATTGAAGAGTACCTGGACAGGAAGGTCGGATAGGGGGGGACTTTTGGACAGAGGATCCACTGCCGTCTCTTAAAGGGTTTTGAATGAGGGGTCTATTCGGTGCAACTAACGTTCTACATCAACGATTCAATGGCAGTTGGAAATGGACGGTGGTGATGATGCTTATTACAGCGAGATGATGACAGAATACTCAAATCGGCCATTTTTATTGGTTCCTCGTTGAAATCTAGGCCATTGAACTAATAAAAATAAATAAAAGAAAAATGGAAATTCTAATAGTACTATTTTTAAGGGAAAACGAATCACTACCTGGAGGCGCACGCTACGGATGCGCACTCCATTGGTTGAAATTGAACTCATAATATTTATATCCACCCCAGACCCGAGACGAAGACAAATGTGAAATCTCGTGTGGTGGGGGAATCGACACGTGTCACCCTGTGGTCCCACACCACGGGGCTAAATTGCACCGGCGTCGCTCGTCTTCCTCCCTCTCCAGCGCCGCCCGCCGGAACACCACCGAGCACTCCGGCAGCTCTCCCAGGTCTGCGAAGAGCGACTCGTCTTCTTCCTCCGTCATCGAGAAGATCATCGCCCCAACATCCGTTTCCCCGCCGTGTCCTTCCAAAATAGGGATCTCGAGCATGGTAGACGAGGTGCTGGTTTCCAATTCCGAAAACCACTTGAATCCAAAAGTGCTGACCAGAGATTCATCGCCCAGATCGAATACCGTTGAGTTGTTCTCTTCATCGGAATTCGACAGCTGCGTTGTTGTGGTTGTTGTTGAGACAGCTGTAATTTCTACCTCGGCTTCGGTGGCGACTACTGGGCTGTTGCGGTGGTGGTGATTCTTGGATGTGGGTGGAGGGTGGTTGTGGTCCGACGAGTACGTGACCACTAGCATAGTTGGGTCCACACGGCTTCTCTCTACTTGCTTTCTGGCTGGGCAGCCCTTGGAGCTACTGCACCTGTAATATCCTCTGCCAAAATAAACAGCCGGCCAGATCAGATTTGAATAGAACACCTCATAATTACTACACCATAAGGAAGGTCGAATTATCATGCTCCCGGCCAGAGGATGGTCACGTGGTGCTCCGGAAAGAAGACCGGGACAGTCCAACACGACGTATTCCGGTAGGATTCGGGATACCACGTAACTGTACTCCGCTACAATTGAATAATTACTTAGAAGGGTTAAGGAATTTCTGTATGTTTACCTGGGGTAGGGAGAGCCTTTGATGGGTTTCTGACCGTACTTTCTCCATGCCCATGAATCGGAGGGTGGAGGAGTCTCGCCCTTAAGCCGTGACCCTTCAACGTCCCTGATTGGGACCGACACAACTTTTTTCTGTACTGTGCGCCTACTGCGAATCAAATCCAACGACAACCCTTTTTAACAATTACCTGGCATGAAATCCAAAAAATTCGCACACTCCTTAATTTAGACATACATATGTTAGACTCACATACATACCTTGTTTGATGGGAGGAGGGAGAAGTCTTGCCATACCGGGGCGAATCGCAGCTGTTTTCGGGTGAATTTTCCGGGTCTTCTTGCTCATTTACAAAAGGGTTGCGGCTGAATCTGCCGTCCATTTTTAGGGGTTCTAAATTTGGAGTGGTACCCACTAAGCTGTGTGGTGAATCAATTAGAAATTTGGGATTAATGGTGGAAAAGTAGGTGTGATGGTGAATATGGAGATTTAATCAGCCGCATGGACACTTGAAAAGTTGGAGAGAGAAGAGAGAGAGAGAGAGAGAGAGAGAGAGAGAAATGGGGGAGAGGGAGATGAAAGATTGGCTGGGCCGTGTAAAGAGGGTCCAAATGTTGACAGAAGGGCATTGGAATAGTTTATAAAGGACGTGCACGCAAATGTGAGCAATAATCCAAATCTCATGATTATTATATTACCATTTGAATGTGACCCCTTAATGTTCATTTTCATTACTCTATTCTCAGTGATTGGTGCACTTTATCTCTTTGTCAATGCTTGGTAATCCGTTTGAAAGCCCACTCTTCCCCTTCACATTCATTCCCATGATTCTCTTTTTACTTTTTTCTTTATCTGACAAAATTCAGTATCGTTTTTTCTTCTTTTGATAATCGGATTTCCAGGCAACTTGCACTGATCGCGACTAATTCCAAGGCCCTCAAGCCATTAAGGTAACGACCAGGTATAACCCTCAGTGCTCCAAGAGATTGCTAGCAAGGAGAACTGAACTTGAGACTTTAGGGGAGAGTAAATCTTTAAGTCTCAAGACAATATCACTTTGCCAACCCGACCCTCGGGGTTGACAAAATTCAGTATTACTCCCTCTGTCCCAAATTTTTTGTCCAGTCTGTAAAATGAGGACTTGAAAACAATACAAAATTCTCAAGAAAAATTCAACATTTTTTTTAACAAGTTACTAGATATCAACGAGTTGTGAAAAATAAATGTAGATTTTACCTTATTGCACATGGTCTTTCGCTGCAATGAAGGAGAAACGGTGCTGCCATTGTTATATTTCTCAATTAATTAAATAATTAAGAACTATTATTTGATCAATCAATACATCATCGGTGATGATCTCATTAAGAACTGTCCCAGTTCCACCCTCTCCGTTAACGGCAGTAATCCACGAGCTCTCACTATGAATCTTTTAAATGGAATTTTTTTTTTAATAAGAAAAGTCAAATGAACCTTATCTCGATCAGTAGTTTTATACTATTAATTATTCGTACTGATCAGCAGATATTAAAATGGATTTACTGTAAAGTTGTCAATAAAAATGGAGAAATTTTTTGGTGCCTAGTGGGTAGTGCACACGTGGTGCCAAGCGCCAATCTCGATCGTCTCAAAGTCTTTTGGATGGTCCAGATTTTAAAAAAAGAAGGAAGAGAGAGAGAAATAGGAGAGAGGGTGGGAGAAATTGAGTCATCCAAAACACTTTTTGATAGTTGAGATGCGAAACGGGTACCGCCACATGATACCCGGCACCCAAGTTCTACCCTTAGAAATGACATAATTGTTGTTCGGTAAATTAAGCATACTATAATTGTTTTACTAAATACTTCATCTACTATTAGAGTGTGAGTTGTAATATTTAGCTTTTTTGTAATTTAAGCATAACCTTTTGCTTATTTTTTACTCCAAGTAACAAGATTTGGCGATTGTCACAGTTGTAAAGTTATAAAAAGCTTCAAATTAAGCAGCAAGATCACTAAAACACGTATGTACGTAGTGCTACAAAACAATATTAAAGCACATGAGCATTGAAGCAAATGCAATCAATATTCCATGCTCTAGTACAGTACAACAGATAGAATCTGTACGTAGAATCCTTTATGGTATAAGAACCAGTTCCTACTTAAGTAGGAGTATACTTGTTGTCAATGTATCCAAGTGTTTTGATTCGTGTAGACCTATAAATGTGGATCCTTAAAATAAATTATATATCTGTCATTATATCGTATATTTCAAGTCTTTTGAATGAGATCCGAGCTAACCAAAGCAATCGAAAAGCTTTCCATCTTTTTGGGT
Source organism: Vaccinium myrtillus (assembly GCA_016920895.1). NCBI lineage: Eukaryota > Viridiplantae > Streptophyta > Magnoliopsida > Ericales > Ericaceae > Vaccinium > Vaccinium myrtillus. The sequence continues at coordinate 25,951,720 of CM029275.1, read as the reverse complement.
TTGAGTGCGTCTATTAAGTACATCTACAAGACGATGAAACTATATATGATATGCCATTATAGATTTGAAGTAGAATTAACCATGTCCGTATACTTTCACTTCCATTTCAGTTAAGTCCCTTGTCTTTGTTATCTTTTGTAATAGGTAAAATTTTGGTCACTAGATAGGATATAGCTACCCAAGATCGTGTAAGATGTAAACAACAAAATCTGGGCCAACTTAAGCGAACTAGACTAGTACTAGGAGATCAATCACATGTAAGCAATAAAGTAAGTTAATATATAAAAGTGACACATGGCACCCATCGACCAAGCATGGAAGAGAATCATCACCGCACGAAGATCTAGATATCATTGGCGTCTCCCCTAGTGGGAGATCTAATGCTGATGTTAAGAACAATGAGTGTCCAAGTAGATGCCCTGCCAGACTGAGTTTTTCAAAAGAAATTAGCAACTCAGTTGCTAAAATCAACGATGATTTTAGCAAATGAGTTCAACAGGTGCTAAAATCATAATGGAGCGTCGCCTGGCATCAGACACGAAGAGTGCCAGAGCAAAGGACGCACTTGGTTCACACCAAATAAGGCTCTTATAGTCAAGCGACTCCTAGCTTAACAACCCCTAGGTCGGGAGTAGGACCTAGGACCTTAGT